>CM073574.1:151822776-152279651 GCA_037074715.1 Magnolia kwangsiensis | reverse complement strand
CACATCCTTTCCTCCCACAAGTACAATGGCAATGGTATACAAGTTTTCATCTTCAGACCTGAAAAGGACATACATGCATTCCCCATACACGGTGGGCCCATCAGGTACAGAACCATGGGCCCCACACATACGAATTGTGCGTCATCAGCAATTCAGACAGTTTGTGTGGGACCAGAATTTCCAATAACAAGTGTAGTAGGGAACCTTGGCAACAAAAAAAGCTCTATGGGGCCCACTGTGATGTACATGTAACATCCGTTTTGTTCACCAGTTAAGCCAACTCCTGTTAGGTCCTGATCTAAAAACTAGGCAGATCCAAGACTCTCGGTCACAACCACAGGAAACGGTAGGAATGGGACACCACCATTCAAACGTTCCTAGGACCCATCATGATGTTTATATGCCATCCAACTCATTCATAACGTGATTCCCACTAGGATGAAGGGAAAACACAAATAGATCCAAACTTCAGTGGGCCAAAGGAAATTTCAACCGTGGACGTTCAGTCTGCACTGTTTCTTGTAGCGAGGCCCACCTGAAGTTTGGATCTGCCTCATTTTTTGGCTCATGTCCTAACAAGAGCTGGAAACTAATGGACAGTGTGCATATCATGTGGACATCCTGCAGAGCTTTGGGTTATGCAGGCTCCCTCTATAGGGGGGAACAGGAGACACGTCTGGGGAAGGAAAATATGTTTAATAAAAGAAAGTGGCTACCAAACATAACGTTTTGGGAAATTTTGTTTGGGAGCCCTTGCCTCTTGAAGAAGAATATAAAGAGTAGAGATGAGTAGCAGAATTTGTATTCGAAGCTCCAACCACAGATGTTTAATGACACATGGCCCCCCTCCCTCATGGAGGTAGGTAGAACATTTGTTTCTCCCCCCAAACCCTTAACTTTTTAGAGGCAAAAGAAAGAGCTATTTAGTATTTATCATTACAGGTTTTATATAGACTCCGTACTTTGGTGCTGAACATCGAATTGGAGCAGACCATTTTGGGAACAAATATCACAAGTGATAAACCATCGCTTTTTTAATTTTTCTATCTTCTTTTTGTTGTATTTATATGTTCCTAATCTACCAAATCGTGCTTGATTTGTATTCAAATATGGCCTACTTGATCGACTTTCGACATGAATAACAGCCCATTGCACCATCAAATACATTTCCAAAACACGAATAACATACACATATTCTTGATCCACCCTTTAAAAAAATCCAATAATTTATTATTATTATTATTTTTTTTTTGAGAGATAAAAATCCAATATATTTTGGCAATTTTTTGGGCAGAAAAGGAAAATAAAAATAAAAATGTGGCCATTATGTGACCATACCACTAATACCAATACTCAAAACCTTGACACTTACCCTCTTTAAGGGATTCTTTGGGGTTATTTGGAAGATCACATAACTGGAATGAGTTTGTTCATCCTTTTTAAGGAATTCTTTTGAGGATTCCAAACTATAGCTTTTTCATAAGAGAAACATTTGGTATATCGCATATTTACAAGAAAGGGAAGGCTTCATAAATAGATTTCCTAATAGACTTGTTGGCTATGATTTGACCCAGAATCAACCCTAACTCATAACATGCATATTTGTAAAATCTGGAAACACCAATCTCCATCTTATATGAAGAGAGAACCTCCACACACCCACTCATCAGACCCAGGCCCCCAACACCCAAAAATAGCTCTATTTGGTGTAATTTGCTTCTGTAATATGGGCCAAAATTTTGGCATGATTCAGCAACTATTCGCCATCATGCAATCATTATGGTTGTTTGAGATGATTAGACGAAACCCACTATAATTCATTGATTAAAAAGCTAAAAAAGAGATGGTCTCACCTCCTGCATGTTAAAGAATGTTCCCTCATGTTTGGTATTGATAGGAGAGTAGATTTACAAACTACAACAAATGCACCCATATTCCCATAAATAAATAAATCATTTTCCATCTCTTGGAGACTTGGAGTGAAAATCAATAATTGATCCAAGCCTAGAAAACCTTATTTCCTTTTACCTGACAATGTTATCAAATGCTAATTCCCAGTCGCACATTTTTAAAAACAGATGAGGTAGACAAAACAAGTTGCAACATAAAGCATTATAATTTTTTTAAAGCAAAATCCCAGCACAAGAGGGTGGGAAAATAATATAGCTTTTCCTGGAAATGATTTTAAGGTGTTTGAGGTGTACACCTCGAGGGAAAATGTAGCCAGACCTTATGAAAATGTTTTAAAGCTTAGGTCGTCATGGCCGGACCAACCCAACTTCATATGTACATGCATAATATCCTACAAATATGCATTCCAATCCTTGGTTAGGAAACACCATGCATCTTAAATGTCCCAGTTTCACTCCTCCAAAATGTCTATTACTTTGTGCATGTGAGGCCTATGGATAGATTAGGAACATTCAAGTGGGAAATGGAATATTATCAATTTTAGCATGGTATTAGAAAACAGTTACATTTCGGCCATATCAGCTGTAACATAAAGGAAATAGTTATTCCCGTTATGCGATACGATGGTGAATCTGTCCGTTATGGAAAAAATGGGCCGAATTAGCTTACATTGACCCATGTATGCCTATATGCCCAATATTGGCACCGTTACAGAGCTGATGTTGCCATCATAGGCCTATGCGGGTCATAAAGGGCCCATTAGGAAGGTTTTGTTTTCAATTTTTCTCTTGTATTTCCCTTTTATTCATTTCAACCATGAAGGATGCTTAGAACTAATTTTAAACTAGATCTAGGCCTAGATTGAGGATAGAAACACAAAATTTGGGTGGCATTAGATGAACCAAAGCCGAGTTCATCATTTTGGGGAGTATCAAAAGAATGGGTAAACCGTCAACTTTTCATTTTTCCATCATCTTTTTTATTTTATTTATATATGACAAGCCCAATCCACCAAATCACGTTTTATTAGGGCCTATTTTGTCAACTTTCAATGGGTCAGGTTGATGGTGCTTGATGGATAGCATTCTTACCAAAGGATGACCTTTCACAACATCAAATTAAATGCATGTCAAAAAAAAAAAAAAAAATTTACATATTTGGGATCATCACGTTTTGTAGAATTTTACCAATATTTTTTGAGATTTTTCCCATATACCAATAAATAAATAAATAAATCAGCTGTACAAGGTCATATCAGCCGCTATGGCCTGTATAGTATCGACCAGCAAGCTGGCGAATATGTCAGCCAACATTGTTATGGGAAACCTTGATTTTCATGCCGGGCTAGGCCAGGCACGGCCCAGGCCCAAACAAATTTGTTTGGGCTCGGGGCTTGAGTCTCCTATGCTAGGTCCATGTTGGCTCGGGCCAGGCTCGGACCTCGCCCATTGCTACCCCTACACATAGTATTGACCCCCACCCGCCCAACTATTGTATACACACCCAGATGGGTAAGCAAGCAAAGAAGTTGCCAATCAAAACTGAGAAGCACAGAGGTAGACAAATGTACCATCATTGGACTTGAGTTGGAAAGGGCATGCTCAAGTAGCTGGCTACAGGTAATGGCAGGAAACCACCAATAGGTGTTTACCAAACACCATTCACATACCAACAGAACAGTGCTTACCACTGCACTTGAGCCTAAACATTGTGCATTATCCATGAAGGGAAGTTTGTAACAGTTAAAACACTAGGCACAATCCACAGGAACCACAGCAATGCTTTGTTTTAACAGTCTGATTCCGGTGAACAAACTAGGTTTGCACAATCCTAGTGAACACGTCCCTTCCTATTCTTGATAAGCAGCAACCTGTAATGTATGATAGGGATTTGATCATATCCAATTTCAGAATGTCCCACATTTGTGCATTTGACAACATCATATGCATGGATATGTATTTCACATCGAGGTCCCATATTATTTTCAACAGAAGGAATTTTCAGCAGAATATACATACAAGCGCATACTACACATTTGTCCAACAATATGCTCATGTTATATAACACAATTGTGCGTATGCACACACAATCTTATTTTTGCCTCCTACATTAGACATTATACCCTGGGTGATTTAGTAAATTTAACCATTTGTATATTGTATGCTCATGACCACACTCACCCAAGACAAGAAATAAAATCAATAACAGTGTGCATACTGCCTCCTCCAAAAGACCATACATACAAGAAGATTATGCATTGGATCAGGGTGTGCTGGAATCCATGCATAAGACTCTCTAGAAACGAAAAGTGACAATAGTTCAGCAAACCTAAGAACTGATAATTGCAATAGGGATAGGAAATTTGAATAGAAAATCTGGAATATCTTAATATAAATACAGACACAAACTTCCAAGTGATAAATGCATTTAAACTGAAACAAAAAGCTGTCATGTACCAAAATGAGCATGAGATTCATTGGAAGGACAGAAAAGAAGACAATTCAAATCTAGGCAGATAGAACTTCAAAATGGAAATAATTCCATAAATCAAACAGATGTGGAAACAGAAACAGAAACTGCCATCATGTCCTCAAAAATCCCACCAGAAATAATACTTGGGAACAAGGTATGCAAAAACGGTTACGTAACAGCCGTTACATAATGGTAACAGCCATAACTGTTACGCATTATGGGGCCAAAATGGCTGTTACAGAAAAAAAAAAAAACAACTGCCTGTAATGGCCTCGTTACAGCCCATAACAGACCGTAACAGTCAGAAACATGTTTTTTCAAAATAAAAAATAAAAAATAAAAAATGCCACTACTGCCGTTATGGCCTGTATTGTAATGGTAACGGCGATGGCCATTACGGCCACAGTTACCGTTATTGAACACCTTGCTTGGGAACCAATCAAACTTCTAAAGATAGTAGCATTGTTAACCAGGCTAGCACATTATAGGTCATTGATGTGTAAAGGGAAGATAAAAGAGAAGGTCACAGCTCAAGGGAAGTATTGAAACAAGATGAATAAACATTTATTCTTAACAGAAACAACAATAGCAGTTGTCCTATTTTCATAATCAATGAAGAAATAGGCACATAAGAAAAATGGATAGAATGATAAGCAACCAATCATGTCAATCGACTGAGATCACAATAAGGGACTCTAAGAAAAAGTTTACTGTTGCAGAAAGCATATGCAGGCATACCTCAATTGCACTTTGGACAGCACCAGCAACCTCAAATTCCACAAAACCAAAGCAAAACCCTTGTTGCTGCACACAAAAGGAAATAATCCTAAGGAATGACGGTTGAGTGATGAGGGCACCCAAAAAAAAACAAGTAAAAGATTGACTTAAAAAGAACCAAAAAAAAACACCTTATTGCTTCGAACTTGTACTCCCCCATTTTTAATGGGTCCAAACCTCTTGAACTCTTCCTCAAGTTGGGCAGATGTGGCATTCAAGGGCAGATTTTTTATGTAAATTGAGTAACCATCAGCTGCACGAACCAGAAATATAACAACACAACTAGGAATAAGCCGTTATACATGAGTTCATGTTAAAAAAGAATAGATCATGCTTAGGGCTGTCATTGGATCAGGTACTCGTACACAGATCCAGCTAAAAGAACCGGATAACTGTTTTGTCAGGTTCAGATACAGGTACCACATATGAGGTACCATATCCAAAATTGTTTGGATTCAAAGAAAAAAAAAAGAAGAAAGAAAGATAGAAAAGAAAAAAGAAAAAGAAAAGAAGAAGAAGAAGAAGATCGGATTCAAGTCCCGGTCAGGTCCAGGTTTGAGCATGAATTAGAACTCGGCATGGGGCTTGGATCCAGATCTGGGTCTAGCATCACCATTCAGACTCATGTTTGGATCCAGATCTGGGTCTAGCATCACCATTCAGACTCTTAAGTTCATACTCTTTTCCATGCATCAATTATGCCTTATTTAATCATATTCATTATTTAAAAATCAACAAAAAGGAGTTTCTACTGTGAAGTCTTAATAATGGGGGATCTGAACTTAAGAATAGAGGGTTAATACAAACCAATTGAAGGTCCATTCTTTCACCAATATGCCACATGATTGACATAAAGACCCAGGTAATGGATTGTCCAAATAAGTCCAATGATCTTCCTAGTTTATTCAAATAGAAAAATGAAGAATTTTAAGGAACAGATGCTAGCAGTGCTTAAAGCCCTCTCTCTTGTTCTCACTTTGCACACAAGAGCCCAAAGCCAATCAAGAGGTTGGGATAGAGCTGCAACGTGACAACTCAGCATCCCAAAGAACAAAAAAAGACAAAGGGAAGTGGCATACACTACCATGCCAACTAGTGAAAGAAGTTTTGTAACAGACACTTTGGCCTTCATCATCAGCTCCTGCCAAAGCCCGCGGAATCGGCTTCAGCTCCAACCTCAAGAACAAGTTCCATCCATGCAATGGAAACTGATTATCCAATGGGAGACAACAGACTACTCACATTGCCGGTCAATGAAATACCAGACCCATCTATGGGGTCTTGATTAAAATATAGTATATCCAACCGTCCATATTGAAGAACCGGACAATTTAATTGTCCAAATCGAAGATTTGGACTATGAAGTAGATCTAGAACATCCAGACATTCACATTGAAGATCTGAACCATTTAACCATGCAAATTGAAGATGTGGACGACATTTGAGGGTCCAGATTTATTTGATGAAAGATTGGGAACATATCAATTGGTCCAGATTCACATTATGAAATAGACCAATGCTTGGACTGACATGTGATGATCATAGAGTCCTGATAAATATGCACTGGTTGGTTTGTGGGGCCAACAAGTGCAATAGGGTCTTGCTTATAAACGGATCTACCAATTGTTTCTCTATTTTGGGCCTCAATTCAGATGTACAGCTTCTGCATAGCATATCAAAATATGGTTTAGTATTTGTGCCTTTCATACAAATAGTACACATGTTTTGGAGTTCCTACCAAGCATACAGCCCTAGCAACAAATATAGTTGGTATGTAGCTTATTTGGTTCAAATACAAAGTATTTAGGATACTTTATCCAGGACACAAAACTTATAGGCTACTGTAAGACAAGAAAGCCATTCTTGTTTATTATGAGAGAAAATGATGAACAGCTGAAATCTATTTTGAGATTTCCTTTAAGCATGTGCTTCTTCTAGCATTAGTTGCTTCTGTTTTCTAGCATGTGTTTGCTTTTCATCCCCCCTGGCATGCATTGCTTCTACTCCTTTTGTTTTCTTCTTCTTTTTTTCCCTTGTTGAATAACTAGTTTATATACAATTATGCACAATCCATCATCTGTCTCTTTTATCTCATCATGTGGCACATTGATGAAGGAATTGACCTGACAGGTATTGATTCATCCTCTAAAGTACATATTCTTTTCCCCTGCATCAGTAAAGCTTTTTAAAAAAAAGGAAAAAAATAAATAAAAATTGGATATCTTTAATTCGATCCCGAACGATGTACTTGAACCCAACCCGGTTATTAATTAGGGCTGAAATTAAATAGCGTTGGATGCTTTGAGAATCTACAGCTCCAGGTATCCATTGACATCCCCAATCATTGTAGGATAAGAACAGTAAGACCTTCTTCTTGGACGCTGCCATTTTCATTGGAATTTGAATTGGCTAAGGGTGTTTCAGGCGCTGGAGCTGGTGCCGGAAGGGGAGCAACATTCCATTCTGGATTTGCAGGGATAGACCTCACAGGGGCAGGCACAGGAACTGATAAAGGCGCCAGACTCTCTTTCTTAACCTTCACCTATATCAATTGATGAAGCAGGGAAACATTACTGAGTATTGGAAAATTTGGCACCCAGTATAAGACCATTTGTTCACTTAGTCGCAAAGAGAAGGAAGATAAATAAGTGAATTTATTTAATGAACTACTTACAATTGAAGCATACGACTTCTTAGGCACTTCTTCTTGGACAATGGAACTGGGATCAGCCACTACCTGAGCATCCACCTGGGCCTCGGTCGGAATTTCATCAACCACCTCAGCAACTGGTGCTTCTTCTTCAACAACTGAACCATCCTCGTTATCGGAAGGATTATAAACTTCCTCAACATTAAGTTCTTCCTCTGACAATGAAGCAGTTCGTTCGGGAACCCTTTCTTCCTGAGCTTGAATAGGCTCTGTATATAAACACAAGTCCCCTAAATCAAACTAATGTCAAAAGAGTGCCAATTTAAACACATTCCCTCATTCTTGCATACCATGGTCAGGTGTTAGAGGGGCTATCATGCCATTAGCTAACCCTTGACTTTCCTCAGGATGCGCAACATCTTCCATGTATCTAAATATATCATTTAAAACAAAGTAGCCTTTGTCTTGAGGGGCAAGGAAGAAAGACTGCGTAAAATTCCTTTTCACATCGTCCTTCCCAGTCAAATATCCAGTCACGAGGACAAGAACACCACCATTGAATGAATCTTGTGCATCCACTGTCTTTATCTCTGCCCTACATTCACCATAGTCAAGAGAGAGTATCTTCTCATTGATAGCCTGCATGGACAAATGTAACAAAAGTTATAGATAAACTAGCACCCATTTTGTTTTCTTTTTAGGTGAAATCAAGAATGTTTAGCCAAGAAAATGGCATCATAGCAACCATGCAGTTGGGCGCATGTCTCTGTTATTCAAACCATTCATTGGTGTTACCAACCGTAAATGGGTCATGCCCCAAAATCTCCCATCAGAAATTCGTAGACACACAATTGGACTATTTTCTCAAATGACTGCTAGCACAATTCATGTGTTTCATGAATTGTGGGACAAAACATGTCCAATGTACGCATTGGACGTGGACTGCAATCCAGACCAAGGATCTGGCGAGCCATCAAACACTTGAACATGGTCTGAAGATTAAGGCAATAGAATCATTGTCATTCAAGCAGTAGCAAAACGACAACTACGACATAGTTGACCCAAAAAAAAAAAAAAACGTGTTAAAAATGTAACAGGAAAATAATCGGACAGGAACAGCCAAATACATTCATGGTTACGGTCTACTCACATGTTGCAACCTCATCAATGATCCGATGGTCTTTGCCATAATGTGGGAGCTACGTAATGCAACTAGATTAAGGAAGAAACTAATTGCAATGAAAATTCAACGTAATACATTGAAAGTTCAAATCACACGAGAAAAGATGAAATGGTCTTATAATAGAGATCACCAACACACTTCTGTACAGAAACAAGAGAACTTGTTCAAAGAAAATATCATTCAACTGCTCCAAAGGGCCTATGCTTTATTTAGAATGAGTGTTTACAAGGTTTCCTCCTTGAGAAAATCTCAAGCATAATCTAAGAAATCTAAATATAGAACTCCTTGGTAGCCAAGATCTCTAAAATAAGGAAACAAATTAAACATGAAAATTTAACAATATGTATTTCCTAGTATAGGGATAGTTTCCTAACCTAGAAATATGGACGAGAAAAAAATTAGGAACCAACTAAAAAGGAAATTAGTAACCAACTAAAAAGGAAATTGGACCTTTTCTTGTGCACACGTATGGAGCATGGACGTGTTGGATGTGGCACAAATGCATCAATTCAACCCACCTTGGAAATTGTCGGGCTCTCGGGTTAATGGCAATCTATCCAACTCGAAGTTAATTTGCTTGAAATTGCCTGCCAAAATCCACATGCTATTAGACCTCAACTAGCTCTTCCATTTGACAAGAAAATTTTAATACCCTCAAGGTATTTCGTACTAGTTATGGCCACCACCATTACCGTTATGATACAGGTTGTAATGGCCAAGACGACCTTTTTTCTTTATCAGCCCCATTATGGACTGTTACAGGTCATTTTTTTTCGTAACAGCCGTCAAAATCCTGTAACGCATAACAATTGCCACTGTTATCATTATATAGGGGTGTCAACGAACCGGATTAGGGTCGGGCCAAGCTCTATCCAACATAAGCCCAAGCTTGGCCTAGGCCCGTGATGGTTCAAAATAATCCAGACTAACATGTTTTTTATGGGCCCAAGCTCGAGCCTGAATCAGAGAGAGAGAGAGAGAGAGAGAGAGAGAGAGAGAGAGAGAGAGATTCTAAAATACCCATCTTGAATTTCTCCCACCAACAATAGTAGAGAAAAACACCTCTCTAAACCCCCTACCAAATCTTCAATGTAGAGACAAAAACCTCAATAATTACCGACATTCCCGCCTTTGAAGAATTCGTCATCTGGAATTTCCATCCTCTGCCCTCCCTAACGTGGCTTGACCCTAAGAAATCAAACCCAATTCGGAAATTTAGAACAAGTCGACGAGAAGGACTGAGAACAACAATCGGACGGCTGCGACTACGTCATCTCTACTGGCTAGTATACTCGACTAGTCGAAATCGTTCAAGAGGATTGCAAATACTAAAGAATGAGAGAGCTAAGAGTTTTTTTTTTTTTTTTTTTTTTTTTGGGGGGGGGGGGAGGGAGACGGTTTTTTGTATATTACAAAATTGCCCTCCCAAACCTGAATGGGTTGGGTAGGGCTGTTGTACAAGGTCCAAGCCCAGCCCGATTGAAAAACGGGCTTGAATTTTAAGCCCAGTCCTTAAGACCTAATACTCCAGCCTAAGGCGGGCCAGCTCGACCCATTGACAACCCTACCGTTATATAACAAATGTTACGACACACTATGGATACCCTCCTTAGCATATAAAAATTAAAATTATCTAATCATCCAACATATCTACCAATAATTTCTTCACACTGGCATGCTATTTAGATAGCTTGTTCTCCCATGTTCCCATCTTCATAATGTCCAAGATAAATTGTAAGGTCTTCTTCATTGAAAATGGGATGATCTTCGTTTTGAGTGGAAGCTTGACCAAGTATGCATTATCACCTAGCTTCTTTAAAATACAAGAACCCGCCTTTTTGGATTGGAGATTGGTGTAAGAGCCTGTTGAAACATCTCAAGTTTGAACTACACCATAACCCTATCCCCTTGTGCAAAAAGTAGTCAAACATTTACATTCCCCCTGCAATGGTCATTACTAAGAGGGACCTTCCATCTGACTTCCTCATGTATCTCCTTATATGTCGTGCTAAAGTTTCAGTGTCCTAGCTCGATTGACTCGTTATCGAAAGTGGGACTAAACCGATAGTGGTTGTTGAGGTCACATACTAGTCACAATTTCAAAAGGACTCTCCTGTAGTGCGGTTCACAAAAGTATTATAGGCAAACCCAGCTTGTGATTACACAATGTCCCATGAATTGATGTGATCAATAACCAAACATTGAAGCCAATTCCAAAGATTGTGGTTAACAACTTCATTCTATCCATACATTTCTGGATGATAAACACTTGAGAACTTTAATTTAGTTCCCATCTTAGACTACAAAGTTCATCAAAAGTAGCACATAAACTTAACCTTGCTCATATACAATTGTCTTGGGAACACCATGTAGAAGAACCACCTAACATCAGCAATGTGTAGGGCATCCGATGTCTTCTTACAAGAAATTAAATTGGCCATATTAGAAAAATTGTCGACCACAAAGTAAAAGTTATAGCCACGTTGGCTTCTCATGGAGCTTTTGGCACAGGTAATGGAGTATAAAGGCCAGTATTCTACTTGCTACCTTTACCTAGTTGGCACATTAGACATTGTTGGACAATGATTCCGACATTCGGCTAATAGAAATGGTCATCGACCAATGATGATGTTTTGTCGAGATCCCCAAGTGACCACCAAGGGCACGTAAATGAAGCTCTCTCAAGGAGCTTTTCAGAAGATACAACCTCACATCTTAAAACGACTACACATAATGTAGGCCGTATCGTGGGTATTTGGTGCCCGATCCAGCAGAGAGTGTTCAAAATGCTCCATAGTCTCTTTTAAGTTCATCGAATTCAACAACAGAGATTGATATGGTATATAGTAGATGTGATTTTTAGTTGAGGGGATCTGCTACCTTACTTTCTACAGCGGTCAAATGCTTCAGGTTTAATGTGAATTACTGAATATAAGCACTCCAATTAGCATGCATTACACTTAATTTCTTCTAGGAATTCAAATGATGCAAAGCCTCATAATCATAATATAAAATTCTCGATGAATAAGGTAATGACGTCAATATTTTAAAGCCTGAACAACATCATAAAATTCCACGCCGTATGTAGATATTGCTTTTGTGCCTCATTGAATTTTTCACTGAAGAAGGCCACCGAATGTCCTTCTTGACTGAGGACGCCTCCTATGCCTATGTGAGATTCATTATAAGCAACCTCAAATACCTTCTCAAAATTAGGAAGCTTGAGAACTGGAGCTTCCATAATTTTTTCGTTTGATTTCTTGAAATGCCTAAGTTGCAGCTTTGGTCCACTTAAATTGAACAGCCTTCACACATTCCGTAATGAGCATTACGATAGAACTAAAGTTCCAAGTAAACCTTCAATAAAACGTTGCTATCCCGTGAAAACTATGAACCTCGTGAATATTTGTGGAAGGTAACCCAGCCGACAATAGCCCTTATCTTTTCAAGATCAACCCTCACACATTCTGCTGAAAGAACGAACCCCAACAGACCATGTTGGAACTCATGAGGGTACAATTCTTCACATCGATATAGAGTTTTTCATTGCGTAATACTCTCATCACCTGACAAAGATTGATAAAATGATCTTCTCATAAATGATATAGATGAGGATATTGTCTAAGTACACAACGGCGAACTTACCCATGAATGCCCGTAGAATGTGTCATTGCCTGCATGAATGTACTAGGTGCATTTGTTAAAAGTTGAAAGGCCTAACTAGCCACTTATACAATCCATTCTTTGTTTTAAAAGCGGTATTTCATTCACTCGGATGAATTCTTAGATAGTGATACCTGCTTCGAAAAGATTATAGCATTCTCTACTTTAAAAGTAGTAATTCATTCACTCCTAGGATGAATTCTTAGTTAGTGATATCTGCTTCGAAAAGATTATAGCATTCACCATCATGTCCAGCATGTCATCAGACGTGGAATTGGAAAATGATACTTTCCCATCATCTTATTGATAGCGCAGTTGTTAACACACATCCACCAACTACCATCCTTCTTTGATGTCAACAACGCCGACACAAGACACGGGTTCAGGCTATCACAATTAAAATCCTTGGTCAACAATTCCTCCACCCATCAACAAACCTTTGTATGCTTCATCAAGTTCATTTGGGATGCTAGCACTCAGAGTACCAAATCAATCACATATTGAATGTTGCACGTGGGTGATAGTTCATTGGGTAGTTCATTTGGGACCAAATCCTAAAATTAAGACAGAAGGTCCTGAATTTCATGCGGTTGGACAAAAACATCACCAATTGGATCGGTCATGAATTCTCAACTTACCAGAGCATACATGATTCCTTGTTTCGACTTTTCTTTACGAATCAGATCATAATCAGCATTGTTGAAGTCAGCTCTGCCTCTTTAGGTTTGACATCTCCCATGAGGTTGAGAGTGATGAGCTTTCCCTTATACATAAAGTTATACGTATTCTTGTGACCCTTACGAGTCACAACCCTGTCGTATATCCACGAGCACCCGGTAATATTTCTTTCATTGGAATGGTGTCAAACCATAGTAGTTCTTCATTACGACCCAAGGAGAAGTTCATTAAACAATGTTACGGTCTTGTATGGCTTAGGATGCTTTTAAGTCTTTCGCTACAACTTGTCCACAATGCTTTGTAAAGCCACGTTCATACTACTCTCTCCATCAATAATGACCTTAATAGCCTTTCCACCACACAATTCCAGTATATGGAAGACATTAGTTTTCAACCAATCTTGTTAGGCTTCCTTTTTTATTGTCGTCAAAATCCTCCTTACCGCCAATGATAACCTACTTTCCTTAAGGCCATATGTGCTTTAGGATCCTAATCATCATCTTTTGAACCGCTTCCATGTTCACCTTCCACTTGGTGTTTATTAAAAGGCTACGGGGTGCTAATCTTAAGGGCCTATGAGAAGCTACAATGAGAAGAAGAAGGAGAGAACAAGAAGAAAAATGGAAACAAGAAACAATGAGAGGGGAGAGATAGCAAGAAGATGAGATGCTTAGGGTGTATTGAAACCCTAGCTCTCTACTCTTATTTATAATAGTAAAAATATGAATGGGCCCTATGGCCCTATTACATGGACTTGGGCCCAATAGGCCTTACTCAACTATCAATTTTTCAACACTCCTCAAGCTGGAGCATCCTAGTAAGGCCCGACTTAGAACAAAGGCTAACATAATCAAACCTAAGAAAGAAAATTATTCTCTAACAGTGTTCAACAAAGTTCTCTTTGTACCATTCACCTTCTTGTCCCCCGCAAAACCGGATATTGTGAGAAGGACACTTTTGTCACACAATATCCACAATCACCACACTTAAAACAAGTGTTAGTTTCCACGAGTACCTACAATAGACTTTCCTTTCTATCAACGTTTCAAAAAAGACAATTAGAGGCGGAGTTCTAGCAAATTTTGTAATCCAAGAAAAATTACAGGGGGGCATGACTAGTTGGTTGCAAACATGTTATGAAGCCACTCAGTAAGGTGGGTGACTGGATAGCCCCTAGCTTGGGGGGCTACTGCATCTTGTCACAAACTTCTACTCCTGTACTTTTCGAGCCATTTGGTACACACTTCATCCACACTATTGAGTTGAACAGTCACCAATTCTTTGAATATCGAACCGTCATCCATTGCAATAGCACACGACTTGTTGCTTTCCCATCTCCATTAGGTGCCATGGATCACCAATTCATAATAACATTGTTTCCTCCACATTCAAATTGCCTTGTCGCAGTGCAAGGAGCTCCTGTAAGGAAGCCATCTCACGATCAAGCAACAAAAACCTTTGCTTCAATCTCACATTCACTTCCTTTCAATAGCTTGCGGGAGGAAAGCCACATCGTTGCAAGTCTTCTGCCACAGAGTACCACCAGTCTTGGGTTGCACCCTTATGTTTCAGGGCAACAAAACATAGCTTGATGGCTTCTTCCATTTCATGCCAATGGAAATACTACTTAATTGACTTTACCTAGTTATTGAACACCTTGGGATTCAAATTACCATTGTAATCCAAAATATCAATCTTAATATGCTTGGCGGGATCCGGAGTGACATTTCGCCCTCCAAGATAATTAGGATATTCTTGACAAAAGTTGTTTGTTTATTGGAACCTAGAGCTCGAGTCAATACTCCTCATGGAAATAACCATTTCAACCAAGATGCATTTGGTCAACATTCCTGGATTCCAAGTTTCCCTCAAGGCCATCCCTAGATGTCTAACGGTTTGGATTGATTCCCTTGCTTTTTCAAGAACAGTAACCCGTCATTTCAGAGTATTTACTTTGGTCATGAAACGAGCCTCCATATCGTCCAACCATTTCACTATCAAATCGACCACTTGCTACAAGGTTGATACAGTTCCATCCTGAGGTTTAGTAGTCATCCAACGATTATAAGTCATCCTTTCTGTGTTCATATGATAGCAGATCTACACAATATGCGAGAATGGCTTTGGGTGGTTTTTTTATATCATGGGGAATGTAAAGGTTTTGGGAATGTTGGGTATATGACAGATTATGGGTTGTTTACAGGTTGAACAGCATAGAGAGTTTTGGTATTATTTGGGAAATAAATATGTTGATGGCTTAGGTGAGAAAGAGGTTGTATATAGTTTGTGGTGGAAGGGTTGAAATAATAGGCTGGTCAAGGGAATTAAGGTAGGTTTGCGATTAATATTAGGAAAAAATTTGTGGAAAGAAGATGGGGAAGAGGAGAAGTAAAAAAAGAAAAGAATCTCCCATGTAATGAAAACCCTAAAGAGGGTAATAAGGATAATGATCATGATGGTCAAAATGATCCGGATAAGAACAATACGACAGATGTGGACGGGTAGGAGAGTCCGGATAGGGATTAATCGTACAAAGATTATAAACATCTTCCTATTCACGAAATCTCCAAAAAAGAACATGGGTTGAACTAATGCTTGGTTTCTAGATCTAAAAGCTTATGGGCATGGTATCCAAAAACAGTACCATAACAGTAACGGTGGGTGCCGTTACACATTATGGGGCCGCAACAGCCATTGAGGAAAAAATGACCAATAAAGGCCCGTATAGGGCTATAGTGGCCTTTAAAGGCCCATTACGACTCATTACGAGGCACCATTACAGTTTTTTTTTTTTGCCATGACGGCATATTTTAATGGTAAAGATGTGGTAAAGATGGTGGCTATTACAGCCACCATTATTGTTATTGAATAGCTTGGTTATGGAATTTGGAATGGTTTTCGGGAAGGAAAAAAAGGGCAGGGGATATAGTGGGTTTCAAAATGAAGAAAAGAGCAACAGCACATTTTGATATGGGAAGATAGAAAAAAAGGGGGATAAGAGCAAGATTTGATGATTAGAGTAAGGTAAGAGGGGAAAAAAATTTTTGTTTTTTCAATTTCTCAAAGAACAGAACTTGCTTTGATGCCAAAATAATGCAACAAGATCAAGGAAGAAACTAATTGCAATAAAATTCAAGGTACCAGGTTTAAAGATCGAATCACATAAAAGAAAAGATGCAATAACAGTCTATGAGCAAGCTCAAAAGTCCTTCAGTCTTATACTGGAGATCACCACTTCCCCCACACCACTTGAACTTGCTCAAAGAAAATATCATTCAACAATAATGAGTGTTTACTAGGTTTCATAGGGCCTGTGCCTTACCAATAATGAGTGTTTACTAGGTTTCCTCCTTGAGAAAATCTCTAGCATAATCTAAGATATCTACAAATAGATTTCCTAGGTAGCTAAGATCTCTAAAATAAGAAAAGCATTAAACATGAAAATCTAATAATACTTATTTCCTAACGTAGAGATATTTTTTTAACATTGAAATATTACAAAATGAAATCACGAACAAGCTAAAAAAGGAAATTGGGCCTTTTCTTGTGCACATATGTGGAGTGCACACGTGTGGGATGTGGCATCACTATGGAAATGACAAAATAGTAGGATACTTGATAATTGATCATCTTTGAAAGAGTAATTAAAAGAACAACAGTGTTGCTGATAATAAATCATCTTTGAAAAAGTAATTAAAATAACAACAGTGTTGCCTATACTAAGTTGGATTTTGTATGGCCCGAATTCAAAATGGTACGCAAAATCAGTTTCTTGCAAGATTCGAAATCAACTATAACCTTAATTTAATAATTTCTTTGGTTTCGAGGTTAGGGAATGGTTTAGCCATTTCTCTTTTGAGAGAGGGATTGATGAGAGTGTCAATTACTATGGGCACTTCCCCTCGCTTCAAAGTGGTACACAAAATCAGTTTCTTGTGAGATTTGAAATCAACTATAACCTTGGTACACAAAATCAGTTTCTTGTAAGATTTGAAATCAACTATAACCTTAATTTAATAACTTCTTTGGTTTAGAGATTAGGGAATGGTTTAGCCATTTCTCTTTTGAGAGAGGGAGAGATGAGAGGGCTAGTTATTGTCGGCACTTCCCCTCACTCAAGTTCTTTTGCTTTCGCCGCTTTAGTGAAATTCAGTAACTATTAAAAAAAAAAAAAAAAAATACCAGTCTGACGCAGGACAACTAACTACTTGCTCTAAAAGCTCGAACTGATAGAGCATGGCGAATCAATCCCTTTATCTCATTGCCCAGGTCAGGCCCTCGGCCGAACCCTCCTCGTGGGCCCCACTTCACATGGGTCTCACCTCACACGAGCCACCTACCTCACACGGGCCACCCACCCCAAGTGTGCCCCCGCTTCACACAGGCCACCCCACTCGAGCCCAGTGCAAAAATGCCCCTACATTATGGTCACATTTTCCACATGTAAAACACCATGGAACTTTCATGGAGTGCACATCCAAATAGCACTTCTCTTTTCCCCAGTGACATGGACCACCGGCGAAACCACCCATTGAAAACACTAATCAAAACACTCGGGATTGTCCATTTCGGAGTTTCGCCACATAAACCATCCATAACGGGGCCTCCCACAGGATCAACTACGATCACCAGAGAGTAGGGCTCACGTAGGCGAGCTGCCATGCCAGAAAATTCACCTTTTTCTTTCATCCAAGCATAATGTTCAAAAGAAAATGTCAAGCATCATATAATACTTTTTTCGTAAAGCAGAACAAGCCATCCATATGAATGCCAAGGAAGGAAACTACAATCTACCTATCCCAACTTTATTAGACTAAAAGTTACAACCAATTTGATAATGCATCCAAATACACCCTGAAGAAACAAAATTGAACCATGCGACAAAAAGATCAAGCTTACTCGCATGGTCGTGATCGAACTCATCGCGCCCTCAGCCTCAGGACGTCCCAGCTTGCTGCTCTCCTGATAGAACCGATACACAAGCTCCGGAGACTGATGCAAGATATGGTAGTACTGGTGGACAAATGCATTCCCGACCTGCTCAATTTTCCAAAATTCAAAAAACAAAAAGAAGAATGAATTACAGCACATCAAAGAAAAAGACAAGGATATGATCGTGATTACATCACGTACCACTTGAGCAGGTGGACAAGATCCGGCTGCGGCTTGCTGCTGGGCCATTCCTAATCAAACCAAATATATATATATATATATATATATCAAAATCAACATCCCAGGAAGCTGATTTGTGGGGGAAAAGAGAACAGGATATTTCAAAAATCCTTAAACCCTAGAAACCGGCTAAACGGTTACAGATCAGTGGAAAAAGAGAATTTTTATCCGAGATTAGTGGCGGAGATCGAATGACAATTCGGTCGTGCAGAGATAATAGATCGAGAGAGAGAGAGAGAGAGATCTGCACCTGGTTTTGATGAGGGAGAGATCTGAACGGAGGGTGGGAATTTTCTGCTATATTCCCCTTGGCCTTTTCCTAGGGCTTTTGGTAAGTTATTTTAGATCTGAAGGAAAAGGAGAGAAGGGGGTGTTTGTTAGGGAGGTGGGCCTCTTTGTTTATTTTATATGATGGTGGGATGGCTTTTCTGTGGGGAGGCTTTGAGAGTGAGAGAGACGGAGAGAGAAACGAGAGGGGGAAGAGGATGGTTTTAAAAAGGAGAGACCGGTTCGCCATTTGCACCCAACCGACTACTTTTTTATGGAACACGTGTGCGAATTATAGGCGTCCACCGAATGGATCTAGCTTTAGGATGCCTGGAGGGGGACGCGGCTTCGGTGGATCCCTGACTGTGGGGCCTACCATGATTAAGGTGACTTACATCCACACCATCCATCAGTTTTTATAGCTCCTTTTAGGGCATTTACCAAAAATGAAGAAGATTCAAATCTCAGATAGACTACACCATAGAAAACAATGGCGATTGAATACCCACCATTAAAAAGTTCTTCAGGGCCACCAGAATGTTTATTTTCGATCAAGATAAGGTCACAAAGACCTGAATAAAGGACCACACAAATATTAGTTCGAGCACAGGCAGTTTTTAATGGTCCATCACCACTTGAAAGTGGCGTGTTACACCTGAGATTTAGATTTGCTTCGCTTTTGGCCATCACACCCTAAAACGTGCAGTCAAAACTGTTTTAACTGCATAAATGTAAGCATATACCTTGCCGTGGGCCCCACATGATTCCCACCCACCCAAGTTATGTTCCCTTTTAGGAGATATTTCCTGCACTATAGCTATTGTTGTCAGATGAAAACTGATGGACCGATGCCACGTAACTGATTTGATTGTATAGTAGGCTGACATTGAAAATAAAACTTGAGTGAACAGCTCATCATTAACTCTGGCTTACCATGGGCTCGTTTGGCCGGGTGAGTTGGATGGGATTGAATGGTATTAGGATGTATAGCATGGATTTCAAAGTAATGATGGTGTTGTCAGTGAATTATTTTAAGATCCATGGATTGCTATATATACAGGGATTGCTATAACAAGTGTGTTTGTCATGCCTAGTCAATCTTGAGATTAAATCCTCTCATCCCTTTTAATCTCTTGAACTAAGCACGTTCTAGGTAAATTTAAATAGATTAGTGTAAATTGTATAGGATTTAAAAGTAATGATGGTATTGTCAATGGATTAGTATATCTCGAGATCAAATAACTTAGCCTGTTTGGCATACGCGGCCTATCTTAGAATTTAACTTCCAATCCCTTCTAATACCATCTAATCCCTTTGAAGCCGCCCAACCAAATGAGCCCTAAATCTTATTGGGTTAAGCTGTAAGGAGCTCAATCAAATAGTGAGTAGTACTTGATTGCACCCATTACTTCGTATATAATAGTCAGCCTGAGAACTTGAGTAGTTTAGAATGATTTTTAGGGTTAGGGCACCTATATGGTGGGGCCCACTGTATGGTAAGCACATGCAGAAGGCACTAAGGGAGGATTGATGTTTTATCCATGACATTCATCTGTTTTGCCAGCTTATTTTTGAGCTTTAAGCTGGAGCTCTGGATTTACTTCGTGCCCAAAAATGAAGTGTTGTCAAAACTCAAGTGGACCATATTATAGGAAATAATGAGGGATAATAATCCCCACCATTCTAGCTTATTTTAATTTATACTTAATAAGAAGATATATTTGGCAAACAAAATACTTATCAGAATCTCCTCTCATTCATTTATCTTGATGTCTCTATTTAATAACTTGCGAAAAGTATAAAAGAAAAATTAGAAATTTAAATTAATTATCTACTTTTAAGTAAAAAAGTCATGTTTAACTAATCATAAACCAAAGTTTCGTATATAAAATAAATCATGTATCTATTGATGTAAGTAGAATAAGCAACTTATTTGGTGGCAACCATTGGTGTCATTTAATCGTTGGGCGACTCACACCATGAAAAATTTTAAATTGCTTCATGTGCATAAAATAGATGGAGAGATGACTCAATAGAAGTGGTAATTCCTAACCGTGGAGCCCACCATGATATATGTGTCTTATATATACAACTTCTAGTTCATTTTGACAACTCATTTTAAGTAATGAGATCAAAATGAAAATGATATAAATCTAAAGTGGACCACATCATTGAAAATAATGGTGATTGAACGCTATCCATTAAAATTACTTCTTGGGGCCAAAGAATTTTTGTATTAAGCTAATATTTGTGTGGTTAATTCATCCAAGTTTATGTGACCTTGCTAATAGGTTGGATGACAAATAAACATTCTAATGACTCTCAAAAAGCCTTTAATATGGGTATTCAATAAGATTTAATTTTCTTAAACTATACCTTCAAACAAGAAAATAAAACGAACATTATAAATATAAAACAGCAGTAAAATCTCTATAAGAAAGTAAACCTTTTTAAAAAAGAAATAGCTACTCTCAGACGAGAAGTAGAACTTTTACAACTTGCCAACCTTGATGTGGATATAGAGAGTCATATTGATGAACATCTCCCTCGGAATATCGTCAGTTCTTTGACCACGTACCATTTTCAAAATAAGATACGACTATAACTATTTTAACTTCAAATTTCTAAACAGAAAGTCATATATGCAACGGTTTGAATACAGTACATAAATCACGGTGCGTTTATAAGAAGAGTCTTAGAATAAGCTGTACCTGTCAACCGCGTTGATGATACGGCTTCGACTGAAAATTGACGTGCCAAAGAGGTTCCCTTCCGTACGTGCATGACATGCCTGTAAAACGATGAGGGCAGAGCTATCCATCCACGTCATACTTGGTAGTATTAGGTATTAATGAGAAACCGTACACCCCAATGATCGCTGCTGTGGATATAAATAGGAAGCGGATTGGCTAGTTTACCAGCCACCACCAGCCACCGCCGACCTCGGTGGTGTGGGTACTCGTCTAGGGCAGCTGGGCTGTACCGACTGTTCAAAGGATATCAAAATTATATAAACTCCACAATGATGTATTTATTATATCCATGCGGTCCATTAACTAGATGAGATTATTCTAGAGCATAGGCCCAAAAATGAGCCACATATAAAGCTCGAGTGAACCACACTACGAATAGCATCGTGACAATAATTCGTACTGTTAAAACATTTGCAGGGCGCACAAGTATCTTATCGGCGTGTTAACATCACCAAGTTCTGAGGGTCCCACCATTACGTATGTTTTATATTTAAACCGTACGTTCATTTGATGAGATTGTTATAAGAGTTGAGCTTTAAAATCAGGTAGAGGACTACACTGTAGAAAGTACCGGAGGATTGATCATTTACCATTGAAACCTTCTTTGAAGCTGTAGTAGTTTTGGATCAATTTTACATTTGTTTTTTTTTCTCTTCATACACATTTCCATGACCTTAAAAAAATTGGATGGAGAAAAAAATATATTATGATGGGCCTTAGAAATGTTTTAATAATATGAAGTAATGTACCCATTGTTATTTGTGATGTGGTCCACTTTATTTTATTTTATTTTATTTTTATTTTTATTTTACACACCCTCACACACTCACACCACACGCACACCGTGAGATTTCACCACCATGGATACTCGAACCCTTGACCTGGTGTTGTAACTCTGAGTCTACCACCCGGGTAAGAGTAAGGACCTGTGATGTAGTCCACTTGAGCTTTAGATAGGACTTATTTTTTGGCAAATGTCTTAAAACAATCTCACCCAATGGTTGGACAAAGTAGATATAATAAATACTTCATGAAACTTTGGACCATGATAGAGCTAGAGGATTGTCGGACTATTATGCATGCACCACATATATACACCAACAAGGTCGTTGGTATGTGGTACAAACAGCTAATCCACTTCCGTATAAATATGAAGAGGATTGGCTGGACCTAGCAGCAAGTGTGTGTGCATGTAATGCTAAGATTATTGCTGACACTCCTTGAGCCACTGGTAAAGGTCAAAGGAGATCATAGTTACATGAGCCGGTGAACTTGTCCCGGAATATAAGCAATTTCATAAATCTTAAAACAATCCACTAACATCACCATCATTACCCTTGTCCCTTGGTTGGACGGATTGGAAGGTAAAATCCCATATATACTAGGCGTGCCAAACAGACCTAGTGAACTTGTCCCCGGATATAGCAATTCCATGGATCTTAAACTAATCCACCGACACCACTATTATTACCTTAAAATTCATACCATCCCTCCTAATCCCATGGGATTCGCCTGGCCAAACTGGCCCTTAGTGTGGCTCATCTGAATCACGAGTCCACTTGATCTTCTAGTTGCGGCCCTAACTTAGGTTTAGGTATCTAATTTGTTGGAATGGATTTCACATATTCAGTGAGCCTCACAAAAATTGGTGGTTTTTGGTGGACCATCCCTTTCCGGGTTTTTGAAAATATTTTTAGAAGGGAATTGCCTGCACCACCACCACAGGGATACCTTGTGTCACAATATGGCCCAAAGCTTAAGGCCCACCATGATCTATGTGTTTTATCCACACCGTCCATCCATTTTTCTAGCTTATTCTAAGGCATAATTTCAATAATTATACAGATCCAAAGCCCAAGGGCACCACACCACAGAAAAATGGTGGGAATTGAACATCCACCGTTGACACCTTCCTCGGGCTTATTGGGATGTTTTATTTGTCATCCAACTTGCTCATAAAGTCACATAGACTTGGATGAAGGTAAGACATACATATAAGCTCGATTCAAAAACTATATGGCCCATGAAGTTTTCAACGGTGGACAATCAATTTTCAGTGTTTGTTGTGTCGTGGCTTACTCTAGGCTTAGATCTACTTCGTGGGCCGATGCCTTTTAAATGATTTGACAATAGGGCTGAAGGCGCGATAAAGCAAATACATCAAGGTTGCCACCACTGAGCTTGGGTCACGTCGTGCCACAAAAGTACACCTGCGGCTGGTGCTGCGCTCCACGTCTAAAATTATAAAAAATATTATTTTGAATGAAAAGTCCACATGTGTCCATGTATGTGAAATCTACTCCGACGGTTAGATACGTAATCTTAAGTTAGGCCCAAGTCCAAAAAATTAAGTTGAATCATGATTCAGATGGGCCACACCAAAGTAAACAGTTGGGAGAGAGACATCTACCATTATTTTTTTACCGGGCACACCGTGGTAATTATGTGAAATGCACTCAAACTATTAGATTTCACAAAATAATTTAGTCAGAAGGTCCAGAAATGAAGACAATCCGCGATTCAAATGCGCCACACTAAGGGAAACAAATTAGAGGTCGGTGTCACCCTTTACATTGTTTACAACCGTGTCGCTCACCTGAATCATGAGTATGGTTTAGTTTTAAACCCTACACCTAAAAATGAGTTACACGCTTCATGGCCAAAATGGATTTTGGAAACAGGTCCCACACTTACAGCGGACTGTTTCATTATCATGTCACCCAAGGCTTTCACAATCCTATGATGGAGTGTAACGGTCTTCTAAGTGGGTGTTTGGCGCATGGTGTTACAAGAGCTTAGCCGGTTAGGTGGGATGGAATGGATAGGCTTAGAATTAAATTAGACCAGCCAGCATCGGTCCTGCACCAAATTCACTCAATGTTAGTAAGTTGTATAGGTCCCACCATGATGTGTGGGCTATATCCACACAATCCACCCATTTTTCGAGATTATTTTAGAGCATGGGCTAAAAAATTAAGTAGATATAAAGCTCAAGTGGACCCCACTATAGAAAGTAATGGGGATTTAATACTTATAGTTGAAAACTTCTTTGGAGCTACGTAAGTTTTGAATCTGCTTCATTTTTAGACCCATGCCATAAGATGAGGTTACAAAACAAATGAGCGGTTTAGATATAACACGTGTGTTATTCTCAATAGTTTTAAATGATGGTGGGTATATCCATTCAATGTAACACCGTGTTACAAACAAAGCACGGAATTAAGCTTAGCCTATTATAACGGGGGACAAACCCTGCCATAGGTAATAATTATGGTTTTTGAATCTCAACCCAACTATTCCTTTCTCATGGCATGCTCCCAAACACCCCCTAAGCGTGTACTTAGATGAGAATGGATGGGGGCGAGATGCTCTCACGCCCCAAACTCGGAAACCGGGCTCACAAAATTTTCGATCACCGAATCCGGCGCTGACAGCTCCGTAGAACCCCATTTTCGACTCCTAGCACCCATTCGCCAGGTTCCGATCCTATGATGCTACGAGGAGGATTTTCAACGTCAGTTTGATTCGTAATAAGCATAACTAAAGGCATAACCCACAAACAACAACCAAGAACTCCATTATATTTCCACTATAATCAAAAACTTTACAAGTACAATGGGCATAAAGGGAAATATAATGGTAAAGAACAAAAACTCCAAAACGATCTGCAACGTGCTCCTGCCTCAGCGCTGCTGCGAACCAACGTCACCTGCACGCAACGGTCGTGCATAAGCTTATAGAAAGCTTAGAGGGTGGTGAAAGTGTGTGCGCAAGGTAGTAATATGAATATGCAATGTCAGAGTAATGCGGAATATGCAGATGAATCCATAGTATCATGAGCCGTACCAAGGCTATGCAGTGCAAGACATGAATGGTATTGGCCATCCCAAGGCCATGTGATGTGCAATTCAACTCAAGCATACAGATCCTCATCTATGTCCACACATCAATACAGCTCAAATATGGAATATCACCAGGGTCTAGTACACTCTAAACCAGATTGCCGCCACATCGCGCGCAATAAGGTAAGTGGAAGAGACCTCACTATCCGTCTGTCAATATCAGACGCGACTCGTCGATAGCGGACCCATTCCTCGAGCTGGTCAAACTCAGCCTAGCATTGCCCCCTACTCTCGGAAGGTAAGGCCGCACTCCCTTCCAACCGACCACGACACAGTGGAGAGCGCAACCGTCTGGTAATCGACACTCAACGCTCATGTACCCACTCGGTCTAAACATTGGAGCAACCTCTTGGTACCATAAGAGTTTAGGGACTTTCACCCAGGGATATCTATAGCACCCCATGTAGAATGAGATTTTCGGTATCCAATCCTGCCAACCATGATCTGCCTATGGAGGCTACGGCCCCGATGTAGCTAGGGCGTACAACAACCATGTCACACAGTGCGAAATGCATGAGTAACACTATCCAATCATGCAGTAAATCCTGCGCGTATAGTGCACTCATGCAGGGCAACACCGCCTAATCGGGGTCCCATAAACAATCTGCCCGAAGGCATATGCTATGATCAGTCACTTCTCATATCAAGCATACATATGATGCGTATGATCATGAGTCATGGAACTATACTAAACATGTTATAATGACATGAACTATCCTTACAATGGAGATGGGCCTGGACGGCCTATACACAATAAGTACGGGCCTAGCAATGGGCCCTAAGGAGAGTCGTAATGTGAACATCCAATCAACATTACACTCGGAATGTGGACGTCAAACCAACATTGCTCCCAAGGCACGATCGTCGCAAATATCGTTACATAATCCGTGTTGGGCTCACACATTGCAATGGACCTTAGGTACATCCCATTGGGCCTTAAATACATCAAATGGGCTATATCATATGGGTCTTTTATTCATCAATGAGTCACATCAATGGGCCACACCAATGGGCCTTAAGTGCATTGCAATGGGTCAAAACCCATGGGCCTTGGATTGCATCAATTGGGCCTAGTCTCATGAGTCTAATATGTAACAAATGGGTCACACCAATTGGGCCCCACATGTACATCAAATGGGCCTCAACCCATAAGCCTTATATGAGTCAAATGGGCCTAAACCCCTGTTGAGGGTCAAATAGTGCATATTAGACCCCAAATATTATCCGAATTTACGAGCATAATAGTGTTTAACGGCTAATTTAATCGTGTTTATGTTGCAGGTTGATTTTACAAGCTTGGATCGAAATAGGATACTAAATGAATGGATTTAACGCTCCAAATTCACCAAAAGCATGGGACACACTCCAGGGGACCAAGATTGACAGATATACACGGTCAGAAATCTGAGAAAACTAAGAAACTGAAGCTCAAGTGGCTTGAAACGCATCCAGAATGCAAGATCACATGGTTCCTGACATCTAATCGGTTCGAAACTTTATACATGAGATAAGGGCCATAAATTAACCGTACATTTCAAATTTCAGCTCTTGGATCACTATAAAAGTGCTCCAACTGACAGATCAGCCCACAAACCGTTGATTCTGAGCCCACCTGATATCTGGAGCTGCCTCAACTTTGGTTTGGACGGTTAAATTAGTTTGAGAAAAGGGATGGATGGATTAGATTTCTGAAACACATCGCAATGGGGCCTATATGCATGGTGTGTAATTACACATGTACATGCATGCGACGTGCACAGGACCGCTGACGCGGTCAGCGCACCTTCCAAAACAGGACTGCTTCTCCAAAACGACAATAGCCGTTTCACGTCAGCGAGCGGACGAACTGCGTCCGACTTATGGTCGATAGTGGACCCCACACATGCCCCGTACAAATAATCCACACCGTCCATCTTGTAGAGGGCGTCAAGAGCTACAAAAGCATGCTTACCTTTTGCATCCATGCGTGCACATGTGTGCGATATAGGAGACACAAAAGGGCTGCCCTGTAGCTTTCAAATCTGATCTTTTAGTTATTTCTTCTCTGAGACATGCTAATGGACATTCAAAACTACCCATTCTTGATTAAAATTTCGTCCTGAATCCAATGGACGGGGTGGATTTTTTAGAAAATGCTTTTGTGGGGCCCACCGATCACAATAGCGAAATGGTGCGAAAGGTTTCGCACATTCGTGAAAACTGACTTTTTCAGGCAGTTTTGGCCCACCATCTTTGATCATATGGCAGATCTGAACCGTCTATCATGTAAAGGACCCAAGAAAGTCCTAATGGACGGTGTTTCTTTAGAATTTAAGGTAGAAAAGTGGCGTGTTTCGAGGCACCGAACTTGGCTGCGAAAAAGCTTTCAATAAGCATGCATAGCTTTCCAAATCCGATTTTCACCACTCCAGCAACTATATAAGGAGGTTTTGGACGTGGAGAGCATTCATTCAGATCTTGGGGAGGAAGATCAGAGCTTGGAGGGGAGAAACGTGGAGCAGTCCTGGTCGTGGAAACTAAGCAGGGGAGAGAGTTGATTTTTTTTTTCCTTTTGTTTTGGTTTAATTTTATTTTATGGTTAGCCTAATTATGACCATGTGTGGCTAAACTCCTTAGCTAGGGCTAGGAGGTAAAGCTTGTAGCGTGATGGGAGACGTTTAATTATGCCTTTTATTTAATATTGAACTGATTTTGATTTAATTTTATTTTGAAAATATTTTTAGTTCTTAATGGTCTGTTGTAACTGAAATTACAATGAGTCTGCGATGCTTTGAATATTTCTATTTCCTTTTCATTTTTATGATGTTAGGAAACCCTGTTGTTCACCATAGTCTCCTGGGCATGGTTGGATGTCGGTACCCTTCCTAACCTTCATACATGTGATGGGTTGGTAATTAGTTTAATTCTGTTGTTTGCCATAGTCTTTTGAGCATGGTTTGGTGATGGAATCCATTCTAATTCATATACCTTTCATCTCTTGAAAACTAGATCAATGACAGTTCAGTTAATTTTCATGAAACATGCATAAGATCTCCCTGATCTCTACAAGTGGATCCGCTGAATCCCTAGTTTCCTTTTCTCTGATTTCTCTTAAGTTTAGATAATTATTCCATCATTATTCCTAAATTTATACTTGATTTAGAATTCATCTTTTTCTAGTTCAAATTCTATTTAATTTTAGATAACGTACAAGTTTCAGTCCCTTGGGATTCGACCTCGGTCTTACTAAGTTATTACTACATCACAATCCTGCACTTGGGGAGTGAACAAGTTTTTGGCGCCGTTGCCGGGGACTGTCGGCTACGTTTTTCTGAAATTAATTAGTTTTAGGATTAGTTTAAGATTAGGTTTAGATTTTTTCGATTTTTAGAAACTAACTTGTCTTCCCTGTTTTGTAGGCTTCTAAGATAGTTTCAAAATTGGTAAATTCTTTTTTAAATTCTTCCTCTCTATTCTAGATTAGGATTTAGTTCTTCTTTTTAGTAGTTGCTAATTCTAACTCTTTTTAGAAATCCTAACTTTGGTTCTTATTATATCTTTAGAATTTCGCTATTTTATAGACTTTTTGTTTAAAAAATAACTTGTTTTGTTTATTCTGCAGGTTCTTAACCTAGGACTTCAAATTTGGTAACTTCTTTCCATCTTTCCCTTTCATTTTCTAGATTTTTTCTTCCTTTTTCTTAGGTTTAATTTAGAATTTGAGGGCTGAGTGTGTTTTATGCCCCAGTGGGCACGCGACAACACTCGACGTCGCATGACTGAAGGAGGATTAATTGAGGAGTTGACTGTCCAACGCAGGACTAGACACCACTTGAATTCTCCTGAGTTAGAAGACGTTGTGGCTGAAAATCAACCTCAAGCACTACCCCAACCAAGGGTTGAGGAAGTACATGATGAGAATGAGGTGCATTAGGCACCCCCGCCTCGTACTTTACGAGATTATTTACAACCGGCGGGGGTGAGTACGCCCTCATGCATGATTTTTCCTGAGAATACAGGACATATGGACATCAAGCCAGGGGTCATCCAACTTCTTCCCAAGTTCTATGGGCTTGAATCTGAAGAACCATACTTGCATCTGAAAGAGTTCGATGAAATCATAGGCACCTTATACTTTCCTAATGTATCTGAGGATACTATTAGGCTGAAACTCTTTCCATTTTCCTTGAAAGAAAAAGCCAAGACGTGGTTACATTCACTACGTCCTAGATCCATTGACACATGGAATGATATGCAGAGGGAATTTATAAAGAAATTTTTTCCACATCATAAGACAATTACCCTCAGGAGAGCAATCATGAACTTTGCCCAAAAGGAAGATGAAACATTCTTCCAATGTTGGAAAAGGTTCAAGGATCTGGTTAATGCCTGCCCACAACATGGCTTTGAAATATGGCGCATTACGAATTTTTTCTATGATGGGCTAACATCTTCCATGCGCCAAATGGTCGAGACAATGTGTAACGGAGATTTCATCAATAAAAATGTCGACGAGGTATGGGATTACCTCGATAGTCTCGTTGAAAAAACACAATCATGCGACTATTACTCAAGGACGAACGCTACGTCTAGGCCAACTCATTCAAGGGAAAAAGGAGGAATATATCTCCTGAAAGAGGACGATGATCTTAACGCTAATGTGGCTAATCTCACCAGAAAATTTGAGGTTATGGAAGGAAAGAAGGAAAAGGTTAATGAAAGTGTTTGCGGCATCTGTGATTGCAACATTCATACTACTGAAAATTGTCCTTCAATACCTGCCTTTTGAGAAGTATTGAATGAACAATCTAATGCCGTAAATAACTATCAAAGACCTTTCAATGGACCACCCTCTAATACGTACAATCCTGGCTGGAAAAATCATCCAAATTTTAGTTGGAGGAACGGACAAACTGCTACCCCTCAAGGTTTCTTCAATCAAAATTCAAATCAGGGAAAACCTCAAAAAGAATCGGTTCAAATTTCCATACAAGAGATGACTCGGACAATGAAAGGAATTTCAGATTTTATGCAAAAAATAGATTCACGTATGACAGCTATGGAAGAAGGGATGCTCCCTGCACAATTACTCCCTAATCCGAAACCGCAATACGAGACAGGTGATCCCAGCTCTTCAAATCAAATGAGGCACGCTAAATCCATCACCACTCTTAGGAGTGGGAAGGTTATTAATAAAATCCATCCGGTTAGGCCCGAAAAGCCTCCAGAACCAGAAGAGGACAACAATGATGGATCTAGTGGCGCCCCACAAAAATTTGAACCGGAACCTCTAGAAAAGTCAGTTGTTCCGTTTCCCCAACGGTTGGTTGAACCAAAACGTCTATCTAACTCTCAGGATATCCTAGAGGTGTTGAAACAAGTGAAAGTCAACATTCCTCTTCTTAACGTTGTAAAACAGATTCCTTTATATGCTAAATTTCTAAAGGACTTATGCACTACCAAACGACAGAAAAGTATTCAAAAAAAGATCTCCTTGACTGAGAAAGTGAGTGCCATCTTGAAACAAGATGTGCCGCAAAAATTCAAAGATCCCGGTTGCCCAACCATATCATGTGTAATCGGGAACTATCGAATTGACCACGCACTTCTTGACTTAGGAGCAAGCGTCAATCTGATTCCCTACTCGGTATACCAACAGTTAGGTTTCGGGGAATTAAAACCCACTCGAACCACACTACAACTTGCTGATCGTTCTGTTCGTATACCAAGAGGGATCATCGAGGATGTGTTGGTACAGGCGGATAGATTCTACTACCCTGTTGATTTTATCATCTTGTACACCGAACCCATCAATGACACGAGCACTCAGATTCCCGTCATTCTTGGTCGCCCATTCCTATCCACTTCAAATGCAATTATCAATTGCAGGAATGGTGTTATGACTATGTCTTTTGAAAATTTGACATTGGAATCGAATATCTTTTTCAATAACGGCAGCAACTCAGAGGATGATGACGATTTTCACGATGTTAACATGATTGATTCTTTTGTGGAAGATAGAACACCTTTCACCTTATCCTCTGATCCTCTAGAGACGTGCCTGGCCCACTCCCATGATCTTGATGATGATATAATTAGGGAGACGTGTGTCATGCTTGATACTGCACCGGTACTTGAAGTTAACTGGTGGAGGCCACACATTGAAGAATTACCCCAAACTGATGTAGTGCCTCTACCGTCTAACCTCAAGCCACCGAAGCTTGACCTAAAACCTTTACCCTCTGATTTAAAATATGTCTATTTAGGTCAAGATGAGACATACCCGGTGGTGATCTCTACCCACCTGGAGAAAGAACAGGAGAGTATGCTGATATCTACTCTCATTGAGCATAAGGGAGCTATTGGATGGACGATAGTGGACCTCAAAAGAATTAACCCATCAATTTGTACTCACCGCATATATCTTGAGGACAATGCAAAGGCTGTTCGGTAATCATAACGTAGACTGAATTCAAACATGAAGGAAGTGGTTAAGGCCGAGGTTCTCAAACTATTGGAAGTAGGGATTATATACCCCATATTCGATAGTCAATGGGTGTGTCCAACTCAAGTGGTTCCTAAGAAGTCCGGGATCACCATCGTAGCCAATGCCAATAATGAACTCGTGCCGACCAGAGTTACTATTGGTTGGAGAATGTGCATTGACTATAGAAAGCTGAATACCGTCACAAGGAAAGACCACTTTCCTTTGCCCTTCATTGATCAAATCCTGGAAAGGCTAGCTAGTCATTCCTATTATTGTTTCCTTGACAGGTATTCAGGTTATAATCAGATTGAAATCGCCCCTGAAGATCAGGAAAAGACCACATTTACATGTCCCTATCGCACCTTAGCTTACAGAAGGATGCCATTCGGGTTATGTAATGCCCCTGCCACCTTTCAGCGATGCATGATGAGTATCTTTTCTGACATAGTGGGGAAATATTTAGAGGTCTTCATGGACGATTTCTCTGTTTTCGGTTCATCTTTCAGCGAGTGCTTAGCAAGTCTTAAATGTGTGCTGAAAAGATGTGAAGAAAAAAATTTGGTACTTAACTGAGAAAAGTGTCATTTTATGGTTCAAAAGGGAATTGTCCTTGGGCATATCATCTCGCCCAAAGGAATCGAGGTAGATAAGGTAAAAATTGATCTTATCTTTAAACTACCTCCACCCAAGAATATCAGAGACGTGCGATCCTTCTTAGGACACGCAAGCTTTTACAGACGATTCATAAAGGACTTTAGTCTCCTCTCTCGTCCTTTATGTAATCTTCTTCAAAAGGATACACCATACGAGTGGAATGAGCAGTGCCAAGAATCTTTTACTAAGCTTAAGGGCATGTTAACCACTGCACCTATTATGCAGCCACCCGACTGGAGTCTTCCTTTTGAACTTATGTGCGACGCCTCTGATTATGCTCTTGGAGCGATTCTAGGCCAGAGAAAAGATAAGCGGCCTTACGTTATTCACTACGCAAGTAGGACTCTAAATCCTGCCCAAGTAAACTACTCGACTACGGAAAAGGAACTCTTAGCCGTAGTGTTCGCTTTGGACAAATTTAGGTCTTACCTGATCAGATCCAAGATCATCATCTACACAGATCACGCGACACTTAAGTATCTTCTTTCTAAGAATGATTGTAAGCCCCGCCTGATACGATGGATCCTTCTACTTCAAGAATTCGATTTGAAAATTAAAGACAAAAAGGGAGTAGAGAACGTAGTGGCCGATTACCTTTCTCGCCTTAATACCTCTGATTCCCTTGAGGCGACTCATATTAATGATATGTTCCCTGATGAACAACTGTTTAGAGTCTCTCATTCACCTTGGTTCGCTGATATTGCTAATTATCTTGCTATAGGTTCCATACCCACACATTGGACATCGCAAGATAAGAAGAAATTTCTTACCAAGGTGCGTAACTTTTTCTGGAATGATTTATATTTATTTAAATATTGCCCAGACCAAATCTTAAGGAGGTGTGTGCCAGACGATGAGCATCAGAGTGTCATCTCCTTCTGTCACTCACAGGCCTGTGGTGGTCACTTTTCTGCTAAAAAGACCACGACCAAGATTCTACAGTGTGCCTTTTACTGGCCCACTATGTTCAGGGACACTCATGAGTTTTGCAAAGCTTGTGAGCGTTGTCAAAAATTGGGAGCATTGTCCCGTTGAAATATGATGCCTTTGAATCTAATCCTTATCATTGAAGCATTTGATTGCTGGGGCATTGATTTCATGAGACCATTCCCCCAATCATTTGAAAATCTATATATTTTGCTCGCCGTAGATTATGTCACTAAATGGGTCGAAGCAATTCCGTGCCGCAAAAATGACAATCGCACGGTCATTAAAATTTTAAAAGAAAATATCTTGTCGCGGTTCGGAACGCCTCAAGCCATCATTAGTGACGGGGGCTCACACTTTTGTAATAGACCATTTGAGAGTTTAATAAAGAAATACGGTATCTCTCATAAGGTGAGCACCCCATACCATCCACAGACAAGTGGACAAGCTGAGATTTCCAATAGAGAGATCAAACATATCCTGGAGAAAACGGTTAACCCTGATCGTAAGGATTGGTCAATCCGATTGACCGATGCCTTATGGGCGTACCGTACTACTTTTAAAACTCCTATTGAAACATCTCTCTTTAGACTCGTCTATGGGAAAGCTTGTCACTTGCCTGTGGAATTGGAACATAAAGCATACTGGGCGATCAAAAATCTAAATTTCAATCTAGACAACGGTGGCTCGTTACGCAAACTTCAATTAAATGAACTTGAAGAAATCCGGAACGATGCATATGAAAACTCAAAAATTTACAAGGATAGGATGAAGGCGTTTAGTGACCAACATATTCTTCGAAAATCATTCACGCCAGGTCAGAAAGTTCTTTTGTACGATTCTCGACTACATCTCTTTCCGGGTAAGCTTCGATCTCGCTGGACCGGCCCTTACATTATTGTTACTGCTTATTCTAATGAGGCCGTCGAGATAAAAGATCCCGAAAATGGCAAGGAGTTTAAAGTCAATGGACATCTATTAAAACCATTTATCGAGACATTTGATTGCGCCTGATTATCAGGATTGATCTCCTAGTCTGATGGAGGTATAGGTAGGTTTATCGCTTTCATAGGACTAGGGTAGTTTGCCTTATTAGTTTGGCTGAAGACGGTAAACTTAGCGCTCCTGGGAGGCAACCCAGATTTTTAGTTAGATGATTCAATATTTGTGGGTAACATCACTGCAAACCCTCACGAGACTACAACTCGTCCACTAGGGGTAACCTAGGGGTTTAAAGGCTTGTTGCATATGCTAAATGCAATCGAGAGCACCTGTGAAAATGGTATAGGTAGGATTTTATTTTCGTTATTTTTGTTCTGCTTTCTCTCTCATGCTGACAAGCTTCCATGCCGTGATCTTTTGGAAACTCTCTTGATTCGTTATCCAGGTACTATCTTCCCATCACTTTATTTTCGTTGTTTCATGTGCATTGCATATCCATATCTTTTACATTGAGGATAATGTAAATTTTAGGTTGGGGGTGCGAGATTAGATACCCTAATCTGTGTTTTCTTGGTCTTGAGTAAAAATTGTGAAAATTTTTAAATTTTTTTTGAAAATTCCTACAAATTTGAAGTGATTTTGACAGATATCCCTAAGTTAGATTTTCAAGATACATAATGTTGGATTTATGACTCTTGGATTCCGTATCTGTTAGATTTCATAGTTAAGTGAATTATTAATCCATGATTAGAAGCTATAAACATTAACTGAGTCATGAGTTCACATGTCACATCTCGCCTCCACATTAAGGTTTCAGTTGATATTGAATGATTAATTTAGTAATCACTAAGCATGAAAGGAACTAGCCTGGAATATTTGCCTAACAGGATTGATATGAAAAAAAGAAAAGAAAAGAAGAAGAAGATACTTTTGGAAAGATTTGGGCAAATGGTCTTCACCATAGGTATGCTCCCTATAGGCGAGGATTTGACTCCCCACAGTTGATATTTGGAAAATGTTAGGCGATTGGATTTCACCATAGGTTTGCTCCCTATGGGTGAGGATTTGATTCCCTTCATTGGCATTACTTTGAATAGAAAAATCACAAGTTAATAGGTTAATCTATGAGGCAAGTTTTGGATTAGGTTTTAGTTGTCATGAATTTTCTTGTTGGTTACCAATGATATCATGAAATTGACGATTGGATCTCTTAATGATGATAAGCCGAGAGTACATTATATGCTCATGGATCTTAATGTTTAGAAATTTTCTAATTAGTGGATTAATATTGTGAACTGGACTAGGAAGTTTACCATGCACTCGAGTCCAGGAAAAAGTAATGTCCAACATTCATGAATCTTGGAATCCTGGTAACTGAATCATTTTTTAAAAAATCACTCGAGTTCATAGAAATTGTCTTGTAATTCTCAACTTATTTTTCGCATATTTTGCTCGGGACTAGCAAAATGCTTGTTGAGGGTTGTGTTGAGGGTCAAACAGTGCATATTAGACCCCAAATATTGTCCGGATTTACGAGCATAATAGTGTTTAACGGCTAATTTAATCGTGTTTATGTTGCAGGTTGATTTTACAAGCTTGGATCGAAATAGGATACTAAATGCATGGATTTAACACTCCAAATTCACCAAAAGCATGGGACACACTCTAGGGGACCAAGATTGACAGATATACACGGTCAGAAATCCGAGAAAACTAAGAAACTGAAGCTCAAGTGGCTTGAAACGCATCCAGAATGCAAGATCACATGGTTCCCGATATCTGATCGGTTCGAAACTTTATACATGAGATAAGGGCCATAAATTAACTATACATTTCAAATTTCAGCTCTTGGATCACTATAAAAGTGTTCCAACTAACAGATCAGCCCACAAACCGTTGATTCTGGGCCCACCTGATATCTAGAGCTGCCTCAACTTTGGTTTGGACGGTTAAATTAGTTTGAGAAAAGGGATGGATGGATTAGATTTCTGAAACACATCGCAATGGGGCCTATATGCATGGTGTGTAATTACACATGTACATGCATGCGACGTGCACAGGACTGCTGACGCGGTCAGCGCACCTTCCAAAACAGGACTGCTTCTCCAAAACGGCAATAGCCGTTTCACGTCAGCGAGCCGACGAACTGCGTCCGACTTACAGTCGATAGTGGACCCCACACATGCCCCGTATGAATAATCCACACCGGTCATCTTGTAGAGGGCGTCAAGAGCTACAAAACCATACTTACCTTTTGCATCCATGCGTGCACATGTGTGCGATACAGGGACCACAAAAGGGCTGCCCTGTAGCGTTCAAATCTGATCTTTTAGTTATTTCTTCTCTGAGACATGCCAATGGACATTCAAAACTACCCATTCTTGACTGAAATTTCGTCTTGAATCCAATGGATGGGGTGAATTTTCTAGAAAATGCTTCTGTGGGGCCCACTGATCACAACAGTGAAATGCTGCTAAAGGTTTCGCACATCCGCGAAAACTGACTTTTTCAGGCACCATCTTTGATCATATGTCAGATCTGAACCATCTATCATGTAGAGGACCTAAGAAAGTCATAAGGGACGGTGTTTCTTTGAAATTTAAGAGAGAAAAGTGGCGTGTTTCGAGGCACCGAACTTGGCTGCGAAAAAGCTTTCAATGAGCATGCATAGCTTTCCAAATCCGATTCAAATCCGATTTTCACCACTCCAGCAACTATATAAGGAGGTTTTGGACGTGGGGAGCATTCATTCAGGTATTGGGGAGGAAGATCAGAGCTTGGAGGGGAGAAACGTGGAGCAGTCCTGGTCGTGGAAACTAAGCAGGAGAGAGAGTTGATTTTTTTTTCCTTTTTGTTTTGGTTTAATTTTATTTTATGGTTAGCCTAATTATGACCATGTGTGGCTAAACTCCTTACCTAGGGTTAGGAGGTGAAGCTTGTAGCGTGATGAAAGATGTTTAATTATGCCTTTTGTTTAATATTGAACTGATTTTGATTTAATTTTATTTTGAAAATATTTTTAGTTCTTAATGGTCTGTTGTGACTGAAATTACAATGGGTCTGCGATGCTTTGAATATTTCTATTTCCTTTTCATGTTTATGATGTTAGGAAACCCTGTTGTTCACCATAGTCTCCTGGGCATGGTTGGATGTCGGTACCCTTCCTAACCTTCATACATGTGATGGGTTGGTAATTAGTTTAATTCTGTTGTTTGCCATAGTCTTTTGGGCATGGTTTGGTGATGGAATCCATTCTAATTCATATACCTTTCATCTCTTGAAAACTAGATCAATGACAGTTCAGTTAATTTTCATGAAACATGCATAAGATCTCCCTGATCTCTACAAGTCGATCCTCTGAATCCCTAGTTTCCTTTTCTCTGATTTCTCTTAAGTTTAGATAATTATTCCATCATTATTCCTAAATTTATACTTGATTTAGAATTCATCTTTTTCTAGTTCAAATTCTATTTAATTTTAGATAACGTACAAGTTTCAGTCCCTTGAGATTCGACCTTGGTCTTACCGAGTTATTACTACATCACAACCCTGCACTTGGGGAGTGAACAACCCCTAGACCTTATATGAACCAAATGGGCCTAAACCCGTAGGCCTTATAGTACATCAAATGGGTTTAGTCCCATGAGCTTGAAGATACATCAAATGGGCCCAGTCCCATGGGCCTTGGAACATATCAAGTGGGCCCAATCCCATGGGCCTAGAGGCCCACTGTATTGTTTATTTGCCAACCAAATTGGCGAGGGGCCCACTGCAATGCTCATTTGTCATCCAACGTGTGGGCCAGGGGATGGCCCACTGTATTATTTATTTGCCAACAGAGGGCGGGTGGCGAGAACAAAACATATGAATTGAGTGGGCTCCACCGTCCAGCGGACGGTGGGAGCAATACAAACATCACTGTGGGCTCCACGTGGGGCCCACCCCAATGTTCATATAACATCCAATCCGTTCATGGGGTCACGCAGACCTGGATGAAGTGAAAACATAAATTTCAGGTTGATTCAAAACTTCTATGGGCCAAAAAAAATGGTTTCAATGGTAGGCTTTTAGCCACCACTGTTTCCTCTGGTGTGGACCACCTGAGCCTTGGATGGGCCTGAATTTTGGCAGGGGCCCACTTCAGGAGGTGACCCACCTCATGAGCAGATTAGATCGCAAATAAACATCACTGTGGGGCCCACGTGCAGGGTTGTGGGTGGCTATCCGCCCGCTCGCCCAACGCTGCACGCAGCAGCGTGTAGCTGCTGCCGCTGACAGAGGCAGAGGCTTTGCCTCTGCCATGATGTTTTTGAAAAAAAAAGGGAAAACTCATTTTTTTGGGGTTTTTCGCACGTGGGGCCCGCTTTACAAAGATCCACCCCGGCCATTGCGTTCAGTGGCTCGAGACCGACCAAATGAGTCTAAAGTTTGAATTTTTATACGTTTAAGAAACAAAATAAAATAAGAAAATGATATTTGAATGGTGATGATGCAATCTTCGACGCCATGGTCCACCAGATGCTCAGATTAAGACCATCTTTCTACTCAATGGCTAAAATGAGGCCGGTAAGGAGATGGACGACTTGGATTGTACCCCAACGTCAAGGTGGGGCCTATGAGAGGACCTCCCAAAAAGCTTCATTCTTTTCTTTTCTTTTTTTTTTTTGTTTATACAGGGACGTCCAGCGTCCTAGACGCTGGACCGTTCGGTCCAAATAAAAATATATTATGGTGGACCCTGTTGAAGTGGACCACCACAGATGGATGATATTGTACAACATTTAAGGTGGGCCCCACTTGAAGAAAACTTGGACCAAATAAATGCTTCAAGGTGGGGTCCATTCAAGTGGGCCACACAACCCTATTACAAATAAATAAAAAAAAAAGAAATAAAAAAAAAAGAGAGAGATGGAGAGAAAGAGAGAGATGGAGGGTGGGACACGCTTGTGATGGAGGTACCCCGATACTATGGGCCCTCCCTTGCAATGAATCATACAATCAAGTGGGTCCTTTAACACATGAGACCATCAAAATTTAGAATCAACGGTGGAGATCCTTTCCCCACCAATATAGACGGTCTAGATGACCTTTTCTAAGAAATAAATATCATGATGGGGTCCATGGAAAATGGCCCCATCATGGAATGATCATGATGATCCTAGTGGGCCATCGGCCACATTTTAGGGTCCCAAGTGAGATCCAAACCATTGATCGGTTGGCCTCACTTGACCCATCTCAAAAACATGAAAATCTAGTATGATCAAGCACCCACCGTCCGATCTTCTTACTCCTATGGGCTCCTTAGCTCCTTAGCTTGGATTTCAATGGAGGAGATGGGGAATGGAAGGTTAGGATGGGGAGATCATGGGGTAGGGAAGGTGGGCCACACTTAGAATTTTGGGAGTGCTTGGGAGTGCTCTCATACGTATGGAGCTTGAGTTTTTTTTTGAGTTTGAAATGAGAAAGAGAAAGAGAGAGTTGTAAAGGGAGAGAGAGAGAGAGAGAGTGATGGATGTGGTGGTGATGGGTGTGTAAGACCTTTTTGACTTTTGAGGCCTTTTGTGTAAGAGAGGTATGGGCATGGAAGAGTTTTGTGGCTTGCTTGAGAAAAGGGGTGAAAGTGATGCGCACTTGACATGTCTTGGATTGATGGATGATTGATTGATGGGATTGATGTGATTGATGTGACATATCGTAGAGATTCTCTTGAGTTTCGCAACGCGCGGCGTTTTCCTCGCACCGAACGTTGGCCCACATCTCTTGACCAGGGTATCGCCTCGGCGCACAAGTCACGGTATCGGAACCGCAGCGACGGCGGTTAAGGGTCAAAGGTTGCTGAAATTCGACCGGTAAGACTGCAGAAGTCTACGGAACGGTACGGACCAAGATACGGGTCTTACAGCTCTCCCCTCCTTATAAAAATTTCGTCATCGAAATTTACACAAGCATCGCAACTAAGCATTACTCATAAGGAAGAAGCGACATAACATTATCATATAGAATCAGGGACAACATACAAAATACAATACATGATCAATCATCAAAGAGATGGGGATAACGCTCTCGAACTTAGCCTCACGCTCCCAAGAAGCCTCCTCTACAGTATGGTGATCCCACTGCACCTTCATGAACGGAATGACCTTGGTTCTGAGGACCTGCTCCTTTCGATCAAGGATACGGACTGGCTGCTCAATGTAAGAAGCGTCCTCACGAACCTCCAACGGCTGCCAATCAATAATGCGAACTATGTCTGACCCACACTTCCTCAATATGGAGACGTGAAAAACGTCGTGGACGCCAGACAACTGTGATGGCAAGGCAAGCCGATAGGCCACGGCGCCAACGCGCCCAATGATCTCAAAAGGTCCTATGAATCTCGGGGCAAGCTTGCCCTTCGTTCCAAATCGAACTACGCCCTTCATGGGCGAGACCTTGGGATACAACGGACTGTTTGTGTTGATTTTGGACGGCATGGATAAACCGATAAATCGCACTGGGCTCCACCTTTGTGTTGATTTGAAATCCACCCGAGGTCTACCACACCATGTTAAGCAATGGCCCAAAAAGCTTCATTATAGGTCGTTTGGCACCATGAATTTGGAGGGGATTTGGGGGATTTCAAATCCCCTGGTTATTTGACACCTAAAGTAACTGGGGGTTTCAAATCCCCTCAAAAAGGAGGTTTGAAATCTACAGTAAGAGCTTGAATTGCCTCTAAAATCCATTCAAGAGTTACTTTAATCCGTGGATCTAAATCAATATCATCAATCCTCGTATTAGTAGTAGATGGCCCACAGTTCTAAATCACACCAAACGCTATCCTAAAGCTGTACTTTAGACAGCCTTTAAGCGGATTGCCTCTGGCCCCTACAGGACTGACTCGTCCACTGTGATGTATGTGCTTTACCCAAGTTGCCTATTTACTTTGATAGATCATTTCATGGCATGAGACCAAAGAGACCAAAAAGTATGTACACCACAGCTCAAGTAGACCACGCCACATGAAGTTGTGGCGGTAAAGACACCCACCCTTGAAACCTTCCCAAGGCCCACCGTGATGTTTATTTGCCATCTGACCAGCTCTTGGAAGTGGATTGCGTGGCAGACCTTCGTGGTGCATTGACGTGACCAAGTTCTGTGAGCCCTACTATGATATATGTATTATATCCATGTTTACAACTAGTTCTCGAGTTTGCTTTGAGTCATGAAAAAAAAAAAAAAGAGGCAGATCCAAAGCTCAAATGGACCAGAGGCTCAGATTTTGGAAACAGGTCCCACACTTACAGCGGACTGTTTCATTATCATGTCACCCAAGGCTTTCACAATCCTATGATGGAGTGTAACGGTCTTCTAAGTGGGTGTTTGGCACATGGTGTTACATGAGCTTAGCGGGTTAGGTGGGATGGAATGGGTAGGCTTAGAATTAAATTAGACCAACCAGCATCGGTCCCGCGCCAAATTCACTCAATGTTAGCAAGTTGTATAGGTCCCACCATGATGTGTGGGATATATCCACACAATCCACCCATTTTTTGAGATTATTTTAGAGCATGGACTAAAAAATCAAGTAGATATAAAGCTCAAGTGGACCCCACCATAGAAAGCAATGGGGATTTAATACTTATAGTTGAAAACTTCTTTGGAGCTACGTAAGTTTTGAATCTGCTTCATTTTTAGACCAATGCCATAAGATGAGGTTACAAAACAAATGAACAGTTTAAATATAACACGTGTGTTATTCTCAATAGTTTTAAATGATGGTGGGTATATCCATTCAATGTAACACCTTGTTACAAACAAAGCAAGGAATTAAGCTTAGCCTACTATAATGGGGGACAAACCCGACCATAGGTAATAATTATATTTTTTGAATCTCAACCCAGCTATTCCTTTCTCATGGCATGCCCCCAAACACCCCCTAAGCGTGTAATTGAATGAGAATGGATGGGGGCGAGATGCTGTCTTAGCCTCACCAATAAAGCAGGAAGCATGATATTATATATATACATTTCATAGGTATTTTATAGAAAAATTAATATTTAAGAGATAATGCTTTCGATAAATATCTCTTTTTCTTCACGATAATTATAATTCCAAATAGTTACTCTGAATTACTTTATCCCACGTAAGCAATTTCTGACTGCCACCTAGATCCATAGCTAAAGTGCTAGGCTAAATAAAAGATATCTCATTTTAACACTGAGGTCTTGGTTTCAATTCTCTAGTGGGGCTGGCTAACAGTGAAGTGTGAACTGGTAATTGGTGTACTAACAAGCTAAAAAAGAACAAGAAAAGAAATGAGGTAATTTCTAGTGATCGATAATGCCCGCATAACAATTTCTTACACATGCATATTTTGTAAACCCTTGTTGAAAGCTATGTGGGGCCTACAAAGATGCCCGTGGCAAATCTATTCAGTCTATTATTTTCAGGACTGATGTTTATATGCCATCCGAATTGTTCTCAAGGCTATTACCACTCTAATAAGTTATAGTTATAAATATCATCCCAATAAAAAATTGCTATTGCTTGCTCCCATATAATTTTCAATGGTAAGTATTCAATTCTTGTTGTTTTGTGTAGAGCCCACTCGTTTTTTGGATCTGCTTGAATTTTTTTTGCTTCCACATCATTGCAGTCTTACGAAATAGATGGACCAAGTGAATTTGTCACATACATCTTTGTGGACCCTACATAGTTTCTGACTACAAAAACTTCTAGCACAAGCAAGTTGCGTCCAAGTCACCGTTCCAAATAACATATTTATTTAATAATTTAATCTCACATTAATGTACATGTGTTTCTTCAAATATTATTATTGGATATTCCATTAGTAGCTTATCTTAGTTTACACTTACTAAGGAGATAAATATATTAAGCAAACAACATACTTATAACCTTCCATCTCTTTTGTCTCTCGTAATGCCTCTTTTCAACAACTTATGAAAATAGTTATAAAAAAATACTATTTTTAAAAAAAAACCTAAAGTGATTATGTACTTATAAGCAAAAATGTTACTTATGACAAATCATGAATCAAACTTACCTATTTGAAATAAGTAACTTATCTATTGCTATAAATAGGAAAGTTAACTTATTATCTTTATAGTAAGTTGATTAAAATAAGCTACTTATGTTACAGATGACTTATCTTAATTTATATTTTAATAATGTTTGATAAACAATATACTTATCAACTTTTACTCTCTTATATTTCACCCCGGCGCCTTACTACACCAACTTTAAAAAAGTGAAAAAGCTAGAAAAGCAATTAATTGAAGTGGTTGTATACTTCGGAGTCAAAAAGTTATAAAAAGTAAGTCATATGAAATATGTCAATTATCCATTATTGTTGTAAGTAGTAAAAATAACTTATTTAGTGGCATCCAAATGAGCCTTAAATGTTCACTAATCCAATAATCACTAATAAAAAAAACCTTAAGGGCCTGTTTGGCCAGGCAGATCCCACAGTATTAGAAGGGATGGGATCGGCGATATCCTTGGATAGGCATGACGAGCCAAACAGGTCCAATGAACTTATCTCGGGATATAAGCCATTCCATGAATCTTAAGACAATCTACTGATATCATCATCATTACTTTAAAATTGATCTTATCCCTTAGTTGAATGGATTGGAAGGTAAAATCCTGAGATATGGGGGGTGTGCCAAACAGACCAAGTGAACTTGTCCAGATATAAGTAATCTCATGGATCTTAAGCCATCATTACCTTAAAATTGATGTTATCCCTTGATTGAATGGATTGGAAGGTAAAATCTTAAGATACGGGGGGTGTGCGAAACAGACCAAGTGAACTTGTCTGGATATAAGCAATCCCATGAATCTTAAGACAATCCAGTGACACCACCATCATTACCTTAAAATTGATCCCATCCCTCCAAATGCCATGGGATCTGCCCTGCCAAACAGGCCCTAAATATTAGTTCATGATGCATCCAACGGGATCTATAATTTGGGCAGTTTAATTTAAGTACTTATTTGACACGTAAGCAATATCCAGGTAAATTTTAAGTGTATGCTAATCAGCCATCACAGTCCGACTTGAGTTTCAAACCACTTTGATGGGACAGTGCAACAAGCCCGTCATTGTTCATCATTGCTCATCACATCAATGGAATAAAGTAAGGCGGTTGATAGTCTGGGTGGGATTTTCAAACTGTGGACCATCTCTTATGGGAGCGCTGGATGAACGGCTCCGATTGCAAGCTACCCTACCACATTGCTAGTCTACCTACTTTTCTCTACCGAATCATTTCCCTCCTTGCTGGTTAGGTGACTCGGTGTCACGGGAGAATGGAAACAACGTTTCAAGAGCAATGATAAAGTAGAGTTGGATGAACCGGAATATGGTATGGCCTAATATTGGGACACGTGGCAGGGTGATGTACGATTGGGTCCACCCAAGTACTCATACCAGGACGGATGGCTTAGGGCATGTTTGGAGGGGCGCATTAAGAGGGATTAGGAGGGATGGGAAGGATCTTAAGGTAACGATGGTGGTGTCAGTAGATTGGTTGAAAACCCGCAGGACTGCTATATCTGGGATAAGTTCAACGGGTCTATTTGGCATGCATGGTATATCCTGAAGTTTTGCCTTTCAATTTCTTTCAATCCATCCAACTAAATACGTTTTAGGTATGATTGAACAGGATAAAGATGAATGAGATCAATTTTAAAGTAATTTTAGATATGATTGGACATGATAAGGAAGGATGAGATCAATTTTAAAGTAATGATAGTGATGTCAATGGATTGGTTTAATATCTATAGGTTTGCTTATATTCAGGACAAGTTCATCGGGTCTGTTTGACTCTTTTAGCATATCAGTAGATTTTACCATCCCATCCCTCCTAATCCCATGGGATCCGTTGGCCAAACACACCCTAAAGTTTTGGGGATTGGCTACTCCCTTGCCAGTATCTCCGTGGCTGATGGTCAGTACTCTATGGGCCCTACCATGATGTATGTGCTTCATCCATTCCGTTCATCCATTTTTAAAGATAATTTTAGAGCTTCATCTCAAAAATGATAGGAGCATAAGTCCCAGGTGGACCACACCATAGGAAAACAATAATGATTCGATATCCATCATTAAAATCCTCTTAAGGCCCAATATACTGTTTATTTGACAATCAATCCGTTGATTAGGTCATACAATCCCAAATGAAGGGAAAAAACAAAGATCGGCTTGATCCAAAACTTTTATGGCCCCCAAAAATTTTTTAATGGTCAAAGTTCTTTCAACACTATTTTTTATAATGTGGTCCATTTGAGATTGGAATATACCTCATTTTTTGTCTCATATCATAAAATGATCTAAGCCTCATATCATAAAATGATCTAGGAAAATAGATGGACCGCATGAATGGAAAACATGCATCATGGTGGGTCCCACGTAGCACAGAGTAGCAGGTAAGTAGCCATCCGTTTCCAAAGTTTTGGAACTCAATTCGGTAGCCACGCTTCCGGCGTGGTGGAGGTTGGTAACTGGTAGGTGCTCAGTGGGCCCACATGATGGATATATGTTATATACGTCGTCTACTCATTTTTCCGTATCATTTCACGGCATAAGCTAAAAGTAGGCAGATCCAGATATAAGGTGAAATACATGCACCGCATAAATTAGGAGGACTATTAAAAACTTCCTAGAAGTAATAAAAAATTTGTATAAAGCTGATATTTGCTTTTCTTTTTTCATTTGTCTAATGCCTTTTACCTTATTAACAAGTTGCATGGCAGATAAATATTTCAATAAACCCAGCTCACTTTTAATGGCAGGTATTTAGTTTACTATGGTTTAGTGATTGGATGGTAAAATGCATGGACCCGTGAGGATAAAAATATGGACGTGGATTGCGTCCTTTCCTGCTCATCCCTAGCCATGAATGGGCAGTTCTACCGGCAGGCCCATTGTGATATATCTGTATACCTACACCGTCCATCCCTTCTCTCACATCATTTTAAGGTACATGTACAAAAATGAGGCAGATCCAGCAACTGGGCTTATAGTTTGGTGTGGTCCACTTGAGCATTGGATCTACCAAAATTTTGTGCACATACATTAAAATGATATGAGAGAAGGGATGGAGAGCGTAGATCAACCGATAGATCATAGTGGGACCGCCCACAGAACTATCCGTTCTTGGCGAGAGACGGGCCTACATTGCAAACACACATTGCAGTGGGGCCCACAACACCCATTACCAACCTCTGTACTGGAGGGTCATTGCAACCAATTTTTTTTTTTTTTAAAAAACCTCAGCAATCAGGGTGCATTTGGCTGCAACGTGAACGATGAAAGAATCCTCTTCAGAAGTCCTCCCCTATCAATTTTTAAGTAGAAGACCTGTCATGGGTAAAACATGTTTGTTTAGCTTTTGAAAATAACTACTAGATCTAATTAAAATTCAAACTTCCAAAGTTTGCTTCTTTCTCTCTCTCTTCGTTGGACAATTGTACGCCCACATGATAGATTTCAAGTCCGTATCAGCCACACCTTTTAACTCATAATTATAATTGGGCCCACTCGATGATTGCATCAGCCTTTTTCGCTGATTGGCTCAAGTACGCATAATCAAGGTCCGAATAAAATAATGTTCAAGTCGGTACTAAAGCCGAATGTTTTTATATATACTTAGTGGTGTACATCGAGTCGCGTTGGCCTCAGCTCAACTCGGTTCGGTCACTGGCTGACCTCAACTCGAATTCGGTTCGGCTCAGTTCTCAAGCTTGGCTGGCCAGCTCGGCTTGGTTCGGTCAGCAACTCGGGCCGAGTTCAAGCTGAGATCAAGCCGAATTCACCATTGAGGCATTTCCACAAACACCTGAACTGCAACTTCAAAATCTTACTGTTTTACAAACAGAGACAATGGTTTTACTAGTGTTTTATCAAACACCTTTTAAGAAACATAAAAATAAGGCAAAGAGAAAAAAAGAAAGAAAGGGTATTTGTTTCATGTACTCCATCACCAACCATATCTATCTCAACAAACCTAACATCTGAAATGGTAGAGTTGAGGTGGGCTTTCCTTCCTTTCTCCTTTTCTGTTGGTGGGCCTTAGCTTTGGTGTGAAATAGGTTGCAGAGAACAGATCTGATGGAAATTGAGAGACAAGGCAGAGAAATGGCTACAGAGGAGAAAGGTCAAGAGGCAGTTGAAGCTGTTGGTGAGCAACATCAATGGCAACGTAATCGAGTCACTGAATTGGTTCAATCCGAGTTTCGATTCAAGCTGGATTCGATCCCAATCGAGTCGATCTGTGCTTGCTAGAACTCAACTCGAACTCATTTTCGAGCAAAAAAAATCAACTCGACTCGGCTCGAACTCAGCTTCGAATTGAGTCGAATCTATCTTTTTCGAGTCGAGCCAAGCAAGCTAACTGAGCTAGCTCGGTTTGTGTACACCCCTATATATACTATGATGTCGATCTCATCGAAAGTTCTCATGAATTCGATTTGTGTGGGCCCCACCAAGATGTTTGTTGAACATCTACCTCATTGGTTAGATGTACCATCCAAAATCAGGTCAAATCCATGACTTAAGTGGGCCACACCACATACAATAGTTGAGAAGGGTTATCTGCCCATTAAAACATTCATGATCGTTTATTGGGCCCACTGAGATGTGGTTCACAAATCCAGCCCATCCATTGTGTATGTCCAACTTGGATGAGGGGCTAGACCAAGTTTCAACCACTTCCAAAAAAATCAAGTGGGCCCCACCAAGTGCTTTTACATGTTTCAGGCATGTGAAGACATGGTTTTAGATGGTATGGCCCACCTGAGTTCTTTCTACTGCTGATTTTTGGCATATCCCATAACCTAAAGGGCATTGATGTCCGACAGTACCCATCACGGCGGGGCCCACATAGCTGACCTCATGGGAAGTTCCCATGAGGTCGACCTTACCATTTCTATTACCATTTCTTACGCGCGCGCGCGCGTACACATATATATATAAAGTCATGCTCCCCTCCACACCTATGCACGTGCGCACCTTTGTACACGTGCCATGAGTATCTAATCTTAACGGTCCATGTGATGAGGAATCCCATGAGACCACATGTGACAAATTTTCAACCCGATCTAAAATTCGGATGGGCCATAGCAAAGAGAAATGCAAATCAAGGGAGAAAACTGTTTTCATTTTCATGGCCCATTAAAGTTTTAGATCAAAGTAAAACTTGGGCCTAGGGGGTTTCACGAGGTGCTGCTTCACATGAACAGTTCAGATTTTGGATCCACATCACGTATGTTGGGTTCTCAAAAAAGTGCGTACTACGTAAGTGCGAACTGTTTCACAGGTGAGCGTTTCCGTATGTGTGTGTCTATATATATATATATATATATATATATATATATATATATGCTTTTCCTTTAATGTGGTCCACTTGAGTATTGGATCTAGCTCATTTTTGACCATATGTCCTAAAATGATCTAAAAAAATGGATGGACGGGTGAATTTCTCACAAAAATCACAGTGGGGCCCACCTCATCTGTTTTAAGCGCAGAAAGATGACGAAGCCAAGTCCACAATCCTAAAAGGTAAACCCAAGTGGGTACGCTTCGACCCAGATTTTGAATTGTTTGGGCTGGGCCTACCAAGCCTGCCCTATTCAAAACTTTAGTTTTACTTGGCCCATAGCTCGTTTACAGCCCTAAACCCAACCTTAGTTGTACTAGGCGTGGCTCCAAAGCTAGATGGGATCTCCAAATTAGATTATTATATCAATGTAATTTTGAACCATGGAGTTCCCATGATCAATGGTCAGCTGTACTTGTTTAAGTCCAGCTGAAAGGTAAATATTTGGGCCTGAGCCATCTTGTTTACGCCCGTCAGTAAGCTAAATACTTGGATTAACGTAGTGTTTCGGACACATTGCAAACAGGAACAAAGATATACGGCTTCACATGCAAGGAATTTAATATTGATGTTGGCATATGTAATAACATGCATGCACATTGTGTTGGTTTTTAATTATTATAAATACAACAAAATTAAAATTTTGAAAACTAATTTCTATAAATTAAGTAATGTTTCAATTACAAAAACATGGATTCCATAATGTATACTTGAGCATGAAAAGGTTCACCTGTTTTTGTCACTGAAAATCTCTTAACGCAGAGTCTCTCTTTGATCTACAGGAAGTTTAGGAGGTTGAGAAACTATGTCAAATCTTTTGGCAAGGGTTGACGAGAGATATCAGATGAGAGCGCACCAGACCCTTTTTTTTTTCCTCTTTCTGTTAGCTTGTCGGTACACCCACTATCAATTCACACAGTTACAATTCACTATTAGCCACCCCTACCAGGGAATTGATACCAAGACCTCAGTGTTGAAGTGAGGTATCTTTCACTCAGTCTACCACTTGAACTATGAATCAGGGTGTGAGTGCACCACACCTAGGTGTGTGGGTGTGTGGAGAATGGAGGGTGGGACGCCCACCCTTTTTTCCCCCTCCCTCTTCTCTTTCCCCTCTCTCTCTCTCTAGTTGTCCGAGGGAGGCTTGGGTGTCCAATGCTTCCCTGTGCTCTCCCTCTTGCAATAAGATCTCATAATGCGGAAGTTAGTTTCAAGGGAGCAACATATATGTTACTCCATCATCTTTGAAGACTAAAGAAGCCTATTTACTTTCCTAATCCATGGACCCCAACCGTCCATTTCTTTTCAGTATCAGTGTTCACCAACCTTAGGTAACTCTCGTACTACCCCAGGGTCTGGATCAATAGATCTTAGCCATTGAATCTCTATCAAGTTTGATTTAAAACATATCAATGGTTAAACTCAAAGTTAATAGTTGAAAATCCACAACTAACTAATCAAAAATGATAAAAGTGTTGGCCAGCCTTTAAAATTCCTGGTGGACAGTTTAATCATAAGATCAGTGTACTAATCAAGTATCTCAGGCAGGCTAAGTGGATCTTATGTTGAATCATGCGTTCCTTGATGGACTTGATGAGGATTCCCAACATTACCTACTTTCAATGACCATGCAATGGCTCATAAAGTGAGCTAAAGGACCATCAACTAAGTCATCTCGGTTCACACAACCTTAGGTGTCTACCTTGGAGCTAGAGTAAACAATGAGCATAAATCTAGTCTAGACATATTGGGCCTTCTAGTCTAGATAACTTGCACTTGTGCGTGCCAACGCTAAGTGATCAAAGGTACCCCAAGTCAAGGAGTAATCTATGGTGTATAAAAACACTCATGTGGGACAGGGTGAAGGCACACCAACACTGAGTCTGGTATGATGGTAGATACTGTCTATCTTGACATCAAGTTAGTCCCCTCACATAAGATGATTATAAGTAAATGTATACCTAATACATTCATAATCATGACCAAGACACCAATATCCATAGACCACAACTCTCCCTTAGCTAATAATCACAGTGTCTAATCTCGAAGTGTCCAAGATCATAGGTAAAGTATCCCAAATTCATAAAGATAATGAACATGTTCTACATATAAACTAAACTATATAAATGAATAAAAGATCAAAAGATATATGGGTCAATGTATAACTGAGTTTAAGAGCAACCACTGATTAGTTTTTCCTAGGCACATCGAGCCATTGAGCTTGATCGATTACACATGTGGCATATCTAACGTATGAAATGCATGTGCATGGAGCATTATGTTCCCATGTGCACTGAATTGGGATATGTTTTTCAGATGCATTGAACTGGGATTAGTTATCAACTTTTTTAATAAATACATGTTATTCTTTCACTCGACTAAAATTTTAGGGACACAATGTTCTTATTTTTATAGTTCTCCAGTATAAATGGATTTAACAAACTATAGATAAATTGTCTCCTGGATAACTTGTACTCATATAAATTTTTTAAGGAAAGAAAGCTAGGAAGACTCTCTTATTATTTATCCAAGGCAAAAGTCCAAAAAAGATACAACTGAAAGGGGCACTCCTATAAAAAAAAGAATAAGAAGAGAGCCCACATCCTAGGTTCAAGGATAAATAAAGAAAAAAAAGAAAGCTAAAAAAGAAAAAAGAACAGAAGAGCCACCACTGGTGGGTAGGAATGAGAACGCATGGCCCAAGCTGGGCATCAAATCAAGGAGGAGCTCTGTCTCCTAGATAAGGTGAAAGGGAGAGCACAGATAAGCAATAGATCACTTAAAGAGAGGATGCCTAAAGTGTCTCGAGATAACACTAACATGATTACCGGAGTAAGCTATGTAGGTGTGCACCCCTGCACAAACAAGCGCATCTCCCGGGAGGAGGAGGGATCTAAGATGGTAGTAAGGGCCTGTTTGTTAAATCTGAAATCTGAAGTCAGAAAACTAATAGTAAATTTAGAATAACTTGTTTGTTAATTAACGTCTGAAATGTTTGAAATATAGTAATTTGACACATTTACCCATATGAAACAATTGTGATTAAATCCCTACCTTTGAAAACTTCATGAATTTCAATGAAATAAACAATTTATTTGTCATCTAACCTATTGAAAAGGTCACAAATGGCTACATGAAGAGATGACACAAATATCAACATGATCCAAAGCTTTTGTGGCCCAAAAGAATTTTTAAATGATCCAAAGCTTTTGTGGCATAAACAATGTTGATTGATATTTGTTTTTCCCTTCAATACACGTCTGGATGACCTAATCATCAGGTTTGAGGTCAAATAAACATTACAGTGGTCACCAAGAGATTTTTGATGGTGGACGCTTAATCACTATTGTTTTCCTTTGCTTTGGTCCATCCGAAATTTATGTGCCTTATTTTTTATATCAATGATCTATTAAATGATCCGAAAAAATATATGAATGACGTAGATGAAACACATACATCATGGTACGCCCACAGAGCACCGATCACTAGCCACTTGGCTAGTGGCACCGTCACTGGCCAAACCACGTCCCCACGTGTGAGCTGGATTTCATAGGATAGCCTTTCTCAAGAAGTCCATCACTGAGAATTTAGGTGGAGCCCACCGTGATGTTTATGTGAAATCCATCCCGTTTATCTGTTTTGTGAAATCATTTTAGGATACACTGCTAAAAATGAGCTGTATCTAATAATCAAATGGGCCGAAAATGTGAGGATTGGATGCCCATAATTAAATTATTCGTGAGGCTACGAAAGTTTTCAATTATGCTAATATTTGTTGTTTGAGTTCATCTCACTAGGGATGATAGTATGAATGATATTGATGGCATATAAACATCACTGTCGACCCCGGGGAGGTTTCAATGATAGGAATTTTTCTACCCACATTTTCCTTTAGTGCGGCCCACTTAAGTCTTGTGTCCTCCTCATTTTTTGTCTAAAGTCGTAAAATATTCTCAAAACACGGATGGATAAATTAGATTTATCACAAACATAACAATGGGCTCCACCTAAGATTCCAGCACAGGAACTTCCTGCTAAAGACATTTGTACATAATTCGCACCCCAAAATGGGAGGGGATTGCATACTACCCCACCAAGATCTACCTAAATATGTACAATTAAAGGCTTTGTGGGGCCTACCATGATATATATGTTTTATCCATACTGTTCATTCATTTTTTCATATTATTTTAGAAATTAAGACAAAAAACAAGGCAAATCTAAGGCTTAAGTGGGCCTCACTACAAGAAACCATGGGAATTGGGTGCCTATCATTGAAAACTCCTTGAGGCCACATAAGGCTTTGATCAAGTTGATTTTTGTGTTTTTCCTTCATCCAGGTCGGTGTGACCTTATAAAGAGATTTGATGATGACAAATAAGCTTCATGGTGGACAATAGGAAGGTTTTAACGGTAGTCATTCCTGTCCCACTACTTTATGTGGTGTGGTTGACTTGAGCTTTGGATGTGCATCTTTTTTCAAATTATGCTTTAGAATGATATAGAAAAGTCGATAGATGGTATGGATCTAACACATAAATTATGGTGGGCTCAAAAAAGTGCCTCATGTTAAAAGTTGGAATGTGTATAATGCAAGGGAGAAAATCTTCGTCGTAAAGGAAAATTTTAGATTAAAAAATAATAATCACGGAGTGCATTCTTGATTCCCCATTAAGCTGGACTCCTATCATGGAAAAATTTCAGTATAAAATGGTGGAATGCCTTCCTTCTGCATTAACAAATACTACTAAACATGGAACATTTTCCAAATTTTTCGTTAAGTACAAAAATTCAGTGTTAACAAATAGGCCCTAAGTCTCTCTCCATAATGGACCTGCATGCCGACACCTACAAGATTAGTAGCATCAACCTTAGATATGCCTTGGAACAAAGTTTGGAGGGACTTATCCGAGGCCCATCATGATATAATTAGAGACCATCCCTCAGATTGGGTGAGTTGAATGGGGAAAGAACGGAAGGCCAACTTTAAAACCAATAATCTTATACAAGTGTTCAACATGACTTTACTATATCAAATTAAGGAGTGCGATGAATTTAGGGATGAAATATGTAATAAGTAGAGGGATCCCTAGAAACGGGTGGGATCTTAAGTTATCACATAACTTTGCTTAAAACTAAACAACCCACAAGCTATCTAGGTTATTGTAAAGAGGCCGCGGTTGGAATCTTACTTATAAAACCGAGTGTAACATTGTGAGCACTAGTAGATTTCAACTCGTTCAACATAGTAGATTGGTGGGCTTTAAAAAATATAATCCAAACGATAATGTACCCAATCAATTCTCCAATGTAATAATGTCAAATTTTAAATATAAAGATCAGTAACCAAAGTAACAGTTTATATCTTATCTCTTCATGATCAATCACGTAGATGTTTTCATTAGTGTAGAATGCCGATGTCATTTTCCTAATCAAATGAGTCCCTCCTCAATCTATTACAGTTAGAGGAGATGAAGAATCCCAATACTTGATCTCTGGTAGGGCCAAGATTAACACAATATCGTTTACAGTGGACCCACACATGTGGACGTGTGAAGGGAATAAGGAGAAAAAGACTGGAGGTAAATACACATCTCTTTTCACTTTTTCTCTACTAGTGAGGGGCTGTCCAGGGCTTCTCCTCTTTGTAATATCGTCTTATATAGGGAGAAACTAGGATTCCAGAGTGTGCACTATATGATACTCTGCTGCCTTACATGCTTCTTTATACCCTATTATGAGAAAAGTTCATCGAACTACCTCATACATGCAAGAACTTGTGATCTAATCATTACATTCATGGCCATATACCAGTGATCATGATCCCATGTTGATCGAATGGTGCACTGTCAAATTTAAGCCATTAGGTCATCATTAAGTCCCTTGTAAGATTGTTTTTTTTTGGATGGCTGGTTGGGAAAAAAAAAGGTTCTCATGGTCGGCAATTTGAGAAAAAAGGGAGATGGCACTAGTTAACGTGTGCCTACGCTACACGGCAGATGAAGAATCGGTCGATCATCTATTTGTCCATTGTTCCTATATTAATCAAATATGACTAAAAATCTTTAAGTCTCTTTGGAATCAAGTGGTCTTTCCCTAACTCTGTCGATCAGCTTCTTAAGGCATGGCACCGTGTCAATCTAAGCAAGCAAAGGACAACGTCATGGAGAATAGCTCTTCGCCATTTTAAAGTTAAACAGATGATGATAGAATGGGCTTCTAGTGTAAATAATTTTAAGAGCTGTGACGTTAAACAGATGATGATAGAATGGGCTTCTAACGTATATAATCAAGTGGGATGATACCATTTTAAAAGTACCCAGTCGGCACGGATTTGGACTCTTTCCAAAATACCTAACGCCACAATTCTATTTTATGAATGCTACGGCATTAGCGGCATGAGACATTGAAGAAATGAAACGTGGCACATCTGTTGGCTCACGCATGAAAGATCTGGTTCAATACTTAGGTTGGGTCCGCCGCATACATTCTACCGACCATAAATCAGGTCAAGAGAATGAACATGAAGAAAATGGACGGCTAGAAAGAAATCACCAACGGTCTACCTCAATCATTATGCAAGTCACATCTAGTTACAAAATATTGGATTTATGAACAGTAAGGGCCCATTTGGATACTAAAATAGAAAGATTAGCTTGATCCAAAACTTTAATGGTCTACAAAAAGCTTTTAACGGTCATTTACCACATTTTTCCAGTGGTGTGCTCCATCTTAGATTTAGATCTGCTTAGGTTTTGGAACGTCTTAAATGAACTAAAAAAACGGATGGACGGCGTGGATATGAAAAAAATTCATCAAGGTAGGCCCCACACAGTAGGGGTAACACCCACTACGCTGTTACCCGTGTAACAGCTAATCCGCACCCATCTTTCACATGCCCGCCACGTGACATGTGCGCTCGCTCAATCCACCTCTTCACGGAATTCTCGCGTGAATCGCCTTACGTTTCTCGGGTTTCCACAAGCGTTGGAAGCGCGGGATACGGAGCCCATCTTTAAATTGTACTCTTCCTTGAGAGAATCGCGCGACTGAGATAGAGAAAGAACTTTGCAGCACTAAAATAAACGTGACACACATGTGAAAGATCTCATCCACTAATCAACTGGAACCGTCATAGAAAACCCATTCGCTGATATCAGATCATTACGCGCATCAACACTGGCGTGGACAAATGAAAATATGGTAAAAGATGACTGATGGTCCACATTCAGAGTGCATTTTTGTCCACACGATGAGTAGAACGATCTGCCTTCAGGATCGATAAAATAAAACATTTTCTTAGTCAATTGTTATCTTTTTCATATCCCATGCATTCTCAACCACGATTTATACCCATAGGTGATTTCTTGAGTCCAAAAGCTCAACATGAATTATTAAATAGACTGGCATGGACCTTTCAAAACCAACTCCAACCCATATGGTTTTTAATGGGTTTGGATTGAATCATATTAAAATGAATTTAATTATTTGTTGCTTGATAAATTAAAAAACAAGCTCTAAAATGATTTGAAATAATATAAGTACTGGATTTATAATTTTTTAGATATTTTAATTAGAACTTTTTTTCAATGCACCATTACTTTCAACATTCAATTTTTAAGTATTAAGGGTTTATTTGGTTTTCTAATGTTTTATGAAAAGTAAACTAGTTTTCATTATCATTCTTCAAAATTTGTTTAAACATGAATTATAATTCATAAATTGAGAATTAAATACATTTATGAAAATAAGTAAAGTAGAATATTATTATTACATTTTTCATATTATAAAACTATTATTTTTAAACAAACAATGTAGCAAAATGAATATCACAAACAAACATAAATGACGTCGGCATATAATTACATTAATAAATAGTCATTATCTATTTACAATTATTTATTGTTGTAATTGGAAAACTAAATAGAAAATAATCAATTTTTCGTAAAAATTAATTTAAACAAAATTTACCAAATAACTTAAATAAATGAAAATGATTGAAAATACCAAATTTCAATGAAAAGAAATGTTGACTTGTTATTTCCTTTTCCGCTTAGTTATGGCAATAGTTCACAATCGTTTTTTAAAACATGGTTACTCACTCACTGAAAATCTCAGTCGTAAATCAAACTAATAGAGCTATCCCAACCACATGATGTTATTGGCCCAATTTAGACGGTTAGATGTCTTATATCCTGCCACAAAAGTGATAGCCACGGCTAACTAAATGGTACAAAACATTTTTCTCATTGGATTCCAACCTGACCCATGTGATTAACCCGTTGGGTTTAGGGGCTGAGCCATTGACCTAGTGGGTCAGTTATTTTTGACTTTGAGGCTACTTAGACCTGACCTGAATTTTAAATGGGTGGGCATGGTTCCAAAATTTCGATTGGATACTTATATAAGTCGGGTCCGGGTACAATGGACCCGACCCGATTGCACGCAGCCCCTTCTTCTATCTCACTCGCGCGAGTCCCCACTTTGGTTCGTATCCTTAAAAATTGTGGTGGAGTCGAGGAACGTAACCGAAATACCCGTTGCTTCCACATCTCTCTCCTGCGGTGCGATTAACAGTAGCCATTCATCTTCCGCTCTCCCCCACCACCACCACCGCCACCAACATCCTCTCCAAACTCATGTGGTGGGTCCCACATGAAATTTACAATCCTAGATATCCAAGGCAAGCGATTTTTTCCCTTACATTTTATTTATTTTTGCTTTGGAGTTGAATACCTTGGAAATTTTTTTCTTCACTTCCTTTTTGGAGTTTGTAGGAGTTGGCTTTTAGGAGCTTTGTTTTGTAAGATCTTGATTTTCCGATGGGGGTATCCATGGATAACGTTCGTGGGCTGGTTTTGGCCCTATCATCAAGCTTTTTCATTGGGGCAAGCTTTATAATTAAGAAGAAAGGGCTTAAAAAAGCAGGGAGCTATGGAGTCAGTGCAGGTCCTTCTACACGATTCTTGGTTTTTATTTTTTATTTTTATTTTTTGAATTTTACGGCATGGGTCTTGTTGAATTAGATATGAAATTCTAGTAGTAAGTGAATTTATTATAATACGGGAGGGATTGAATTCACATTTTGGATAACTTATGTATGTATGCAATATGCATTTTTTACTTTCTTGAATGTGATGGGGATAACAGATATACAGAGAATTGGCATTTGGATTCTGTCTCATCTTCAAATAATACAGTTTTGATTTTTGCTCTGTTATTGGTTTTTTAGTCCAAATATGCATCTTATTATTATTAAGTGCACACTACTCAGCTTGAACGAGCTGTGTTTTAATTCAATCCAGTATTTTGTACAAGTGGAGCCCACCTTTTATGGGTGATGTTGCACAAGACAAAAACACCCCACTAGACAAGTCTATCCCACTGGTCTGATTGTTGGTTGGAAGATGTGTGTAAGTAAAAAGAGGAAGGCGGAATGGGAATCATTAGAAAAAGCTGGGGAGATTGAACTCTACTTTTAAAATGGTGGAGGAAATTTGGATGTGAGGAAAGAGCATAATGGAACAAATTCATCATCATCATCTATGCCTTATCCCAATTAATTGGGGTCGGTGACATGAATCTTGTTCCGCCATTCCACTCTATCGAGGGCCAGACCTTCAGTTAGACCATAGGTCATCAAGCATTTTCTTACTACCTCCTTCCACGTCCTCTTGGGCCTTCCCCTTGCCCTCTTAGAGCCTTCCCCAACCCACTCCTAACCAGTGTGTTTCTTGGCCTCTGTTACACATGACAAAACCATTTAAGTCTATTGTCCCTCGTCTTATTACCGATTGGTAGTACTCTTAAGTTCCCTCGCATGCATTTATTTCTAATTCTATCTTTCCTTGTCTTGCCACTCATTCACGTCAACATCCTCATTTCAGCTACATATCTTATGAACATGCTGGTCTTTAACTGCCTAGCACTTTGTCCCATAAAATATAATTGGTAGCTATCCTAAGAAAATTTTCTTTTAGTTTTGAGTGGTACATGAAGATTACGTAAAGCTCTAGAGGTACATCTCCATTTCTTCCACTCAGCTTGAATTCTATGGAACCCAGCTTGAAGTGGGACAAATTGTCAGGAAGAAATAGTGAGAGAGAGAGAGAGAGAGAGAGAGAGAGAGAGAGAGAGAGAGAGAGAGAGAGAGGATGGATTTTGGGAAGGGTAAGGGTTAGGAGGAGATGGAAGATGGATGGATTTGGAAATGTTCTCATAGTGGTTCTTTTTCTATTAAGGGGGTTGGCTACTTGAAAAGTAGCTCTTTGATGGAATCCATAAGTATGTGTGCTTCTTGTGTCTAGGACCCTGGACGTACTTAGAAACCGTTTCCCATTGGAAACAATTTCAAGGAAACGAGAAATATTTTGTTCCCTTCATAAAAGGTAGCTTGCAAATTCCAGGGAAACGGATTCCTTCCCTACAAGTTAAAATTTTGAAATCTCTCTCTCCCTCCCTCTCCCAGTGCCTAACAAAATTTCTAAAATCTTTAGAATGGGTATCCTTGTACCCAAACACAGTAAGCATAATATCTTTATCAAAGAACATGTTTCTTGTAAACGGTTCCTTTTCCCTTTTTGAGTTCCCAGGAGCCAAGTGTTGGGAAACCACACACCTTTCCCTTCTATATGCAAATCAATGGGAATAACAATATATGAGATTTAACGGATGAAAATCACTTCTAATGCAAACAAACAAATCATCAAACATGTATGATGCAAGAGACACTAAGATTTTTTTGCATGGAAAACCCTTCGATGTGAAGTAAAAAACCACGGGACCTAGTTTGACACAAATCCACTATAGTTGAAATAATGGAAGTACAATCATCAAGAGACCTCTCTTGGATACCCAAACTATTTCACCCAAAGGTGGATTACAAGCAACAATGAAAGAAAGTAATTTCTCATTAACTAGGGATTGTAGAAACCCCCAACACAACCCTTGGAGAGACAATCGAAGAAACCAGCATTTTGGATGAACCCTCACGAACCTAGATGTGAAGATTTCATTGGTAGAAGGCTCTTGTTCTTCCTCTTCTACGAATCACCTTCTCTCTTCTTCTTTCTCCTCTTTTTCTCCAAGAAAGTAAAAAACCCCTTTGTGTTGCTAGAACTCACTCTTGGCAAAAGCCACCCCCCCCCCCCCCCCCTTTTTTTTTCTCACCTTTTAGTTTGCTTGGCCAAAAGACCAAAATACCCCCACACACGTGGCAATAAAAGACTACTTAAGCCCACACATGTGGGTCCCACCTCCACATAAGGGACCCCCAACACCAAATGACCCCCACATCTTTCTTTGCAGTGTTGACAAGAGAAGTGGAACCCAGGTAAATCAGTCCTGCCTAGAGTCGCTGCTTTTCATTTGACCACCGTCTCCGATGAAATTCCTATCCTTGGTCATCTTCAACATTGACAACAAAGTCTCTAACATGTTTTATCTGCAAAGCCTTAAAGAAATAGTTAACCATCTCTTTTTTATTTTGTATCATTGGTAGGGATTTATGGTGTAGTTTCTTTTGAGGTGCTAGTGGTTCTCCATGGGTCAGTGGTTGATATTTCCATAGAATGGGATGTAGGCCCTTTTAAAGATACATGATGAATTCTTTGGCAAATGTTCCCTTTTGCCATTTTGTGGGGTATATGGCCAGAAAGGAACAAGCACATTTTTGATGTCTCGGCTTCTTCGGTGCCTATCCCACAATCAATTTAAAGTAATATTGGGCCAGAGATATGTTTGTCTTGGACATGCATTGACTAATGATCACAGCTCTGATGTGAACTCTCAGGGGCTGCTCCATAGGTAGGAATTTGGAGAATGGATTTTAATGGATCAGCTGGCAAAAATGCAATAAATGTTTGTGTTAGAGGCGTTCTTCATGATTGGGAAGGGTAAATTATGTTCTTTTTCCCAGGTCCCTTTGGGCAAATCAGTTGTGGGGGTGGAAATCAAAGTTCTTCAGGAAGGTGTTTGCTTTTTTGCTTTTGAATTGGTGTAATGGTCCTTTAATTCTTGAGTGTGTATATCCAGATGTATTCAATTGGGAAGCCAAGAGGTGTTTTGAGCCTTAGTTACAAGATTAAAAAGTTTGTTTCCTTTGGTTTTGAGTGAAGCTAATTCTCCAGCACCCTCTTTTGCTAATGAGGGGAAGGGTCATTTATGTATTGGGGTTCTTTCCCTTTATGTAATCTTTCATTTTCTCCTATTCAATAGAATTATCTGTTATCTATGAAAAATGTCGAGAAATAAAAGTATAATGTTAACAATCCAAAAAAATAAAAAAATAAATCCATATGCAACAGGAAGATTCCACTGGTTTGGATGGCTGGATTATTTGATGGTGGAGATTTGTGCTGCATCATCATTCCTGGTAGGGTCCACCACATGGATTATCTGGATCACTTAAAGAGTGTGATCCCTCTATATTGAATCCAGTTGCAGTGTAAATGCTGCAAACTGGTCACCATTGTGCAATGCTTCTTTTGCTATTGTTTGGTATGTCACAAGCTACCACTGTCAAATGAAAGGGTTTTTTTTTTTGAAATGATTGTTACACATCAGTTTCTTCTTTTTCAGGATCAGGCGGATACTCATACTTGCGCGAGCCAATGTGGTGGATTGGAATGATCACTAGTAAGTCTAGTGCTGAAACAAAGTTATCCTTTCCAAAATCCTTCTATTGAACGGTGGCTTAGTCATTTTTAGTCATGGTAAACATAGAAGAATGTTGTTGTTTTCAGATTTTTCATTGTGCAGAGTAACATAAATAATGTTAGTCGTAGGAGATCCCATCTAACACTTCTAAATTTGGAAGTTGGCATTATTTGATAACGATGAAAAAAACTCGTTAGGGCTGTGTTTGGATGTACAAGTGAATTGAATTGCGAACAGTTGGTTTAAATGATATGCAATGAACAATTGTAATGGCATTTTATAGTGGGTGAAATGATGAATAGCCCTCAAATTGCAGTCATGTTCCTTTCTTGTTAAACTCGAACATAATGCAATTGCAATTTGTTCCATAAAATAAAGAAAAAAAAAATGCATTTGCATTTGCAGTCCGTCAATGCTAATGCTAAAGGAAGATAGTTACAATTTTTGGCAATTTCCTCTTTTTTTGACTAAAACTGCAATCTGATTATATAGTGCATCCAATTGCATCCAGAGTGCTTGTTTGAAATTCACATATGAATTTAAGGGCTAGAACAAGTCTTCATCAAGATTATCATTTGGTCAAACATGTATTGAATCAACTATAGACAGGGAATCACACATGGCTACTGGCTGCTCGGTGATAAACTTTTCATCGCTTTTCATCTCTTTTGCTTAGAATACTGCTAGGATGGTTGGGTGTCTCACCTATTTCAACAAAGTCGGGTTCCAAATACTTATAAGACTTTTGTGGATGATTGCGATTGTTATCTTCTCTACAATGTTAGAAGTTGTGGGCTTGGTGCAGCCTCTAATCAATTTTGGAAAATCTGAGGTGGTTAGAAGCCTGGGATCTATGTTTTGCAAAAGCTGGTCAATGAATTGCAAACGGGCTCACTGAAAAATATAAATATTAGACAACTTATCCAAAAGTGAAGAAATAGATCCTATATTCTTGACGAATAAAGAAGAACCATCAACATTGAATGGGACAGGATCATTGGTCAATGGATGAAAATATGAGAAGAGACTAACGTCTCTTGTCATATTGTTGGAGGCAACAAACATCAAATTTGTCATTCCCTGGATTGTGAAAAGAAGATAACTTAGCACGTAAGCTGATTATGCAATGTCTGTTAACTGTTGGCTAATTGCATTGCAGAGTGGCCCATAAGGCCAGGGAGATGGATAAGGCAGCAACGGGAGAAACAACACCTTGATTATGAAAAGGAGAATCCATGCGATTATGTTTAGGGTGTTGGACGTCCCCCCTTCGTGCTTGTCAACCATGGCAAAAACCCCTTGTTGGTCCATCTTCTATTGGAATGTAAATTTAATGTGCTCCAAATTCCGCACAATAGTTGAAAAGAACATGAGATAAGTATTGAGAATGTGTTGGATGAAATCATGGGCTTGAAGTAATTGTTGTTTGATGTCTCCCATTTGTTTGTAACCGGGTTTGTCGATGGGATTGACATACCATTCGATCCCATTGAGAAAATCCCAAATTTTGGCCTTTGCTCACTGGACAGTTTCTAGGTCCAAATCAATATGATCGAAGGTGGCTTCGATTTATCGACAGACATCGATGACACTCGATATGATTGAAGCTCCCATCGACCAACTTGCATTGTTTTGCAGAATTACGGGTTTTGTTTCCTATTTTTGTTTTTAACCTATTAAAGGGTTTCTAATCGGGGATTAGGGTATGCAAAATGTGTTTAGGGCTTTTGGGGAGCAAAAGGGAAGAAAAGTTAGGGTTTTTTGTGATATTCGGGGTGTATTCTCGATCGGTAAGCTCTTCCATCTCTTGTAAACATTGATTTCATAGTGGATTCTCTATCACTTTGTGCCGTGGTTTTTTCCTGTGAAGGTTTTTCCATGTAAAACCTTGTGTTCCATTTGTGTTTGGTTTGATTGATCTCTTATTCTTTGATTCTAACTTGGGGTTGCTTCCGCGCATCCCCCCAACAAGTGGTATTAGAGCTAATGTTAGGATTTTTTGAGTTTATTGAATCTAAAAACATGTCTTCTAAGGGATCAAACATTAAGTATGAAATAGAGAAGTTTACTGGGAGAAATAACTTTGAACTATGGAAGGTTAAGATGAGAGATCTCTTAGTTCAGCAATGATTGCAACAAGCTCTCATTGGCAAGTCGAAGTGTCCTACATCTTTGATAGATGAAGAGTGGGATGAACTAGACGAGAGGGGTACAACCTTGATACAATTGTGTCTAGCGGACAATGTCTTATATAATATCTTGGATCAAAAGACCGTTGCAGGAGTATGGACGAAACTGGATAGTTTGTACATGAAGAAATCTATGGAAAATCGTCTGTATCTTAAGAAACAGTTCTATATCTTAAGATGATAAAGTGATCTGATATCAACGAACACATGGCACGTTCAGCGAATTGCTATATAAACTAACAAATGCAAATATTAAGATCAGAGATGAAAATCAAGCTTTAATTCTGTTGAATTCGCTTCCATCGTCCTACTAGAATCTCGTAGACACTCTGATCCACGGTAGGGATACCATTGATGTGAAAATTGTTATCTCAACCCTTCATGAGAAGCAGCTACGAAGGAAAGACAGTAGCGAGTGTACATCTACAGATGCGTTGGTTGCCAAGGGAATGAATTTTGAACAAGAGAAGGGCAATTCTCGATCGCGATCCAATCGAAAGGGAATAACAAGATGAAGCACTGGAATTGTGGGATGACAGGGCATATGAAGAAGGACTGTAGGAACCTTATGGCTTAAAAGGGAGAAAAGTTTTAAAATGCGCCAAACGAGACCAACATAGTGCAATCATGCGAAGAGGTGGATGGTGGTGATATCTTGACCGCATCCAAATCTCATTACCTAAGTAACGATTGGATTTTGGATTTGGAGGCCTCATACCACATGACTTCTCATAAAGACTGGTTTACTACTTACATCGAGTACAAAAGTGGACATGATTTTATTGGCCAATGACATTTCCTGTAAGGTGATTGATATCGGTTCAGTGCACATCGGGATGTTCGATGGAATGTAGCGTATCCTACTGGATGTGAGACACATCCCTGACTTTAAGAAGAATCTTATCTCTCTAAGGGCTCTTGAGGCACTTGGTTGCAAATTCACTGGTTATGATAGGGTCCTTAAAAGTTTCAAAAGGGGCACTCCTAGCAATGAAAATGCAGTGGAATAACAATCTCTACAAGTTGTTCAGGAGTACCATATTGGGTGGAGATGCAACGTTTGTATTAGAGTCCACATCGGCATGTTTGTGGCATGCTCATCTGTCCATATGAGCGAGCGCGGTAGGAATGTACTTTCTGATCATAGCTTGATTCCTATTTTTAAAAAGCGTTGATTTTCATATATGTGAATATTGTATATATGGTAAACAATCTCGGCTAACTTTTAAGACTGAAAAACATGTTAAGGGGTGCTAGAATATGTCTATTCGGATGTATGGGGCCCGTCGCCTGTTGTTTCCGTTGGGCGGTCATCATTTTTTGTCTCATTCATAGATGACTACTCCAGTAAGGTGTGGGTTTATTTCCTGAAAAATAAATCTAATGTATTTGCCACATTCAAGGTGTGAAAAGGCAAGGGCTGAAAAGGAGACATAGCAAAAATTGAAGGTTCTAAGGACATATAACGTTGTGAACTCACCTCAAAGGAATTCAACCAGTTTTGCAAGGATGAGGGGATTACGTAGCATAATATAGTTAGGTACACACTAGAGAAGAATGGTGTGGCAGAATGGATGAATCATACCCTCTTGGAGAGAGCCCGAAGCATGTCGAGCAATGCTGGATTGGGCAAGGAATTATGGACTGAGGTTGTTAACACGTGTTACCTTGTGAATCTGTCCTCGTCTACATTGATAGACTGTAAGATTCCTGAAGAAGTGTGGAGTGGTCATGAGGTAGACTACTTACAACTGCGGGTATTTGGTTATGATGCTTACTCTCATGTACCATTAATTGAGACAGATAAGCTAGACCAAAAGACTAAAAAGTGTATTTTTGTGAGCTATGGTGATGGTGTGAAAGGGTACATGCTGTACGACTGAGTCACACAGAAGATCATAATTAGCCGAGATGTTAGGTTTCATGAAGATTTCTTGTTTCACAAGGACGAACGCAATGAACCAGAGAAATCAATGGTCATTGATGTTGAGATTGAAAAATAAGATACACAGATAGAGCCGAAACCGTAGGCAGAGGTACAGGAGCAGGTGGAGCAATCACCACTCAGAAGAAATCCGCTGAGAGATCACAGATTTCTAGTCAGATACAAGGATGACTCGAATGTCGCATTAGCCCTCATTGCGGATGAGGGGGATTCGTCTACCTTCTAGAAAACATTAGATGGTTCTGATGCTGAGAAGTGGATGACGACCATGCATGATGAGATGGAGTCTTTGTATAAGAATGAGACATGGGAGCTAGTGGAGCTTCCAATGGGGCAAAAACCTATCATTTGTAAATGGATTTACAAGAAAAAACATGATAGATACAAGGTGAGATTGGTTGCGAAAGGGTTTGTGCAGGAGGGTCTCGACTTCAATAGGATTTTCGCGCCTGTAGTCAAGCAAGTGTATATCAGATTTGTATTGGTGCTGGTTGCCCAGTACAACCTGGAATTGGAATTGATAGATGTGAAAAGTGCTTTCCTACATGGGGGGTTGGAGGAGTAGATTTACATGAAGCAACCAAAGGTTCTGAAGTAAAAGGGGCCGGGAATAAAGTTTGCAGGTTGAGGAGATCGTTATATGGCTTGAAATAGTCGCCTAGGCAGTGGTGGTACAAAATTTTTGATACTTTCATGATGGATCAACGATTTACTAGGAGTGAGTATGATCATTATGTCTATTACAAGACACTGGATGGCGGACAGTTCATTGTACTGGTACTATACATAGATGACATGCTTATCGCCAGCTATAACATGTCTGAGATTGATACGTTGAAGACTCAGTTGTCTCTATGATGGAGGCAATTATAGATGGAGCTTGGAGCTGTGATTTGTGAAGATTGAAGACATGGTGGAGATTGTTGTTTAATGTCTCAAATCTTTCTGTAACCGAGTCTGTCGATGGGATCGACAGACCACTCAATCCCACCGCGAAAAACCCAATTTTTGGCCTTTGCTCACTGGATAATTTCTAGGTCCAAATCAATATGACCGAAGGTGGCTTTGATCCTATCGACAGACATCAATGGCACACCCATCGACCGACTTGTACAATTTTGCGGAATTGCGGGTTTTGTTTCCTATTTCGGGTTTTAACCTATTAAAGGGTTTCTAATTAGGGATTAGGGTATGAAAAATGTGTCTAGGACTTTTGGGGAGCAAAGAGGAAGAAAAGCTAGCTTTTTTGTGATATTCGGGGTGTATTCTCAATCGGTAAGCTCTTCCATCTCTTGTAAACATTGATTTCATAGTGGATTCACTATCGTTTTGTGTCGTGGTTTTTTCCCGTGAGGATTTTTCCACGTAAAACTTTGTGTTCTGTTTGTGCTTGGTTTGATTGATCTCTTATTGTTTGATTCTAACTTGGGGTTGCTTCTGCGTGTCTCCCCAATAGTAATCCCCTTGTTGCTGTTCAGCACAGTATTGGTTTTGGTCATCATGACATTATTGCACTTTGGTGTGCAAGTTGGCAAGGCATTGTTTCAAGCTGACGAGACATTCTAACAAATCAGCAAGGTAATCGATCTACCTGCCATGTGGAGAGATAAAACGAAAATTGTAACCAGAAGTCAACCGAGGTTTTTCTGCAATTAGCTCAATGAAGTCATCCTCAAGGTTGGAAAGCATGGGAATGTGAACCATAGATGTCTGGATTTGTTCATATCCCAGTATTATCCCAATAAGCTTATGGACCAATCTTGGATATGTTTTGAAATTCCACTAAGTTGCTTCATCCATGAATGACGGATCTATTGGAGTAATTGTCATTAGTAGATAGAAATTTTCTTAGTGCTCGTCTTTAATTTTTGTTAGAGTTGATAAAAGCTAACAGTGTTTGTTTCATAAAATAAATGCCCAAAAGACCAAATTAGCCTTAAAATTGGGTAATACCAGATAATCTTATACCATATAAAACAGGAGTAGCTTTTGGACATTTTTGCCTCACAATTAGTTTCCTTGGGGAGGAGACCTTCAGATATTCAAAGGATTTACGAAGACATTTCAAATGAAAGTAGGGGTATGTTCAGAACTAAAAATGTAGCTGTTGACACTCTTATGGTTTTGGATTTCACCAACAAAAAGCCTGCTGCAGCTTTGATTTCCGCAAATCTCTTTGCTGTTTGCTCAAATACAACCCCACGTATTGCAATAATATGCGTTGCGACACTGGCCGTTGGATTTGTTTTTTTGTTTTTTGTTTTCCCAATGACCACGACCATTATTTGATAGGGCTCCCCTTGAATGGGAGTTTCTCATTCATGGGAGAAAAAACTCCCTTAAGGGTACAAAATAGAGGCCCAAAGGACCAAATTACCTTTAAAATTGGGTAATACCAAATAAAGGTGTTTGAACGTATTTGTATTTTATCTTAGGTGCACCCTCGGGACACCATATCTTTCTCGTAATTAGCTCAATTCAATAAGATAGTTTAGAGTCTTAGCTCTCTAATCACAGATTCTCCCAAATCTGTCTTCTTCTTCTTCTTCTTCTTCATTTACATGACAAAAAGGCCCTTAAGAAAAAGGAATATGTACACAGAAAATACTTTCAAGTTTCAACAGTGCCTACATGTAGAGTTGTTTGCAGTGAGGTGCATGTTGGCTTGATAAAACTTACTTCACCAAACCTTTCTCATTTCCGCCCTTTCTATGAATTTCATAACTATCCTTTTGAGAAAATTCTTTCGTTAGGCTTATCCAGAAGACTATGAAGATTCATTTTTCCTTTCTTGTTTAACATAATAGATCAATTGTCATAAAATAGCATTTTCAGAACTCATTTTTTCTACTTTGATAGTGATGTTAGTTGTGGTTGATTTGGATTCTGACACCTTTTTTTTTTGCTAGTGATTATGGGTGAAGTGGCTAATTTTGCTGCTTATGCTTTTGCTCCTGCAATTCTTGTAACTCCGTTGGGGGCTTTGAGTATTATTGTAAGGTATGGTACAACGTGACATTATGACTTAAGGTTTGTATTATTGAAATTCTTCTCTTGCCTGTTTTTGTTTCCCGAAATTTCTATCATGCAGTGCAGTGCTAGCTCATTTTATGCTAAATGAGAGATTGCACATTTTTGGAGTGCTCGGATGCATTCTTTGCGTGGTGGGGTCCACCAATATTGTTTTACATGCCCCAAAAGAGAGAGATATTGAATCAGTTAAGCAAGTATGGCACCTTGCTACTGAGCCAGGTAATTCTACATGTTCAAGTTCATTTAATATTGTTTACTTCTTGTGTTACTTGCCGTCTAACTTCATTCCTATTTCTCTGTTAGATTTTTCATATTATCGTGGTTTACATTGCACATAAATGTGTGAAAGTTGTGGCTTGCAAATATATATATTGATGAATCAGACATTTGCTTGGCCAACAAAATCTAGATGTGAGTTCCGCCTTTTTGGTGATCCAAATTCTTCACTATTGGGCCTCATGTGAATGGGTGATATACCAGAATCTTCCCTCAACAGATGATACTAAACATGTGACTGTGCACCTGTTAAACATAGATCATTGGTTACACGTCTAGATTGGATGGCTTGGATCATTCGATTGGGGAGATAATTTGCGATGGCCCATCCATGATAAGTCCCAACTAGTTAACTTCTATATGATTGAAATAAAGTTGAACTATTTTCTGAGAATTGTATTATACCTCTGTATGTTATGTTCTTTAAATATAAATGAATGCATAGACATTATTTCACTATATAATTTTGTTCTTGGACATTTATAATAATTCTTGCAGCAGCTCATATTTCTTATTGTTCAAACTGATGTGTATTCTTCATTCCTGCAGGTTTCATTATTTACATTTGTGTGGCATTGGTCTTGGTTCTTGTCCTCATTTTCTATTTTGTTCCGCAATACGGCAAAAGTCATATGCTGGTATACATTGGGATTTGCTCACTTATGGGTTCGGTTACGGTATGATTAGTGTCTCTTGCTGCTTAAGATACTTAGAACCATCCTTTTTTTAGCTTCCCATATTTTCTAATATTCTTCCTCACTTCTTGGAGCTTAGGTGATGAGCGTGAAAGCACTGGGGATCGCCTTAAAGCTTACGTTTTCGGGAGCCAACCAATTTGCTTACCTTGAGACTTGGTGTTTCACTGCCATTGTTATCGTTTGTTGTCTCATGCAGATAAACTATTTGAACAAGGTAATTCCTTAAAATTTGTTTTGGGAAGCATGTAAAAACATCATTCTGGTAGGAGTGTTTTAGCATAGAGAAGAGACTATGGTTTGCTATTGTTATTTGAAATGAGAGAACTTGTGCCTCCTTGTCCATGGTCAAAAATTCAACAGGAAGGTCCAGAAGTTCCTTACGGTACTTTTGGAACTGAGCTTTGCTAAGTGCACAAGCATGTGCAATTAAGCCTATGTATATGCTGCACATGTGCCAGCATATCATGTTGGTTCGAGATCCAATCCATCAATCATGTTGGTTTGGCATTGTACATGTTTTCCATTCTGATTGGATGGATTGGATCTCGGACCTATGGTGCCATGCTGGCTCATAGGGCCCAATATTGGAAAGTGGAAAAAGGTGGATGGGTTAGAAAACGTCAGCCAAGTTTCTCAGAGCCGTACCTCTTTTTTGCTAACTGTGGTCACTTGACCAGTGGATCAGCGATTCTTGGCAAGGGCATCAAGATAATGGTTCCATTCTGATTGGATGGATTGGATCTCGGACCTATGGTGCCATGCTGGCACATATGTGGCTTGTGCATGAGCCTTATTGGACATGCAGGTGGGCTTAAGTGATTTTCTTAGGAACCTACTGGACGTACCTGTGCTGGACATGATGTGACGTGGGCAAGGGATCCATGACGCATATGGCTCAGCTGAACCCAAATACTAGATTTTCAAAAACCATTATAAGTTATAGAAATATTAAAAGCAAATTAATTTTTGAAAAACATTTTAGAAAAAAAAATATAAAATATTAAAGATCAGATGTCCTCTTACCTTGAGATTTAGGGGATGAGCGATTTGACTACTGTGTGCCCATCTATGTATTAAACCAACAAAGGTAACATAACAAGGAATGAAAACCTGGGAAGAAGTGCTTGACGAAGAGATGGGTCCTAAAGGCCCAATTTGTGGGTCCTAGGACCTATAGATGGGCCCCACATGTGACAGATATTTAGGTAAAAGGACTGATCTCTAACTGATTAGAGTTTAGGACTTTTTTATGTTTTTAAGTTAGAGTGGAATGGTGGAACAAGATTTGGGTAGCTGAACCCAATTAGTTGGGAATTGGGATTAGGCTTAGATGATGATGATGAGGGTTTTTAAGTCATTCGATGGTTTTAGAAGAGCTTTTTCTGTCTATAAAAAAGGTTTGCATTACAGTAACTGCCACATGATGCATACTGCACTACGATAGTGCTACTCTACTAATAAATACAGGGCTGAGATTAGATCATGTTGAAGTAGTAGATAGTTTTCGTCCATGTTTAGGGTTATATATGTGTGCTTGTGTGCACATGCATGTGTGTGGATGCCATATGTTTAGGAGAAAAAAACAATTAGAGTTTTTTTTTTTCTCTTGCTGTTAGGAGATTTCTTTTGCAGAGAGGGTGAAAACCCTAGAATCAATATTTTGAATTATGTGTGCTGAGTTAAAAAATCTGATCTATACCTCTTCTTTCTTTTTAATTTCTTTCTCCCAACAAAATCCTCCCTACTCACATTGCAAACTGAATTTGGATATATCATAGACAGAAAGACTCAAACGTTAATCAACCTCGTACCATGTGCTTAGATTGTCAATGCCAAGCTGGTTAATGAATTGCAAGTTTCTCACTGTCCAAAAGGTTGGGTTTTATTTTCTGACTTTGCCATTTAATGAAATTTATTACTTTTGGATTGAGTAATACAGTTTGGACATGCTTGCATTTAGGGCTGTGCCAATTGAATTCAACCTTTTAATGTTTTTCTCATCTTTATCACGGGTGTTTTAGAGAAACCCAATGCATGGATTTTATCCTTTCAAATGAAAAGGCTGAAAAATTGGGATTGACCGTCCCCAATTGTCCCTTAAATGCAGCTTTGGATTGATTGCTTTCACTGACCTTGAAAGAGAAGCTTTAAAAAACTTGAATTCAGCTCTTTACATGTTACATGATAGGAAAATGAATTTTTTATTTTTATTTTTTTAATTTTTAATTTAAATTTTTTATTACATTATAGTCATTGTTGAAAATTAACACTATTGGTGAAGTTTCCCTGCTGATACTGAGTGGATAACTTTTCTTCTTCTTGTAGCATGCTAATTACATAGCCTCTAACATGTTAGTAGGCTTAAACATTTTCATGTCACGCCTAATTGCTTCCTTAAGATTGCTAAGGAAGCAGCACCTAAAGAAGGCATTTTTGTAAGGTCATAGTGTCTAGCATGCGGTTCGCTAGCTTCTCGATTTGGGTTTGGTAAATCTCTAACCATTGTGATTTTTTGTAGTTTGGTCAATGCTCCAGTCAAATCCTCAAATTGACTTGGGCCAAACCTAATGCTCAATGCCTAACTAATTCTGATCACGAAGGGACCCCATCAATTTTCTCATCCTGATGGTCCTCATGATTTAAGGAAAAGAGGTTATAGCACCAAATTAGATGGATTAATCATGAAATATCATGAAATTTGTGATATCTGGTGCAACCAAATGCACCCAAGAAAAAAATCGTTCCGTTTGATGTACATAATTTTTGGGCAAATCCTCGCCGAACCTTGGAAGATTCAGCTTCATTAACCACAGAAAGATTTGTGCCAGCTGATTTATGAGGTTTTCTATATACTGATGAGGGTGAGAAATTGGGTAGTTCTCTCGGCATTACCCAAATAGGTAGCAACAAAGGAATTTTGTTTCTTAACAGAAGCAAATTCCTGTCGTACCTGTTTTACTGTTGTGGAAAAAATAGCAAACTTTTGAATCAACCTAACAATTTGTGCTTGCATTTCTGATTAAAATTTGAGATTGCTTACTTGAAATTTCCTTGTCTTTTTTGGTATTTTAATGAACATGCATGTGGCTGCTCTGCCATGAGTTGACTGTTTTTTCTTCTTAAGACGAGAAAAACTAAAATAAAAATAAAAATAGAAGGTCTAAGAAATGAGCCAAAATCTTTCTGGTCAATTCCCAATTTCTGTTGTGTGAGGGTCCAATGATAGCAGGACACAGTGCATAAGTTTGGCAGAATTAGGTGTAGGAGAGAGACCCACTTTCTAATAGGTAGATAGAAACCCAGTGAAAATAAAATTTAATGTGACTGTAAAAAACAATACTTAAGAAAATGATACTATCATTAAGTAGAGTCACACACAACACTTGGAAGATTTACCTTGTTTCCCACTTTGAGGGGGAAACCTCCCTGAAGAGAGGGATATAAGAGGAGACACATATAAGAGAGGACTCAAGAAGAGAGATATAAGAGGAGCCTGAAATATGGTTTTTTTTCTTGACCCTATTCCCCTAGCACAAATATACAAATTTTTGGAGTCAAAGCACATTAAACATAGGTGTTCCTAACATCTATGTAATACAAAACTCCAAACTAGTTTCTAACTCATACAGGCAACCTTACATGAATCAAAAACTTCCATTCACAAAATAACTGCAAAGATTATTTTGTTGTCATAAAGGACAACATCTAAAAGGGGTGGAACATCTTAATTCAGCAAAGCATGACTAAGGTGCCGTTTGATAAACTGAAAAATAAGCTCTGAAAATTTAAAGTGCTGAATTGTAAATTTGAAATAATTTTGGGGATATTTTAGTCAAAAGTGAAAAGAAATTTTAATGCACCACCACTTTCAGCATTCAGCATTCAGCATTAAGTGAAGGGAGGGGAGCTGAAAAAAAAACCCATATTTTTAGTAAAAATTAATTTAAGTACTTGAGTTGGATTTGCCAAACGATCTGAATTAGTGAAAATCACTGAAAATATCAAATTTCAGTGATAAGTACTGAAAATAAGTTTTATCAAAGGGCTCCTAATATAATCCCTTGTTAAAGGGTCATCATGGTTATATGGCAACAGGTTTTTGTTAAAAGTAAATCGAACCCTGATGCTTCCCTTTCGGGAGGAGTTGAGCAATATAAGGCCAACCATTCTACTAGTTCTCTCCATACACTTGTTGCTTGTACCTATTTCTTGTTTGAACTGTCAACTCATGATTTGAACCAATCGAGTAAAGCTCGAGCATCATTCAACAATTAAGCTTTTTTGGATCTTAGGAGAGGATACTCTTTTCAAAATTTCATTTGATATAGTGGACGAAACACATGCAGACTGCTACAGTTATGATCTCAAAATACTTATTCAAAACAATTTTCCACCAAATAGTTCTGGTGCAGGGTTTAATGGTGTGCAAGTCCATGGGAAGGTTATTTTCCTTTCTTGATATGATTGTTTGATTGATTCATCCATGCAGGCCTTGGACACCTTCAACACTGCCGTTGTATCTCCAGTCTACTATGTGATGTTCACTACTTTCACCATCATTGCTAGCATTATCATGTTTAAGGTTATCTTTTATTTCTCTTTGGAATTTTTAGTATCGACTTCTAACTTATTAGCAAGTTGTTATTGCCCTTTGATTATCTAAATTGTACTATTCTCCATATAGTTAGAGTGTGAGGCATCTTTACCTCTGAATTATATTCTCTTCTAGAGAATTTTTTTAGTTGCCAAAATGCTTCTTCTATTTGCATTCCCGGCCTATCTCATTATTCAAAGGGAAATTGAATTTGTTTACGTTGGCATGAGAAGGTTCATTTCATCAATTACAAGGTGGATAAAACAATGTTTAGATATAGAAAAATAGCATGCTGTCTTAAACATGCACGAGTCTCAATCATTGTTGCACAAACATGTGGCTGTTTGGAAACAATGAATTGAGCCATCAAAGAAAGAGTTGTTACTGTTTGGTTTTTTGGTTTGTACAAATGGGACTTGTGGTTCCATGTGACAAATATTGCCAAGATTTTGAAAATGTCATGATATATTGAGAAAAATACACAAAACACTATTCTAAGCAAGATACTCAAAATATCGGTAGATTTCGAAAGATTGTGTTTTATTGCGATGTTGTCGTGAAAAATAATAAAAACCTTAAAGAATTTGTTGTGTTAAACATATCTTTAAATTTAAGTATATTTATTTATTTAAAATAGATATTTTTGTTTTTGGGGAGATTTGTCTAATGATATCCTTAGAAAAGCCTTGAATTTGAAAATCTTGAAAATTTCTGGGTTGAGGAATTTCTGAGAATGAGATGTGTCACCATGCCATGGCTTAGTGACCCAAGGTCTTGATATGAGAGGCCTCATTAGGGATGACCTACCATGCACCAAAATTATCCCAAAATTGGAAGATCCTAGCTATAGATGGAATATTAGGTCTTTTTATCGTTGAATGAGAACCTGCGAATGACCTTTTTGCTTGGAAGATCCTAGCTATAGATAGAATGCAACAGATGTTCAAATTTTTTTTTTTTTTAAAACAGTGGCCCCTTTTATCAAGAGCTTGGATGATAGAACCATGGAAGCTGCTTTTACTAATCTAAAGCCTGAATGGCATTCTACAAACTTTTTCCTGACTGTCTATTTGTCATTTGCCTATTGACTGGTTAGGAATTTTCTATTTGGGAGAATTTGGTGCATGGGCATCCATAGTGGGTTCCATAATATTAATTGTTTGGACCACTAAGGAACCACTTGAAAAAGAAAAAAATGTTTGGATCATTGAACCATGGGCTGCACTTGTAAAAAGTGATCCCTGGATGGTGCCTAGCATCGAATGTACAAGTTGCTTAAATGTGTGAGACTGCCCAAAAGAAAAAGGAATCTACGACCACGCTGTAGAGTGGTGGAACTGTTTTTGATATGCATGTAAGAAAGTATTCTTGGCAACTAGTCAACATGAGGGACAATAAGGTTGTTGGATTTTTGGGTTCTAAATGTAGCAAGAACTTAGTATTTCCCCAATGATCCGATCAAACCGTTCCTTAAAAACCCCTTTTGCTGATTATATCAGGTTTTTGTAAGATCAAAATCCTAAAAGAAAGATTGAGATCCTACTTTATGCTTCTGAATGGTGGAATGCTTTTTAATGATGATTCTGCTGAATTTGTTCCCCTAACCGAAGAGGTTTCTTCCCTGATCTATCACAAATGGAAGGAGGTAAGAGAAATACCATCTACAACTCTGGTTGGGCTAAGAGAGTCTCTCACCATCCACTAGGTGGACCACACACTCACACGTGTGGAGTGGATGAAGATGGGAGGATGGCAAACTCTCTCTTTCTTCTCTCCACAAGGTGACATCCCTCCGGGGGGGGGGGGGGGGTGTCAAGGCTCTCTCTATATTTTTTTTAACTCCTCTTTACGATATGATCTTATATAAAGAGGGGTTAGGATTTCAAGGGTGCACCCAAGTATGGCGTTCCACCACCCTATGGATTTTGGTGTACTCTACTGTGAAGGTAGTCTGTTAATCTTCCTCATACATGCACATACTCATGACCTAATCCTTCCATTGTCAAGGTCATCCACTATAGGTCTAAATATCATGCTGATTAATAGTGGATGATCAAATTTGCGCCATCAAGTCATCAAGTGCGATTAATTCTTTTGGCCTCTAGGCCCTTCCTAATAAAATTATAAATTCAAAAAAAAAAAAACACGTGCAATTAAAATGATTTTAATAGTTAAAATAAAACTTTAACGGTTGAAAACCTTTGTAAAGCCGATTATAAACCTTTTAAGTGTAGGGCCTTGCAGTAAAATCACTTGATGGGCCTTGATCTAATAAGATTTACCCTATAACAAGTCCCTAGGTAAACCTAGTATGGATGTACCCAACATCACCTACTTTAAGTGTTCTCTATGAAACATCATAAAGTAAGTCAAAGCCACCCAATCATGAACCACGACTCTTACATGCACTTAGGTCTAAGAATTGATCACCTTTTGTGCACCATCAAGTCCTTGATCTCTTGATCATAGTTTGGGCTAATGGGATCCCAGACTATTGACTTAAACTTTGATCCTTCACTACAAGTGTCAAAAGTCCAATGCCAGAATTCTATATCCATGACACACTTACACTCCCCGTGTGGGGTAAGGATAAAGGCATAATTGACACCAAGTCGGCTTCTGATGTTGGAGACCTTCTATCGTGACCTAAGTCAATCCCCTCACTCATGATGGCTGTACATCTCAAAGAATGATATCCATAAATGTGTCTTAAGCATCTGTGCTGATCATGGCTCAATAGGGTACTGGGATCCATAGTACATAACTTTCCTTCGTAAATGACCATTATGTCTAATCTCAAGTTCTTAAGGACCAGAGGATTCACTCCTCATACAATCCATATCATATAAGTTTAAAGCAACACTGAATATAAGTCAAGGCATATCACATTGTCCAATAGGACCCGTGGCCATCAAGATCAATGATTGAGAGTGAACCTTTCACATCCATATAGCCAGTGGATTCGGGCACTATTGCTTTTCTAGAGCACAACTCCAACAAAGGTGGCCAAAGGTTCCCCAAAATCCATCTTGTATTATTGAGCAAACCCTTCAGACACTACATCCCACAATGGAACCATAACCCAACTTGAATACAGTTTGAACTTTAGTGGACTATAACCTTTTCTTGCAAGTCTCGAGTTGTAGAATTTTTGGACATTTTGACTAAGTCAAAAGGGAATTTTTTTTATAGGGATTCTTGCACAACCTTCAATTATAGGATTGGTCTTTCAATACTTGAGTATGCTCTTTTGATGATCCGTTACCAACTAGACACATGATTGGATTTGCGTGCATGCACATCTATGTGGGCACTAAGATTTGCTAATGAAATGGAAGAATAAGGTGCAATCTTTACTCCAAATCCAGTGTTAGTACTAATTGTGGAGCTATTTTAGTGGTTGTTTATAGGGAAGCTTATGCAATCATTCTACATGTGGTGTGCTCCAGTGTTCTTACTACCGGTCTAAGCTTACGGTGGTAATGGGAAGGTTGTGCTCTAGTGATGGTGTGGATGCATCATGTGGGCCTCACATCTGCCCATTACTACCATAAGATTAGGGTGGTCCTAGGCAGTGTTTTAAGTATCGACGATATCGGCCAATATATCTCACGATATATCTTGTATCTCACCTATGCGATACAAAATGCACAAGTAGTGGGATATAATATATCTCACATGTTCGATCTGGTGAACATTTTCAATTTTTGATCCTTTTTTTTCCCCCTTCTGTAAATCGTGTTAAATCAGTGTCAAATTGTTACAAATTTATGAATGAAAAATCATAGATTGGGAGCTTCGATTTCGAGATTTGAAGGAGATGGGCTGATTTGTGGAAAATTGAAAAAAAAATAAAAATTTCCCAATTTCTTGCAAATTGGTTGTAATCTTTGTGTCCAAACATAAAATCAAACATGTAAGTAACCTGATTTAGTGATTCTTCTTTTTCTTTTGTATATATTGCTTGTGTTTCCACACGTCTTCTTACATTTATAAATTCTATGAATAAACTTTGAATACACTTGCATCAATTCAGTTAGACAATGCATAAATTAGGAACCCATAAAAGAAAACCTATTATGTGCACTTGTTTTTTTGTAATGTTTTGATTTATAAGTGTGTATTGATGTCATTTTTAATAATCACTAAAGTTTCATTGAAAAATTTGACCAATTTCCTAATGTTTCCCCATGTTTCCAACAACAACGATACATTACATGATACAACCAATATATCCAATGTGATAACCGATACATATCCGTATCCCAAGGGTGTGATATGTAACATGATACTGATATTTCGAACATTGATACTAGAAACACTGTAGCACCCCCTTTGTAGAATTAGGTTGCATAAGCTTCCTTATAAATAGTTCAATGAAGCGTCGTCCATATGGTTAAAAGCCATGTGCTCCAACTGAAGTTATGACCCTTGATAGAGTGGAATGGTGAAAAAGGATTCATGCACCCGACCCTAATTTATTGGGATAAGGCTTAGATGATGATAATGAAGCTTCCCTATAAACAACCACTAGCACTGGCTTTGGGCTAAAGAAACACGCTCCTAATCATTACTAGCATTGGATTTGGGTTAAAGAAACACCTTTAGTCTGTCTATCTGATGCGCCACCTCAGACAACCTCTACGACCCAAAACTCAGCCCAATCCAAAAATGTGGGCAACATCAAATGGAACAATCTGGGTGGGAACACCAACCTTAGAATTTTACGAGGGCTCACTTGACTTGCAAAATTGCCTGCAATTTGGTCTGACCCTATCCAGATGAAGGGTCTGAAAAGCCTTGATTATATATACAGGACATGGTGGCCCCCTCAAGCTAATCAGTCATGGGTGTTCCATCTCAATATTTTCCCTGTGGCCCATTTGAGTTTTGGAATGGGCTGATTTTTGAGCCCTAGAGGTTTTCTGAGGTCTTGTGAGTAGAACTGGGCATCAAGTCAAGTTGGACCGAGTTAGGGCTGACCCGACTCGATCCTGTTTTGAAATAGACCTGACCCGAACTTGACCTGACTCGGTACTGAGTCCAGCATGCCTGACCTGATTTGAGTCTGGGTCTGGCTTGGACTAATCCGGAGCAAGTCCGAACTGGTCACAAGTACTGAGTCGGGTCGGGTGCAGCGTGTATCCACGGGCTGAAATCACAACTCAAAACCTAGGTTCACTTGCTAGAATTGCAGCCTCTCCATTAGCCACATGACATCTCAAATTTGAAACGTCATATCTGAGTTATGTATGTATGTATGTATGTATGCATGCATGCATGCACATACACTCGGTTTGGATCAAGTCGGGTCTGAACGAGTCGGACGAGTCGAGTTGTCCCGTGCCCGGCTCTATTTGTGAGCACATCAATGGGCTCCACATCTTCCTGGTATCGCCATAAGCTTAGGGTTGTATGGTACACTGGAGCGTGGCCCATTCTACAAAGGCTAGAATAGGCATTTCAAATTTTGTCATGGTTAGTTGGGTAAATTTAATTGAGTATAGATTTCAAGGGTAGTTTTATATTTCTGGTGCTAAATGTTCTACTGTACATGGCAATTAACACAGTAAGATTTTTTTTTCCCCCACTTGAGAAAATATTGTGTCTGCACATGGCTACACCTACATTATGCAGAAATGCCTCTCACCATAAATTGGCGGTGCAAAGGACGATGCACTTATTCGGCCAAATTTTCGCCACCTACCGATGGTAGGACACGGTTTCCACATGATGTGTGGCCATGGACACACCAAAGTTGCGCCTTTTTTTTGGATGCTCCTGTAGTAGTATGCCATTGTGAAATTATCTCATTGTTTGATATTAAGATCAGCTCCTGGTTAACACTGACCACAAACACTTATATCAAGCTGCATATGTTTATACTATTCTGAATGGAGGAATTATAGGATACACGACATGCTTTTCTGAGGATATGCTTGTTTTAAATTCAGACAAGTGGAGCCTATGCTTTTCAGTATTCCAGACCATTGTTCTGTTGTGTGCATAGATGGACACAGAGTGGATGATCATAGGCACCAATCTTTGGACTTATTATTATTATTCCAATTGAACGTGATCTTTCCGTATCTCTCTCCCCAGCTGCCTATATCTGGTCCACAAGTAGAAAGGTTAGAACTGACCCAATGAGGAGATTTTTTGGGTGGGGTCCATCCGATGTAGGACAAGATAGACATGAAGCATGAGTCCCATTTGTCGGAAATTGAAACCCATGTTTGCTGTGTGAAGCCTTCTCATATCCTCTAATCCCCTTTTCTTATGCTTCCAACCTTGGAATTAGCAAGCAGGTTTATTGCTTTATGGCCTGTTTGGCTTGGGCCGTGAGAATAATAATTCTGGATTTTTGGTTTTCCTACTCTTCATAGAACTTCCAAAAATATGAAATGGTAGTTGTGTGTATACCAAAGAGCTCTCTCTCCAATATAACTCAAACGAGAGCCCCATTTTGTGATTTTTGGAATTCTAGTAAGAATAGAAACTCTACAATCACTTACTATTTTTATCCACTCCTGAAATATCATCAGAAACCAAACCTGGCGTTTGATTTGGTTGCGACGTTGTCACATGCTTGTGATATTTTGTACATATCAGCACCTCGAATTAGCAAGAAAATTGTTCTTTCAAGTGCGCGCTTTGTCAAGGATTATGATTTTTCTCATTTTTTCTTTTCATCTAATCCAGGATTGGGACACACAAAACGCATCTCAGATAGCAACAGAATTGTGTGGCTTCGTGACTATTCTTTCTGGAACCTTTCTTCTTCACAAGACAAAGGATATGGGCAACAGCCCATCCGTAGAACTTGCTAACTTGACAAACCCAAACCATGAATCAGCGTAGATCCCACTGTATCATATGTAGGTAAATGTTTTTTTGGGGTTTGCCAAGCCCATACCCATGTACAGCTTTGCAGCTTTACACACCATGACATGAGCCAATGTGGCACATGTGTGAAAGATCTGAACTCCACAGCTGTTTCATTTAATCAGGCTGGCCACATTCTAACAAAAAATAAATAAATTGATGGCTAGAAAAAAGTTGTTTTAGCCATAGTTTTCTTTTCATACACAACCCCACTTGACGAATTGACCTGATGGATTCAAGAAATAAGTTCTAAACCGTGTCGTCCTACCTGATATAGTCCGCTTGGATCTTTCACACATGGGTCATATTTGCATGTTTGTTGGTGTTAGTTGTGTGTAGAGGGCAGGGCTATGGATACGTACAGGCTTTAGCAAAATTTCGATGCTCTTTTATAGTTCACAGGCTTGTTTGGAGGCGAATAACTCCCACTTGAAATCTTAACTGCCATGGCCACTATCATGTAAGATTTTTTGCACTGCCTACTGGAATTTTCATGTCTCACAAGCACAGGGCATCTGCAAGAGCTCCTTGAATGAAATTCAAGTCATTGAAACTCCTTTTGTGGGGGGTTGTATTCAACTGATACATACTGCAATCCATAATAAACTTGTCATGATAGCTTTGTTCCAGTTTGATTTGTTAATACATGCCATACATTCTTAGTAGTTCTGGAGGAAGAGTTCTTTGTTGAAACATATACAGATAAGTACTACATTCGAATAGAATACTTATGTGGTTATTCTCATTGTTGTTTGATCTTTCATATCAACATGGTCCTTAGATATCCAGACCAATCATACGTGGTGGGTCACTGCATATAGACTATTACCCAATTCTTTTTTTTTGGGTACATAGATGGATTGAGAAGATAAATACAAGCAAACTGTCCACATTCAACTAAAAAGAGTCCTAATATTGGTGGCTGGGATCTTCTAATCAGGGAGTTCTTCATTTGCAGTAGACTCAACATACCAAATGTCTGGATTATAGAACTATATACCAAAAACGTGAGCACTATATGCTTGATATGCAGTTACTTAGAATTGTACATGTCATGCATTAAATCAAGCTAAACTACCTAATGTGAAACATATTACTAAGTTAATGGTATGAAAATCACTTTGGTTGAACATGAGTAACCGTTGAGAATTTTACTGCAACTCTGAATGTTTAAAGATATGAAAGACATTTTAAATAAATTTTAGGTTTTTTTTTTTTTTTTTTTTGGGCAAGTTGGAAGAGTAGGGTGGCTTAGCAAGGGAGGGTTAGATTTTACTTGCAGAAAGCTGCTCAGGGTTGGTAATATGGATGCATATCCTCAACTGAATCTCCCACAAACTGAGAGCCAATTGATTAGATCAAAACCAATTTGGCCAAAACTTACCACCCCTGCCTCTGGTTCCTCCAATGGTTTACCCGATCATTCAGGAACAACGAGCATCGGTCCAAGTCCCTCAATTGGAATGGGAAGATTTAATCTACCTCATCCGAGATGTAGCAGGCCACCAATAAGGTTGGTGCATAAATCAACCAACCTACGGGGAAGTCCCGTTCAGAATCGATAAATCATTTTTACAAACTTCTGAGGGGTTACAAGCCTATCGACCATTTAACATATTGGTAGATTCACCATATAATGTAGTAAAGTTTCCACCGATGATTTCCTGAAACCAAGTCTTTTTTGAAACTCTCTAACCGGCACAACCTTCACATGGTACATTAACTTGGCACCTAATTTTATCAATACATGATCGGAAATGGAAGAGAAATTTCATGCACAGTTTTATCGAACTGAGCATGAGGTTTTTATGGCCAATTTATCCTGTCTGAGACAGTAGTAAATATATTGTTTGCTTAAAAAAGGTGAGCAAGTGCTTAGTCACCATGCCCAAGGCCAGGTTTGTTAAATTGACCTAGGATGACTAAGATATCAAGCTTCGAAAGAAGTTCGAAGGCATGAAATTTAGAGACTTATCCGACCTATCTGCTTGAGTGACTTGATATGAGTGGTTTTTCAGAGAGGAAAGCCAACAAAAATAATTGCTCATTTGGGACATTATAAAGACTCAGAACTTTGAATTGGACATGACGGAAGTAGGAAAGCCATTTATTTGCCAATCGTTGACCAAGAAAGAGATGGCCACTCCTTCCGCCCAAAATTCAAGGAAAATGTGTTTGCAATTGGAAAGCAATACCCCTTCGACATACGCATGACAATGAGATTTTTTTATTATCATTCTTTGTAGGAGAAATTCATTAAAGTACATTCAAATCAAAGAATCACATCGGCCATAGAGCTTAAAAAGATAAGAGTACTGCAAATGTCATGGTACTTGCTCTCATTCCACCATAAATTGTGTGGCTTTCAGGACTGTAATCCAATCAAATATAGACAAAGGATTACTGAAGTTCCCTGAGAAAGAGGAGACCACGATGGTCAACATCGACCCATTCCTGCACATGGCCAAAGTGAATGTTGTCGCACCCAACTTGCGAAGATTAGATGCACCAACATTAAAGGTTGATGTGACAATGGCCACTAGACAATGAGTCGTGAGCTGAAAAATGGCCGCGATAGAAGAATCCAAGCCTCCTAGGATACTTAGGGGGCAAGTAAGAGAAGTCTCATAGTCTTTAACCAGAAAATTGCACGAGTATCTGTTTTCTGATCAATGCAGCTGTGAAGTTGAAATAAGTCATCAGTATTATCATTCAAGGCGAACAACAAAAGGAGAAATGCCATGGAGATCAAATCAGTCACCATGCTGATGATTTCATCAACCGCCCCACGTAGTGCAACAAATCTAGCAGCCCAACAATCATAGAATCAAAGCTGTGGTAACGGGCACTTGGACTCGCAATCATCCCAAAATGGTCAAGCCGGTTGATACAGATGACAATCTATGGACAATGGCAGTTCATCCGAAAGTTCCCATACAAATTACTTGGGGGTGATCCAAGCATAGGAAGCCGCCGAGAGACTCAGCAGGCAGTTTCAAAGCTCCAACAAATTGCAATGGAAAAACATAAAAAAGAGTATAGACCAACCACAGATTCATAGAGACCAGCATTTGTTGCTCTATAGCCTAATTAATCATCCCCATACAAGGGAGTTGCAAAGCAATGATTATTGAACGTATGGCAGTAGATGAGCCAAAGTCAGTATATACCAAGGGATCATTGATATGGAAGTAAGTTCTTCTAGCAGAAACAGAAAGCTATGAGAGCAAAAAGATGTATTGAGTTAACAACACAAAAGGAGACAGTTAAAAGAATTCATAACTATCATAGGCATCAAAGGAACAAGTAACCAGGCATAAGCCAATAAAAGAATTTCCTTTGGAAAAAAGTTAAGTAATGTTATGTGGGCAATTGACAATTTAAAAAGAAAACAAAATCGACCATATCACTTAGAAAGTAAGAGAGTCATATGATCGCATGGTCGTATGACTGAATTATGAAAAGTCCTTGCATGGCAAAAGCCGATTAGTAATAGAGTTTCATGGTCTACTAAGAAGCCAAATAAGAAAAGTGACAGCCAAGAGCACCGTGACTTGAATATTATTGAATGAAACATCTCAAAATTCCATTTCAAATAAAGAAGAAAACGAGCCGATGATCTCGCCATTCTTTCAGAGGCTTCGTGATACGTTGCCTTGATCTTTTTCCTTAGCCTTAATTTGTACCCTTCATAATTCCTACCCGGCAGGACTGTAATTCTTGGATCTGGTGATCAATCCGCTTGACCTTGGCTGTGGCAGCAGAAACTTCTTCTGCTAGTCACTTACGTTTTTGCTTGTCTTCCTCTTGTTGTTGTTGATTGATGTCTTAAATCTGTAAATTAATATGTCTGTCGATGACAGTTTGATGCCATCGAAGTTGGTTCGATGTCATTGGTAAAATCTGAAATTTATCAAGTTGGAACGACGGTCTGTTAATGCCATCAAAGTCCCATCGAATGGTCGCACAGAAAATACGCAGAATTGTTTAAGTGCTGGATTTTTTTCTTATTTCTTGTGATTCACCTAGAGGATATATATATATATATATATATATATATATATATATATATATATATATATATAGGTGTAATCGGAATTAGGGTGTATCTCAACGGTCTATTAATGCCATCAAAGTCCCATCGAATGGTCGCATAGAAAATACGCAGAATTGTCTAAGTGCTGGATTTGTTTCTTATTTCGATTGTGATTCACCTAGAGGATACATATATATATATATATATATATATATATATATATATATATATATATATATATATATATATATATATATATATAGGTGTAATCGGAATTAGGGTGTATCTCAACGGTCTATTAATGCCATCAAAGTCCCATCGAATGGTCGCATAGAAAATACGCAGAATTGTCTAAGTGCTGGATTTGTTTCTTATTTCGATTGTGATTCACCTAGAGGATACATATATATATATATATATATATATATATATATATATATATATATATATATAGGTGTAATCGGAATTAGGGTGTATCTCAAAGTTTTCTAATTTATTCCTAAGGTTTTCAAGAGCTTGTAAGGGTAGATTTGAGGTTTGTTTGAATTGGTTATTCTCTCTATCTCTTGTAATTTATGCTTTAATAGTGATATTTGTCGCTTTGTACTGTAGTTTTTTTTTTTTTTTTTTTTTTCCGAAAGGAGTTTTCCACGTTAAATTCAGAGTCTTTGTAATTGGGCTTGATTGTGCGATTGTGTGATTGAAATACTTTCCTTGATTCATCTCTGTGTGCTTCCGCGGTCCCCCAACAAGTGATATTAGAGCTTGTCGTTGGCGCATTGGTTGAATATGAAAGTAAAGTATCAATGACATCTAATCTTAAGTTTGATGTTGAGAAGTACTCTGGAAAAAATAATTTCGAATTATGGAAAGTCAAGATGATTAGCCTCTTAGTTCAGCAAGGATTGAAAGATGCACTCCTTAAGAAGTGGCCGAAATCTATAACAGATCATTAATGAAATAAAACTGATAAGAAAGTGAGAACTTCTATCAAATTATGCCTAACGTAAAGGTCCTCTACAATGTCATAAGAGAGAAAACTGTAACAAGTTTATAGGAGAAGTTAGAGGACATCTATACAAAGAAATCTCTTGAAAATTACCTATACTTGAAGTTGTAGTTGTTTAATATACAGATGACAGATGTAGGTGATGTTGAGGGCCACATTAGTAACTTTAACAAGATGATCTGCAAATTACTAGATGAGGAGAAAACGATTAAGGATGAAGATCAGGCATGCATCTTGTTGAATCCTCTCCCGGCTTCGTCTGAATCATTAAAAGACACATTGTGAATCGATAAATCGTCCCATAGTGTCAATACGATTATCTCGGTCCTTTAAGGAAAGACGATGAGAAAGAAAAACAGTAACATGGGCGCCTCTATTGATGCATTGGTTACAAGGAGGCAAAATTCTGAGTGAGACAATGGATCTTCTCGATCGAGATCTAAATCCCAAGGGAAGGGCAAAGGAAAGTTGAAGTGTTGGAATTGTGGGATGTCTTGAAAAATGAAAAAGGATTGTACAAATCCTAAGGCAAGAAAAGAGAACTCAGGATTCTTTCAAGGAAGTGAACACTGTCGAGTTTGATGAAGGTACAAGTGGAAGTGACGTGTTGTCAGCATTTATGGTCGACAACTTATATGATGATCGTAGGGATGAGTGGATTTTGGATATTGGAGTATCATATCATATGACTTCTCATCGGAATTGGTTCACCAGTTACAAAGAGTGCGATGATGGCCAAGTATCTATGGGCAATGACAATGCATATAATGTGGTGGGTGTTGGAATGGTGCGCATTAGGATATTTGATGGCATGGAGCGTACCTTGACCGAGGTAAGACACGTTCCTGACATGAGGAAGTGCTTGATATTTCTGAGAGCATTCGAGGCACTTAAGTACAAGTTTACTGGTTTTGATCATGTCCTTAAAGTTTCAAAAGGGGCACTCGTTGTTATGAGGTCACAGAGGAGCGAGAACCTTTATAGGTTAGTCGGGAGCATTTCATTGGGTGGAGTTGCATCGTCTATAGTCGATTCCACATCTGCACATATGTGGCATGCACGTCTGGGCCACATGAGCTCGACATGAAAATAATTTCTGACCATTGTTTAATTCTTATCTTTAAAAGTTTTAATTTAAGTATATGTGGACATTGTATATATGGTAAATATTTAAGGTTATCTTTTAAATATGAAAAATATGTAAGCGTGTTTTTAATTATGTGCATTCTGATGTATGGGAGCCGTCACCCGTGGTTTCCGTTGGAGGGTTGTTATGGTTCGTCATATTCATTGACGATTATTACAGGAAAGTGTGAGTTTATTTTATGAAAAATAAATCCGATGTTTTCAATAATTTCAAGTAATATAAGGAGATAGTGGAAAAACAGTCAAGACAAAAGATAAAGGTTCTAAGGACAGATAATTGTGGAGAATTTACTTCAGGCAAATTTAATCAATATTGTAAGGATGAAGGGATTGTGAGGCACAACGCAATGCGCTACACACGAGAGCAAAATGGTGTGGCTGAGTGGATGAATCACTCTCTTGAAAAGGGCCTGATGCATGATTAGTAATGCTGGATTGGGCAATGAATTGTGGACTGAGGCCGTCAATATGGCTTGTTACTTGATGAATTGGTACCCTTCTACGGCCATTGATTGTAAAATTTTAGAGGAAGTATAAAGTGGTCAACAAGTAGATTACTCGATATTGCGTATGTTTGGTTGTGAAGCTTACTCTCATGTACCGTCAGTTGAGAGAGATAAGCTATACGAAAGAGTCGAAAAGTATATCTTTATTAGTTATGGTAGTGGTATGAAGGGGTACAAACTGTATAACCGGGTCACACAGAAAATCATCATTAGCCATGGCGTCAAATTCGACAAAAGATTTTTTTTTCGTAAGGATGTGCGCGACGAACTAGAAAAATTGGTTGTGGACGTTTAGGTAAACACATGATGCTCAGGCTGACATAGATACGCATACAAAAGTACAGGAGATGGAGTAAACACCCGTGAGAAGGAATTCATTGCGAGATCGCAAGTTACCGGCGAGATACATGGATGACTCAAATATTGCATATGCCCTCATTATGGATGAGGGAGATCCGTCTACTCTTCAGAAAGATCCTGATGAGCTGGATGCCGAAAAGTGAAAAGCTGCAATGGACGATGAGATGGACTCCTTATACAAGAATGAGATGTGGGAGCTGGTGGAGCTTCCTATCGGGAGAAAAGCGATAGGGTGCAAGTAGATCTTCAAGAAGAAACATGATAGGTATAAGACAAGGTTGATGGTGAAGGGATACGCTCAGAGAGAAGGTGTCGACTTCACTGAGATATTTATGCCGGTTGTGAAGCAAATATCTATCAAATTTGTGTAGGCACTGATTGCCCAATACGATCTTGAGTTGTAACAAATGGATGTGAAAACTGTCTTTTTGCATGGGGAATTGGAAGAGTAGATTTACATGAAGCAACTAGAAGTCTTGAAAATAAAGAGGGCAGGGAACAAAGTTTGTAGGTTAAAGAGGTCATTGTATGGCCTCAAACGGTCGTTTATGCAATGGTACAAAAAGTTTGATTCTTTCAAGCTGAGTAAGAAGTTTTCAAGGAGTGAATATGATCACTGTGTTTATTATAAGATATTGAGTAATGCCAAATTCATCATCCTATTGTTGTATGTTGATGACATGTTGATCGCCGGTCATAACATATCTGAAATCGATTTACTGAATACTTAGCATGGACATTTGAGATGAAATATCTGATGGCTACAAAGAGGGTTTTCGGCATTGATATATATAGAGATAGAAAAATTAATAGGCTTTGGTTATCTCAGGAAGAATACCTTGAGAATGTGTTGGTAAAGTATGGGATGGACAGGGCAAAGTCGGTCAACGTACCTCACGCAGTTCATTTTAAGCTTTCTTTTGAACGATGTCCTAAAATCGATGAAGAAAAGTAGGAGATATCTCGTGTGCTTTATTTGAATGTAGTGGGCAGGTCAATGTATTTCATGGTCTGTACTAGACTGGATATTTCACACGCGGATGGTGTTGTTAGCAGATACATATCTAACCTCAGAAAACAACACTTAGAAGTAGTGAAATGACTACTTGGATACATTCGAAGTACGCAGGACTACATCTTATTTTTTAAGAAATTTAGGGCCAAATTAACTGGATATGTAAATTCCGACAATTCCTAAGCATTTGTCGGAGAGTTCCAATACCTAAACATACTTGTTGGAGATATGCCCGACACTGATGGGAATGGTCATCTTCAAAAACTTGCATGGCCCCAAAACTTGTTTTTATCATGCTAAGATTTATTTATTTTAAATTCATCTCAATAGTATTATAAACGGTTTGGATTGCATTTAAACATCACGCTGGAGCCCATTAAGGATTCCACACTGGGCATTTATTTTCCCGGTTTTATCATATGTAGAATGACTATTCCTAAACATTTGTGGGAGAGTTCCGACGCTGGTAATTGTTGCAATAATGGCGGTAGTCAGTGGACCACAGCACATGAAATAATGGGGATTGAGCGGTCACCTCCAAAGGAGCCGAAATTAACCTTCTTATGATCAGCACTGTTTCCCGTGTTGGGGTCTGATCCAAAAAATGAAACACATCCAAATCTCATGTGAACCACATTACATGAAACAATTGAAAATGATCATTATAAACTTCTTGTGGGTCGCAAAAGTATTGGGTCTAGATTAATTATATTTATGTGGAACTTTTATCCAGGTCTTTGTGACTTAATGAACGGTTTGGATGGCTAATGCACATTTCAATGGACCCCATGAAGTTATTATCGGTAGGGATTCAATCACGACTATTTCATGTACTTTAGTCCCTATGAGATTTTGATCTGGTTCATTTTTAGGAGCACGGATGAAACTGAGTTTTCAAAAACGGATAGACTGCATGGATGTAAGGCAGATACATCACGGTGGGCCACACAGTGGATCTGTGAGCATGGGGCACACAAAAAACTCTCTCCAAAAAATTCATGTTGAACATTGGAAAGAACATGTTATTTTAGGGTCCGGTTGAAAATATAAAAAACATCTAAATATTAAGTGGACCACACTGCAAGGAAAAATAAAATTGGTGGGACGATTTCTTGCAACCAATGGGGCTCTAAATAGTGGAAATTCACAATAATTAATAATTTCAACATCAATTTTAAATATTCAAACATGAGTAAATAGGAACGTCAATTTTAAATATTGAACCATGACATATACCTGTGATGTAGAGTGGGTCGTGGACACTTTCATGTGTAAGATGGACCAGAGAAGGCTCAATCAGAGGCGGAGGTGATCCAGACCATCAGAACCTTACAACAGATATATTTCGCAAATTGGAATGAGTTACTCGATGTACTATATATGATTTTGGAACAGGAGAAACAACTTTAGTCAACTAACCCAGTTATGCAAGGTTACTCATGCTGAATTTGTGAGATTTCATCAGAACGACAGTTGAAAATTCATTTTATTTCTGTTTTTACTATTTATAGTAAGTTTTAGTTTGATTATAACTCTTCATCAAGTTTTTGGAATTGTGTTGAACATGAAAAGTGCTTGGAAAAATGAGGAGAATAACTTGGTTAAGCTACATATGACACCTACTATAGTAAATTTTTTGTTTATAGTAAGCTACGAATTTTAGGGAGTTTGAGTTCGAGATTGATTCTTAAACTTCTTCAAGTTTGGTATTACTATTTAAAGGGTTGTAAATTTATTTTTATTATCTATTAATATTCTATTTTTTCTTCGTGAATTCAAGGAATCTCTGTAAGGAGTCCTCGGAGTAGTTATCCTTGGGGAACACAATAATCAACCTCATCACAGTCATCCTTGCCTTCACCTCCCAGTTTCTTTCTTAAATAATAAATGCTCATTTCTTATGAAATTCAAAAATCAAACAGGCCCTAAAAGGGAAATAATGGGTGAATTTCACTCCCTAATTGTTTGTTCGGTCTGCTTGTAAAGGTAAATAATCATTATTATTATCATTGCATATTGTTTGTTTTTGTCATGTAACTATGTAGTATGAATTGGTCAGTAACCAGTTGTGTCCCCATGATATACCTCCTCTATCCAAGCCATCCATCCATTGATTCAGATGAAGATGGTAATATGAGATGAATAATTGGGGGTGTTTGGGATATCGTGTGGGCCACAGAGATAGAAAACATGTAAAGAAATGAATCGGATCTAAGACCCTAGTGGACCAGAAAGATGAAAAATTGGGAAAAGAAATTCCTAACCTGAAATCCTTCGTGGGCTCCAACTTGATGTTTAAATGACATAGAAACCATTTATAAGGTCACTCTATTGAGATGAATCTAAAATAGATAAATCTTAGCACAATAAAAAAGTTTTGGGGCCATGCAAGTGTTTGAATAGGAAACGGATTGGCTACTCCCCCTGCCACCAGCCAATGGCTGATGGTCGGTGCTCTATGGGCCCCATCAGGATGTAAGTATTTCATCCATGCCATCCATCTATTTTTCCATATCATTTTATGATATGAGACCAAAAATGACATATATCCCAATCTCAGGTGGATCACATTACATGAAACAATGTTGATTGAGCGTCGACCATTAAAAACCTTTTGAGGCCATAAAAGTGTTGGATCAAGCTGATATTTGTTTTTTCCCTTCATCTGGGCCTGTATGACCTAATCAATAGATTCGATGTCAAATAAACAGTATATTAGGCCTTAGGAAGATTTTAATTGTGGATATCTAATCACTATTGTTTTCCTATAGTGTGGTTTACCTGAGATTTATATCCCTCTCATTTTTGGTATGAAACCCTAAAATGATCTATAAAAATGAATGAAATACATACATCATGGTGGGGCCCACTGAGCATTGACCACCAACCATGTGGCTGGTTGCAGGGGGAGTAGCCAATCCGTTTCCGTTTGAAGATGACCATTTCTCGTCCTCAGTGGGGCCCACAAGAGAATTGTATATTACTCCTTTTGGGTCACAAGTGGAGGAGGATTTTGTACTAGAGCCTTTCACAAAGAGTTCCCGTGTTGGGATGCTAGGTGCTGCGCTCGGGCTTCTCTCTCGGGGAAGCCCTATGCTTGCTTTTTTAACAATTAATTTGTTCCACATAAAGTTATAACTTAAAAAAACGGTGTTACGCGCGTGCACACACGCGTTAACAACTGTTAAACTAGTATTCCGGAGGTGAACAGAAGCCGGTAACCCGCCTTCCCCCGGAGGGGGTTGTTGCCCTTAATTTCACATGTCGTTATGTTTATAGGAAATCTGCACTGTTTATCCGCATTGAAAGCTCATTTTTGGACATGCGATAAAAAAGAGAAATTTCCTACTGTACGACCCATTTATGGCCACCAGCTATTTGAAGCCCACCTCTTTTTATGCTTTCAAGAATACTCCCCAATGTACGACCAACTTTTCAAGGGACCAAAATACTCCTGTCATTCATTCCTTCCGGAAGCCGATTGGCTGGTTTGCGAAGACGAGCGCCGATGCTCCTCAACATGGCTCCACAATGATGTATTTAATATATCCACATCGTTCATCCATATTTTGAGATCATTTCAGATCATTATGGAAAAAAGAAATCATATCCAAAGATCAACTGGACCACACCACAAATAGCATTGGAAAACTTGATTTTCACTGTTAAAAATTTCATTCGGCCAACCATAACATATATTTTCCATCCAATCTATTCATAAGGTCACAAAGACCTAGATGAAGAGGAAAAACAAATTTCATATTGATCTAAAACTTTTATGATCCCTGAAAGGATTTCAATGGTAGACGTTTAATCCTCCACTGCCTTTTACGGTGTGGTCCACTTGATAGCTAGATCTGACTTATTTATAGTCTCAAGCCTTAATACGAGTTCGCCAAATAGATGGACATTTTGGATATAACACATACATCATAATGAGACCCATAAAAAGTGGTAGGATTATAATGAGGAAAAAAAAAAAACAGCCTAACCCGGTCGATTGGGTCCAAACCCGGTCAACCTTGACTCTCTGTCCCACCTATGTACTTTTTTTTTTAATTTTATTTTTTATTTTTTACAAGGAGAACTTTTTCTCTCGCACATTTTTTTCTAATACATATTTATATAAATATGTATATATAGGCATATTAAAAAAATCTCTCTTTTTATTCATTTCTTTCTTTATTCATTAATAAACATATCTCTTAAACCAAAATGAGTTACTTGATAAACCATAAAGGATTTTGAGGCAGGAGATGACACTTTAGCTAACCAACTTAATTATTTTTCAAGATTCCATCAGGTCAATAGTCGAAAATCCATTTCATTCACTTCACGGTCAATTTCAATCAGTTCGCAATCAATTTCATTCACTTCGCGGTCAATTTCAATCAGTTTGTGGTGAATTTCATTCATTTCATTTCACGGTCAATTCCATGCATTTCATGGTGAATTCCTTTCACATTCACGGTCAATTCGCTTCACTTCACGGTCAATTTCATGCATTTCGCGGTCAATTTGCTTCACTTCACGGTCAATTTCGATGATTTCCCTTCACTTCACGGTCAATTCCATGCATTTCACGGTCAATTTCCTTCACTTCACGGTCAATTCGCTTCACTTCACTATCATTTCCATGCATTTCACGGTCATTCCTGGCGATTCCGTGTTGATTCACGGTCATTTCCACGCATTTCATGGTCATTTCCCTTCACTTCACAGTCATTTCCCATTTCATGGTCAATTCGCTTTACTTTATGGTCATTTCCAAGCATTTCACGGTCAGTCCTGGCGATTCTGTGTTGATTCACGGTCATTTTCACGCATTTCACGGTCAATTTCCTTCACTTCACGGTCATTTCCATGCATTTCACGGTCAATTTGCTTCACTTCACGGTCATTTTTAGGCATTTCACGGTCATTCCCGGCGATTCCATGTTGATTCACGGTCATTTCCACGTATTTCACGGTCAATTCCAGCATTTCACGGTCAATTCGCTTCACATCACGGTCATTTTCATGTATTTCACGGTCAATTCGCTTCACTTCATGGTCATTTCCATGCATTTCACGGTCATTCTCGGCGATTCTGTGTTGATTCACGGTCATTTCCATGCATTTCATGATTAATTCTCTTCACTTCACGATCATTTTCACGCATTTCATGGTTAATTCTCTTCACTTCACGATCATTTTCATGCATTTCACGGTCATTCCCGGCGATTCTGTGTTGATTCACGGTCATTTCCACGCATATCACAGTCAATTCCCTTCACTTCACGGTCATTTCCACGCATTTCATGGTCAATTCGCTTCAGTTCACGGTCATTTCCATGCAGTTCACGGTCAATTCCCTTCACTTCACGGTCATTTCCATGCATTTCATGGTCAATTTGCTTTACTTCATGGTCATTTCCATGCATTTCATGGTCATTCCTGGCAATTCCGTATTGATTCACGGTCATTTCCGTGAAATACATGGAAATGACCGTGAAGTGAAGGGAATTGACCGTGAATCAACACGGAATCACCGGGAATGACCGTGAAGTGAAGCGAATTGACCGTGAAATGCGTGGAAATGACCGTGAAGTGAAGGGAATTGACTGTGAAATGCGTGGAAATAACTGTAAATCAACACGGAATCGCCGTGAATGATCGTGAAATGCATGGAAATGACTGTGAAGTGAGGCGAATTGATCATGAAATATGTGAAAATGACCGTGAAGTGAAGGGAGTTGACCATAAAATGCGTGGAAATGACAGTGAATCAACACGAAATCGCCGAGAATGACCATGAAATGCATACAATGACTGTGAAGTGAAGCGATTTGACCATGAAATGCATGAAAATGACCGTGAAGTGAAGGGAATTAACCGTGAAATGCATGGAAATGGCTGTGAATCAACACGAAATTACTGGGAATGATCGTGAAATACATGGAAATGATTGTGAAGTGAAGCGAATTGACCATAAAGTGAAGGGAATTGACCGTACAATGCATGGAATTGACTGTGAAGTGAAGTGAATTGACCGTGAAATGCATGGAATTGACTGCGAAGTGAAATGCATGGAATTGACCACGAACTGATTGAAATTGACCACGAAGTGAATGAAATGAATTTTCGACCATTGACTTGGAGGAATCTTGGAAAATAAGTAGATTGGTTAGCTAAAGTAACATCTCCTAACCCAAAATCTTATATGGTACCTCAGGTAACTCATTCTGGTTTAAGAGATATGTTTATTAAATGAATAAATAAAGAAATTAATAAAAAGAGAATTTTTTTTTCATAAGCTCATATATACGTATTTATATAAATATGATTAGAGAAAAACGTAGGAGAGAGAAAGTTCTCATTGTAAAAAAAAAAAAAGTATACAGGTGGAATAGCGAGTTGGGGTCGACCGAGGCAACCTGGTCGACCGAGTCAGTAGGACAGTGACTCGGGGTCGACCCCAACTCGTTGTCCACCCTTTTGCAATTGGTAGGTTATGACTATAGTTATGACTATGACTATAGCTACGGTTATAATCCGTAGCCAAAGTTAACCCCGACACACACGCATTTTCGACTTGAGAAATGGGGCCGTACAGCTGGGGCTTATTTTTGTAAACTCAAAATCAGTGAGCTTATTTTTTGGAATGGGCCTAAGTGGGTCGTAGAGTAGGAATTTTTTCTGTTTTTCTTTTTAATGTCTGTACTAGCAGATGATGAACGTTGCAGCAAACAGATTTTTGGTGCCCGTTTGGCTTTGCAGCTCAACTTAAATTACCGAATAAATGGATAATAATTATTGACCTATGTAATCATCACGATGTAATTTTGTAATAATTTACATTTTTTAATAATTAAACGAAGAAATTTACAAAATGAATGTGGGGCCCATCATAATGTATGTGACTTATCCACGGCAATCATTTGTTATGTCAACTGAATTTAGAGAATGAGGGAAAATATGAGGTAGATTCAAAGCTCAGGTGGTCCACACCATAAAAAACAACAGGAATTGAATGTTTACCATTAAAAACATCTTAGGCTCTTAAAAGTTTTGGATCAAGTTGATATTTGTGTTTTTCCCTTATTTATGTTTGTGTGACCTTACCAGTGGATCACACTATGAAAAAAATTTCATCATGGGCCCAATTAATGAAATAATTTTCAACGATGGACAAAATAAGGCTACTATTTCCTTTTGTGTGGGTCATTTATGCATTAGATCTATCTTAATTTTTTAGCTCATGCCTCAAAATATTTTAATAAAATAAATAAATGGTGCCAATATATATATATATATATATATATATATATATATATATATATATATATATATATATATATATATATATATATATATATTAGTGGGAAGCCTACAAGTTTAAGTGAATACTTTTGTATCAATTTTAGAAGTAGGACCTTACTCTTGCTCTGGGTTCCAGTATCCATAGGTGGTGAAATCCCACCACACCGTGAGTGTGGGGTTAAAACAAATTTCTTTTTTTTAAAAAAAAAACAGAAGAAAAGAAGTGGGATTACTCTTACATTTTCAAACCAGGCGACAAATTAATAATTATTTATTTACGTCCTCTCCGGCCAGGTATATAGTTGGAACGGGTATCAGCTTTGACAGGCCAATGTGACATATGGGTGTCATCTACAGGGTTTACCTATTTTTTCAATTCAATTTAGATCATAAATTTAAAAAATGAGGCGGATCCAACTCAAGTGAACCCCACCGTTTGGAAGCAACGATGATAATGATTCTCACGGTTGAAATTCACCCATTATTTTCCTTTTTCTATAGACGGAAGCACTATTGAACCATGTACAACCTAATCCCAGATGAGCCAAAAAACAAACATATGATTCTGGGCAAAATGGTAAATATGTGTAAAAAAATAATAATTATTTTCCTGTGCATTTATATTATATATGATTTGACCGTCTCTACGTGACACAAAAATTTAAAAATTGTAAAGTACCCATGGGTCCCACTATTATACATTGTACTTATCCGCATCATTTATCCATTATTCTAATTTATAACACCAGTACAAAAAAATGAGGCATAAATAAAACTCAAGTGAACCACAATCATATCAAAAAGGAAATTGAATAATGATCATTACAAACTTTGTGGGATACTATTTCTTTTGGCGTGGATCACTTGAATATTGAATTTACTTTATTTTTTATCACATGCTTCAAAATATTGTAATAAAATAAATGGACAGAATGAAGATATCATATCCATTATCATGCGTTCAAAAATTAAAATTATTTCTTTTGAATCAATTTTAAAGACATATCTCATTTATTTTCACACAAGTGAAACAGGGGTTTTTCACATTAGTAGAATTTCACCACCTATGGGTACTCGAACCCTTGACCGGGAGTTGAAACCCCTGGGAGCCTACCACCCTGGCAAGAGTAGGGACCCAACAGGGGGAGTTACCGTTTACGGTGTATTTACTATTTCTTTAAAAAAACAAATAGGCTCAAAAAACTCAGGCAGGACACATACAAGGAGAATCATTCACTTACGGTGGCCCACCTAAATTTCGTAAGGGTTAAGTTTTCATGTGTCTTAATCATGGTGGGCCGCACCTGATGAATGGCTCCGATGTCTCCTATGGTTTCCTTTGGTTGGCCCAGCTGAGTTACAGGTAGACCTAGAACTGAGTGGCTATCTAATGAAAGGGTAGGATGTGGTTTATTTGTCACTGTGGGCTTATATAGCTCGAAAATATGGTAAATTTACTCTGTTTGCTATTAATACAGTTGACGCTACATTCCATCGCCACCGTACATCATCCCTTTCATCTCCACTACAAAATCCTTCAAAAACTTCTCGTGCACGTCGGTATCACGCAGAAAATCCCTCCACTTTCTGTGATTCTCTCTTACTGTCTTCCCAGGCTCCTTCTCAACCCTCTCCATAACTGCCTTCACAGCCGTACACAAATCCTCTTTCCCAAAATACCCATTCTCTTCATCCCTTTTTACCTCTACACCCGCCTTCAGATCCCCACTCACCAGCCTAGAGTTGAAGAACTGGTCGCCCTTCTGCGGTAGAAGCACGAGCTGGCAGTCGTTAACAAGCGCCTCGGTGATAGAACTCAGACCCGCGTGGCACACGAAGCACCCTACGCTAACGTGCGCCAGTATGTGCTGTTGCTGCACCCATCCTGTATGCACCACCGCCTTATCCTTCACCCTTTCTTCGAACCCTTCTGGTAATACTGCCTTCAAGCGGGCTACCTTATCTTCCCCGTCTGGGAAATTCAGTACCACAAAAAATGGTAGTCCCACCATCTCCAACCCAAGAACCAGTTCTCGGATCTGATCTTCTTTCAGGAAGGATTCGCTCCCGAAGGAGCAGAAGACTACGGATTTCTCCTGAAACTGGCCGAGCCAGTCGGCCCACCGATGATCGAGGGCTCCGGTTGGCGGCTGCGGGACGACCGGACCGGCCAGTAAGACCGGTTTGCCGTACTGGGCCTTGAGGTATTCGATGTAGGGAGCTTCCATTTCCATGCAAGTCTTAAGTACTATGGCGGAGCTGTTCTTCATGCAGGACACGGCGCGATCGTAGGCGCTCGGACCACCGAAACTCTTGAAAACGTAGAGTAAATCTCGGGCTTCGTAGGCCGAGACCGCTGCAGCAGAGGTCTCCGGGAATCCTGGAGGTGGGTTCTTTAAGTCTTCAACGGTGGGGGTAATTTGGGAAGAAACGAGCCTGGAAGGGACGACGACGTAAGCAAGCACCGTGGCGTTGAAGACGGAGAAGAAGAAGGTCTTGATGTTGAGTGAGGTAGTGATGGACGGCAACCATTGGTGGGTGAAATCGTGGAAGATGATTTGGGGATGGAGGTGCGCCAGGAGATTCTCGATCTGGGGCTTCATGTTATCAACGGCCTTCTTAAGGAGCTCAGCTTGGTGTGGGGTCATGTCGGCAGTGCTCTCGACGCCGGGTGGGATTCCATCGACGGGTGGGATTTGGAGGGGGATGATCTGAACGGTGGATGAGAGGGTGGAGGAGATGCGGGGGATGTTGGCTTGGGCTGAAAGGAAGGAGATTTTGATGGTGGGATCCATGGAGAGCTTGTTGGACAGCTGGATGAAGGGGCTGATGTGGCCGAATGCGAACCATGGGAGCATGGCGATGTGGATGGGCGGTGTTGCTGGTTCCATCTCTCGTTTCCCTTGCCTGAGAGAGAACGCGCGAAGATTTTTATAGATTGAGCTATTAGTTGCTCATAGAGCTTGATGGTTGATATGCCGGTGTTTATGGGGCAACAAAGAGAAATTGTTATTGTTGGAATAATTATAATCTAAGGCTCTGTTTGGTTGTCACTCGAAAATAATTTCAATAATGCGCAGCAGCACGTTGAGAGAGCAGCGGACAGATGAATGCCATGACAACAAAGAAAGAGAAGGACACCGTAGTAAAAGAGAAAAACTTGCCCAGAGTACCATGATATATGTAGTAAGGTAATCTGTAATATCAGCGAACTAAGGTGGTTGAGTGATTTTAAAGAGTTGTAGGGAATATATTATTTATAGGTGCCATAATTGAGTGATTTTAAAAAGTTATTTATCAGGGAATACATTATTGATAGGTGTCATAATTGAGTGATTTTAAAAAGTTATTTATCAGGGAATACATTATTGATAGGTGCCATAATTGAGTGATTTTAAAAAGTTATTTATCAGGGAGTATATTATTTATAGGTGCTATAATTGAGCGATTTTAAAAAGTTATTTATCAGGGAATGTATTATTTATAGGTGACGTATTAATGCAGTCCAATAAAATAAGTCTAAAGAGATGCCAATCACTAAGTTTTTTATTCATTTTTTATCTTCAAGTAGGATAATCTATCTTAACAAGTAAAGCTTAGCATCCTTCTTTAAAAACAGTACTTCAGTGCTCCACAGTCGATATGGATGATGATCCTGTATTTTATCAAGTGTGATTGAAAATTTATCTAAAGCAAATGCTACAGTTAAGAGTTCATCATTCGGATAACCGCTCGTGACATTTCCTCCCTTTTAAAGGAATATAGGTGCCATCCCTTGCCACACTCAAGATGGTTGGACCTAGGTGTATTTATTTTACATCCACCCGGTTCATCTGTTTTTCTTGCCATGAAAGTAAGTAGATCCATCATTGAGGTGAACCGGTGGCAATTGAATGTCACATCGTTGAGAACTTCCTAGGGTTTATAGTAATTTTTCTATAACAATGCTTATTTCCATTCAAACCTGTTGATAATGTCATGCGAAGGAAAAAAGCAGGTTATATCAATTTTTTTTCTTTTTTAAAATTTTTGAACTTTTAAGAGTCCTATCTCATTCTCCAGACTTGGTTGCCGGTTCCCTCATTTATTTGATTTACATCATTTCAATATAGTTTGTGATGACGTGGCCAATAAGTTACAAGTTTTTTGTTTTTATTTACAACTGGTCTATAAAGTTTTAAAGCTGCCTTGTTTTATTTATTTTGTCTTGTATATAATGACATTCTGCATGCGGAGCAGGTCCCACGTGGTCACCGTACGCGGAGGGTGACCTCTGAGTGGGAATCGTATAGCGTGGCTAGTTACTATGTTCGCTCTTATCGCACCGGAAAAAATTCTGTTAGGCACATCATATCTGTACGTGGTGGTCTATTCATTCCGTCCATCCGTTTTTACCTCCGATTTAAAGAATTGGGCGCAAAATTGAAGCATATCTAAATATCAATTGTATCATATCATAGAAAATAATTAAGATAATAATTCCTGCAGTTGAAACTTTGTTAGGCCTTACAATGATTTTTATTTGTCATTCAACCTGCACACGGACATGGATGAATGGAAAACACAAATATAAATTTGATTCAGAACTTATGTAGCCCCAAGAAATATTCAACCGTATACATTTAACTCAATTGTTTCTTATGGTGTTGTTCATTTGAACATTTTATATGCTTATATGGTAAAATGGATGGATAGTGTGGATAAAATACATAAATCATAGTGGACCCCACCCTGCCACTCTCCAGCCGGGAACAGGCATGAGTTTGGATTGGCCACATTGATGTATGGGTCTTATCAACATCCTCCATCTACTTTTCAGTATCATTTAGGGTATAAGCTTAAAAATGAGATAGATTCAAGGCTCAAGTGGACCACACCATAAAAAACTGTGGGGACAAAGTCTCTCCATTGAACCTTTACTAAGGCCCCTTGTAATGTTTGCTCGTCATCCAACCTATTTTCTAGAGAAAACACGAATATCAATTCCATTCAAAACTTCTGTGGCTCCGAAACACTTTCAAGGGTAAAAGTTTAATCTCCATTGTTTAGTTCAGTTGAGCCTTGGATCTACTCATTTTAAAGCTTATATCCTGTAATAATATGAAAATAAAAAAAATAAAATGAATGGACAGTGTGGATAAGATACCTACATCGTTGGCCACTCAAAGCTCGTACCCATTCCTAGTTGGAGCCAGGGTTGGATTGACCATATGAGTCTTGTATCATCATGATATTTTGAATCCTGTAATAGTCTGGCCTTTCAAGACTGATGGACGTGTCAAGGACATCTCCGTGTCCCACGCAGCACTAGGTACTGAGATCTCTTGGTGCTGGTACTGAGGGACGCTGATTAGACCCACGTATGTTCTATCCACAGCGTTTATCCATTCAGAGATATCATTATAAGACATGAGCTAAAGAATGAAGCAGATCCAAAGCTTTAGCATACCCACCATAGAAAACAACGGTAAGATTGATGCCGAATCCTTCTCAAAGACCATCGTGATATTTTTTCAAAATTCAACTCGTTCAAAAGTTAACAAAAACATTAAACAAGGATTAATACAAATATGAGGTTGATTGAAAACATTTATGACCTTCAGAAATTTTTAATGGTGGCATCACTCTCCCCACTGTTTTCTATAACGGTGTCCACTGGAGCTTTGGATGTGACTCATTCTTTGCATTGTTGTATTTTAAATTATTTTAAAATAATTTAATGTTTCGAAATATCCATTGGGACGGACTATGGCCGTGGCCTTAGGTGCCTTATGGATGTGTCATTTCATTTAAGTCTTAAAAGTTGTATTATTTCATATTTTATTTTGAAAAGTTGTGTCTTTTAAAGCCTAAAAGTCGCACCACTTGAGCTTAAACCTAATAGTCACAACCCTTTGTGAAAGAGTGTCTCCACACCTTTAAAGGTGTCTTCACAAAGTCTATAAATAGACTTCTAATTTTAAGTTTTGGAATGGATTAGAAAATCAGGTTTTCTCTTAAAAATGTGTTTAAGTATTTTCTAGTTCGGGTTAAGACTACAAGTGGTTCAATCCCGTGTACAGTGAGTGCACTGTTGGGACCAGGTCATAGTCGTTGTATCCTAAAGGTCAATTGCTTTAAAAACCTATTGCACCTGGGATGTTGTCTAAGGGGAGAAAATTCGATTTCAAGCCGAGTGATTCACGTCACACCTCAACTTCTATAAACCGATAAGTTTTCTCTTTTTCTTAATTTAATTTTTTTTTATTAAATAGTTTTTTAAACTACATATCTCAACAATCTTGAAATCGAATATGTTTGAAAAACTATTTAAGAATTATATTTGCATCTATCTGGTTGGAATAGCCTAAAATGAAACCACACCAATTCGATTTGTGGGCCATGGCCCATATAATCTAGAGTTGTCATATCCCATATAATGGTTAGGATCTTGTAGATACTTGTTATGCAAGTTCTTTCAACCACATGTACAAAAGTGAACGTATGCACCGACTGTGAATGATTAGAGTTTTTTAAATCTTGATTTCTATAAATGAGAATGGTTAGACTATAATCAAACATATGAGAGGCCTGGATTCCTGAACAATTGGCCGGGTTCGTTGTAATCCCCGTTAGCATAAAGTATGATCCTCAACTTGTCAGATGGGTCGGGCTAAGGCCATCTTGGGTACTGGAGCTATAACCTACATATGGTGTTTATAACCTAAACACATGCCATTTTATCACATACATGTAAAATCTAAGAAATTTATAGTGCCTACCTCTTAGATAATGTTAGACCCTGTTCACTCATAAGAAAGCCTGCATTTAGTAGATTTTCTCAAAATCATGATATGACATTAAGGAACATTTCTTTTTAGATCTCAAAATTTACAATGTATTTTCTCATAGCTTGAGCTAAACGTAACCTTCATATGAAAATAAATCAAATTGTTGAACCATACTGAGTAGGATATACACTAATATCAACATCCATGTACAATAAAGATCAATCCAAAATGCATTTCGAAATGAGATTTTGTGTTAGGATTCCCACTATATTAGGAATTCTTTTTTGTAAACCTGTAACACCCCAAATTTTTGCCAACCTGGGATTAGACATCCTTAGGCAATGGGTCAACCAAAACACCTTGACAACCACTCAAAACCCAATTCCATAGCCAAAGAAATCACTTAGAATTAATTCCTTTAGAAACTAAGCGTACGTTAGCTAGCGCTACGCTGGAGTAGCTGCGAAATTGTCCCTGATCGCTTTAAATACGTTTTACAAGACCCAAAACTTGTAGAATCAATGGTGCTATAATACCCTGAAACCTAGGATCAAACTCTAAATCGGTTTGTTCTCGGGAACCCTTTGAAACTTTGTATTAGATCTATACCGCGCGTCGAAAGTCTGATATCTACCATCTTAGACCGTTATGACCGCTTGGCCGGACATGACAATCCTTTCAAAAATCAAGGCCAACCGACGTTCAGAGGCTATTTCATTGAGCCTGGAGTGAAGAGAGTGAGAAAAGGGTTAGATTTGGAAATTTTAATTCAAATCTGGCACGTGACTTGGCGCGTTATTATTAAGCATTCTGATTGTCAGAATTCAACCAAATTACACCCTCGGATCAGGAAAAATTTCTCTTTCATATCATGAGACTTGCAGACCTGATCTAGGTGCGATGACCGCTGAACTGAAACTGGACTGCCACGTGCGATCTGCGAACTCTGCCGGATTGAAAACTGGGTGTGTGCAGGATCCAGTATCCATGAGCTTAAGTCCGACCGCATTCGGCCAGGGGACCTCCAGAAGAGCTTCTTTAGATCAGAACAACCCCGATTTGGTTATACCCCAAGTAGACCTTGTTCCCAAGCTTAATTTGGGAAGATTTTAGGCTATAAAAGGGCTTTAAACCCTCACATATCTCACCCATCCGAATTTACTAGAAACCCTAGCTAGAGAGAGAGAAAAAGTGAGAGTTTGTGAGAGAGTGTGGGAGTGATCTTTCTGCCACCTGCACTAGCTGTTGCACGTGCTTAAGCAACGTATCCCAATCACTTTGCCGGTGATTCCAATGCATTTCTAGGTAAGAAAAACCCTAAACACTTGTTGATTTAGCATTCCGTCGATTCAAATAGCAAAGTAGCTTATATAACTTGTATATTAGGTCGCCTGTATGCCGTTGACGAAGCGTATACGATCCGTTCGAAACGATACACATCTAAAGTGAAAGGTGAGGATTTTAAACACTTTGATTGACTGATTTCAAAGCTTTCAATGTCGTTTAATAGTAGATTATCGACGGCAATGCTGTTTGACATGTACAACATGCTGTCCGTTTTCCATTTCGTAAACGTACGGTAAATATGAGATTTAGAGTATTTTAGTCATTTGTAGGAAATACTGCTTACGTCCATATTTTGATAAAATGTTTGCCATGACTATTTATTGTGTTAGAATATTAGGAATGCGTGCATGATTGGTTTGGCGAAGAGATTCGCCCTTAAGCGCACTTTGAGTCGACATACGCTATGTAGACTAAAGTGTGTAGTCTAAGTGTTTGTATAAATGTTTGTATTAGTATGTATTGAGTAAATGGTGTTGTGTAGGAGTTTTGAGATTGAATTCTCAAGTTATATGCTGATGTAAATGATCTCCATCATGTTGGCTAGATGTATTGATTTCTTTATGTATAGGAAATGTATATGTTGGATGAATTGCTTAAGTGGTATGTTATAATATGTTTCAACATGCTTATATTGTTGTATTTCATTTCTATTACTCTTATATGATTGCTGATGTGGATTCATAAATGTTTGGGGCTATACTTAGTCCAGGCAGTCGGTAACAGAGTAAATTCGTAGTTTGCTTATATTTGCCACGAAGGACGCGTCGATGAATACGAGTCGTGTTTTGAGTTGGTGGCAGTGGTTAGGCCACGCGAAGTGTTTTACACACTTCATGTCGTTCGACTTGCGATGTGCTCGTGCTAGTCAAGCCCGTCAAGTAACCCGATTGACTATTGTATGTTCACCCTGTATGAGTCATAACTGCTTGAACCTAGGGTACTGAACTTACCATTAGAAACCCTGTTAACCATGGTACCTTGATCCATAAAGACTCATGAGCCGGGCATGGTGGTATGGGACACCGTGGTCGAGCTGTCGGCCTACGCTGGGGCCACAAACCTCCCCGTAGTGACCAGTGAGCACCCTACTCTGAGCAGATTATGGTGGTATGAGACACTATATTCTTGATGTCGGCCTACACTGATCAGGTGACGAGCCCTTTGTAGTGACCTTGAGTTTATCCTGACACCGCATGGGGGCGACGAGTCCTGATGTAGTCTTAAGGATAATTAGGCCTGTATTGATAAGGTGATGGGGGAGCGGTGCAACGAGTTCGAGTAACAGCCCTAACAGCCCTTGCAGTGACCTACAAATGTAACATTGTATGTGATTTCTAGGAGTGACGACCCTAGACAGGATCTGTGATGGGATTGATATAAGGGAAGTACCTTAGTTTCCCAATACGGCTGTATGAAAAGGACTAATAATAACTTGGTAATCATATCCACATCGCATTGCATGTGCCTGGAAGATGTGGAGCACTGAGTGGTACGCAAGCATGCCGCGGACGTAGATGTTGCCGTATGAGGGAGAATGTCAGTGAGAGCATCCATCATGTCATCTCATGCATACATTAACAACAGTATCTAGGAATGTTTGATTGTTTGCTTTACTATTAACGCGTAATTGATTTGATAACATGCTAATCATTGCTCTATGATTCCACTGAGTTAATTACTCACTCCCACATTACGGGACGGTGTTGCGCACACCAAACAGTTCTTATCTTAATTGCAGATGATGGCGATGCTTGTGAAGTAGAGCCGGACTTGATGATGATGAGGAGGATCCCTCCTATATGTAGGTTCTGATTGACGGGGTTATAGGGTTACTGATTAGATGCCAAAATACTTGGTATTTTGCCTTTTTCTTACACACCCATGTATATTCTTTTTATCATTTTTGGCGTATACATGTATATGTTTAACCTGGTAACATGTTCACACTCTGGAGACCCACAACAATTCATATACTTTATATATCTATTACATTCTTCCGCTTGCTAATTTAACTGTCTCTGGAGTATGATATGCTGTTTTGGTCTAATCCCACTCATGTTTTCTGTACTAATATGAACAACATTCATCCATCATTGAAAATGTTGCATAAATGATGTTCTGGAACTCGGGAGTTGAGTTTTTGCTCGACCCCCAATTTTTGGGATGTTACAGTTGGTATCAGAGCATGATTGAGATTAAACTGGACCTGGGTTATGGCCACGCGACGTACGCTGTCGCTCCTTTGACTTAGGGGGGTTGCGAGAAGGATCTAAAAACACTCGTAGGACTTCAGTTTCGTCAATAGGCGAAGTCTACTCAAATTGATCGTTTGATCGAGTCCGTAACGCATTTAGGGTCGCGTGAAGCGACCTAAGTAGTACCTGGGTTGTACATTGGCAGGTTTGTGATGATTCTAGGAAAATTCCAAGCCCAAAAAATGAATATCTTTGGGTCGTGGGGCAACCACAACCCTTACACTCAATTGCTAGGGCTTAAAAACCCCGTTTCACCTAATTCCTTCAGAATCCTTCCTCTCACCACCCCATTCTTCAATTCTTTCTCAGTCTTTTTATGTTAGGCATTAATCCTAATGTGAAAATGATATAAAATCATACTTAGGTAAAATTTTACAATGAATAGTAAAAATACGTGAAAATTGGCCTTTTGACCATTCCAATTTTAAAATCTTTCGTAACAGATGGGTTAGTTGGATGGATTAGCTCCTCCTACCCCAAAATCATATGTTACATGACATATAAGTTCATTCTAGTTCACAAACTGGCCTCGGAACACCCCAAATAGAGTTTTGGGCCTCTCTAGGCCAAACCACAGTGAACTGGGGTGGGGCCCATACTTTTTTGAGGTCCCTAGGGTAGGGGGGACCCAACCCATATGGCCTGACCGGCCGATTTGGGAGATGGCCAGCGATGGCATCGCCGGTTCGACGATGCACTGCCGACCAGTGGGCCCCATTTGGGCCGTGCTTTGGGAGGACGCCCTAAAAGGCGTAGGGGAGGTCTCCTATATGTGGGCCGTCCCTCGAAACAGCTCCAAAACCCTACCTCCTTCATAATCCAAGCCCCCAAGCTCTCCTTTCTTCAAGTTTTTGCTGCATCACTCTCAAATCCCGTCTTCAAACCTCTCCCATTCTTATTTTCGGTCACAACCGACGCTACCCCTTCACTCATAGCAATACAAGCCCCCTTTCCTCTCCATTTTCATCTGTTGGAGCTCTCCCATCCTCCATTTGAGGCTGAAAATCATGTGGACCTCCATTCCATCTTATCTTGCTCCTTTCTCTTTAAACATCTAGCCATTGGGAGCTTGATTCACCCCTCTACAGGGCCTAGAATTGTTTCAACCCATTAGGGCAGCCATTTCTCCCCATTTTCCCTCCTTTTCCATGATTTTGTTGAGGCTATTTTAGCATTTTTCTCCTTTTCCACCATCCTCCCTCTCACGTCCCTTTTATTTGAGCCTTTACACTCTTTTAGGTCTCAATTGTGCAAACCTCAAATCCCATGTAGGCCGTTGTCCTGTAGATTGTTTGATTACCATTTTTGGGATTTTTGTGTTTTGTTGTTGTTGCGTCTAGTAAGGTCACAGGTAGAAAATGTGTTTGTGTATTGTTTTGGGCTTAGCATAGCCGAATGCATTCCTGTCATAATCCATGTGGAACTTTATTCCATATATTGTGACAAATTTTGTTGAATGGAGTGCATAATCCCAACCTAGGATATTAGGAATGTAGTTCCAATTAATACAACTTAAGGCTACTGGCCATATAGGCCCTTGGCGTTTTGGACCTAGAGTTAGCACTCCTAGATTTGAAGGATCTGACGATATAGGAAATCCAATTCCATTTATACAATCGTGACCCTAAGCGATAGAGCAATTCCCTGCATTAGTAATGGTATGAAACCATTTGGCGTATAAGCTTAGGCTTTGGATTACAGCTAGTGAGTTACAGACTAGTCTACTAGTTACTTTAAGTAGTGTAAAACCTTTATATGCTAAGGAATAGTACATTAGATTTGGTTAGAATGAGACTCCCTTCCTTGGGTAGGTCCTCAGAACATTCATAGGCGCCTTTAGTAACTCTCAGGAGGCTTATTTACCTTAAAACTATTCATTCTCAGGGAAAACTTTTACATCCCTAAGATTGAACGTAGAATAAACCAACACACCCCTTAGAATTGCCTTCCCCAAGGGCTTATCGCATTCGGGAACGCGGAGAAAAGGAACTGCATGTAAGCGATGTATTCGTGGTTTGAATCGACTTCTAAATCCTAGTAGTTACCAATGAATCCAATGCTCTGATCAAGCAGAAGATCGACATCGACTCGGATTAAGAATTGATACAACGAGTTTTCTGTCCTGATTAGACAGAAGGTTCAACGTATCCGGCTCAGACCCACTACACAACTTTTCTTCCGTGTTGGCTCGACCACATACAACCAAAAGTTATTGTTTTGCCTTTGAAAAATGTTGAGGACATCTAGCCAATAGAGAGTAGGCTTATTTCTACAACCATAGGTACCAATGCCATGAACGCATCATTAACAAAGAAAAATCAATGTAGTGAGAGGTTGTTTCCCATTTTATGTCAAGGACAGGTCCTAAGTTGCACCTCGTTTCGATATACAGATCGGGACATAGAATCTTGAACTTTAAGTACAACCAAGTTTTAAGGGGGGTAGAACGTATTGAGTCCAATCTAGTTAGGTCAGCCAATGCAACCAATAGATTAGAGTGGCGCAGCGGAAGCGTGGTTAGCCTCTTCCCCACTGGCCCAGGATCGAAACAACTGAGTTAGGTTCTACGTAAGGTTAGGTCATTAAATAGGATTTGAACCTTCCTTAGAAAAAGTACTCACTACCCTTAACCAATTTCGGGGATGGAATTTTATTTTAAGGGGGGTAGATTGTAACACCCTGGATTTTTGCCAACCTGGGATTAGACGTCCTTAGGCAATGGGTCAACCAAAACACGTTGGTAACCGCTCAGAACCCAATTCCATAGCCAAAGAAATTACTTAGGATTAATTCCTTTAGAAACTACGCGTAAGTTAGCTAGCGCTATGCTGGAGTAGCTGCGAAATTGTCCCTGATCACTTTAAATATGTTCTACAAGACCCAAAACTTGTAGAATCAATGGTGCTATAATACCCTGAAACCTAGGATCAAACTCTAAACCGGTTTGTTCTCGGGAACTCTTTGAAACTTTATATTGGATCTAGACCGCGCGTCGAAAGTCCGATATCTACCATCTTAGACTGTTATGACTGCTTGGCCGGACATGACAATCGTTTCGAAAATCAAGGACAACTGACGTTCAGAGGCTATTTCATTGAGCCTGGAGTGAAGAGAATGAGAAAAGGGTTAGATTTGAAAATTTTAATTCAAATCTGGCACGTGACTTGACGCGTTATTATTGAGCATTCTGACCGTCAGAATTCAGCCAAATTACACCCTCGGATCAGAAAAAATTTCTCTTTCATATCATGAGACTTGCAGACCTGATCTAGGTGTGATGACCGCTGAACTGAAACTGGACAGCCACGTGCGATCTGCGAACTCTGCCGGAATGAAAACTGGGTGTGAGCAGGATCCAGTATTCATGATCTTAAGTCCGACCGCATTCAGCCAGGGGACCTCTAGAAGTGCTTCTTTGGACCAGAACAACCCCGATTTGGTTATACCTCAAGTAGACCTTGTTCCCAAGCCTAATTTGGAAAGGTTTTAGGCTATAAAAGGGCTTTAAACCCTCATATATTTCACCCATCCGAATTTGCTAGAAACCCTAGCTAGAGAGAGAGAAAAAGTGAGAGTTTGTGAGAGAGTGTGGGAGTGATCTTCCTGCCACCTGCACTAGTTGTTGCACGTGCTTAAGCAACGTATTCCAATTACTTTGCCGGTGATTCCAACGCATTTCTAGGTAAGAAAAACCCTAAACACTTGCTAATTTAGCATTCCGTCGATTCAAATAGCAAAGTATCTTATACAACTTGTGTATTAGGTCGACTGTACGCCGTTGACGAAGCGTATACGCTCCGTTCGAAACGATATACATCTAAAGTGAAAGGTGAGGATTTTAGATGCTTTGATTGACTGATTTCAAAGCTTTCAATGTCGTTTAATAGTAGATTATCGACGGCAACGCCGTTTGACATGTACAACATGCTGTTCGTTTTCCATTTCGTAAACGTACGGTAAATATGAGATTTAGAGTATTTTAGTCATTTGTAGGAAATACTGCTTACGTCCATATTTTGATAAAATGTTTGCCATGGCTATTTATCGTGTTAGAATATTAGGAATGCATGCATGATTGGTTTGACGAAGAGATTCGCCCTTAAGCGCACTTTGAGTCGACATACGCTATGTAGACTAAAGTGTGTAGTCTAAGTGTTTGTATAAATGTTTGTATTAGTATGTATTGAGTAAATGGTGTTGTGTAGGAGTTTTGAGATTGAATTCTCAAGTAATATGCTGATGTAAATGATCTCCATCATGTTGGCTAGATGTATTGATTTCTTTATGTATAGGAAATGTATATGTTGGATGAATTGCTTAAGTGGTATGTTATAACATGTTTCAACATGCTTATATTATTGTATTTCATTTCTATTACTCTTATATGATTGCTGATGTGGATTCACAAATGTTTGAGACTATACTTAGTATAGGCAGTCGGTAACAGAGTAAATTCGTGATTTGTTTATATTTGCCACGAAAGACGCGTCGATGAACGCGAGTCGTGTTTTGAATTGGCGGCAGTGGTTAGGCCACGCGAAGTGTTTTACGTACTTCATGTCGTTCGACTTGTGATGCGCTCGTGCTAGTCGAGCCCGTCAAGTAACCCGACTGACCATTGTATGTTCACCTTATATGAGTCATAACTGTCACGCCCTAAATCCGAAAAAATGGATTCACAGGAATTCTGATCGCCGAATCCGGTGCCAACAGCCTCCGTAGTACCCCATTCTCGGCTCCTAGCATTCATATGCCAGATTTTCGATCCTAGGATCCTATAAGGAGAATTTTTTTTGTACATTTAACTAGTAATAAGCATAACCAAAAGTTTACCCAAATCATAAAGGCAACATCATCATCACATATCCACTAATATAACCATTTGAATACAATGCTGAAAGGGAAATATATATGTCAAAATCAAAGCTCCAGAAAACAGCTGCACGCTCCAAGCTCAATGCTGCTACAACCTAACATCACCTGCACGCATCTATCGTGCATAAGCTTATAAAAAGCTTAAAGGGTGGTGTAAGTATGTGCCCGAGATAAGTATCAAGTATTCAATACAATATCATAATCATACAATACCGGAAAGCTATTAATCCATAAACCATACAATGACTGAATAAGCAGAAACACTGATAAGAGCAGGAATTATCAGCGTAAACAGAAATACTGATAAGATTATAATCATGCGATAACAGAATAAGCGGAAGTATGAACAAGTCCATAAGTTAATCAATATCAGAATACGCAATATGTGACAACTATGCAAATGATGAGTCATAGATAATCAAATGTCGAATGACAAGGATATAATGTAATACATAATTCGAAAGAGCTAACAAATATCATCACTCTCATCTAAGTCATAAGAATACAGAAACATAACAACCTACAATGCCACATGCCGAAGATGTAATGGAATATGCAGTATATGGTGCTAATGGAATGACCATGCTGGAGTGTGATGTCGGGATGATAGTACGTAGTATTGCAGGCTACGGGGTCCACCACAAGGAACCTCTATCCAAACTAGTCCCATACCTAAATTTTGATAGTCTAACTCAACGTGGTAAACTCCTGATCTTAGGTTAGTCGCGCGCCTAACCGAAATCCTTACCATAACGAAGATACATAATAATTAGTTGTCCACCACCAGCCCGAGTGGATAGTGAATGGATGAATGAATGAGTATGCAACTCCTACTCAGTAGCCTGTCAGCACAGTAGCCTGCCAACCGCTGGTAGCTCGCCCAGTGTGATAGCTCGCCCAGGCCTCAACCCCGCCCACATCACACCCGCCCACATCAGCGTCCGCCCACGTGCGCCCGTCCACATGCACAACAGTGACGGGGTGTCATAATATCATGTCAGTCCTCATATCAGTACGGTTCCTCTCTGGAGAAATCACCGGGGTCTATTACACTTCACACCACCTGTCGCCTCAATCAAGCGCATAACTGGGTAAGTGAAAAAGACCTCACTATCTGCCTGTCAGTAGTCTGCCAATACCTACCCAGCTCGCCGATAGCGGACCCATTCCTCGAGCTGGTCAAACTCAGCCTAGCCATGCTTACTCCCTCGGGCGGGTAAGGCTGCACCCCCTTCCAACCGACTACGACACAGTGGAGAGCGCGGCTATCTGGTAATCGGCACTCAACGCTCATCTATCCACTCGGTCTAGACATTGGAGCATCCTCTGAAACCAAGAGGGTGTTTAGGGATTTTTACCCAGGACCATCAATGGCGGCCCGATGCTCGAACAGATTTCTGATATCCCATCTAGCCATCCACGATATGCCTGTGGAGGCTACGACCCTGATGTCACTAGGGCGTACAGTAATCACAATACAATGCAAGATGCATGAGTCATACAATCCAATCATGCATCAATCTTATGCATGTCATGCGCTCATGTGAGATAATCTCCATCTATCAGGGAGTCTCACATCATCTTGCTCAATGACATATGCAATGGTCAATCACATCTCATAACAAACATGCAAATGATGCGAATGGGCATGTATCATGATGTTATGATGTCACATACTCATAAACGGTATCAATAACTGGCGTCGACAATGTGGACTTTTAACCAACATTGCCCCCAAAGAATGGCCCACATAGAATCAAATATATAATGGGCACATGGCCTCACACAAGGGCCAAATATACGAAACAGGTGGGCCCTGGTCATGGGCCTAACACATATCACAATGGGCCTTGCCCATAGGCTTCAAATACATCTGGATGGGTCACACCCATGGGCCTCAGATATATCACAATGAGCCTCAAATATACTTCGCGGGTGAGTCACATACCTGGGTTTAATACACATCAGTATGGGCTACATCACATAGGCCTAATATACATCACTATGGCTACAACCCATGGGCTTTAAATACACAATAGATGGGCCCTACACATGGGCCTCAAATATATACCACGGGTGAGCCTCAATGGACGGGTCACCAATACAACAGGATGGGCCTAATGACATGGACCCCATAAATATATCGAATAGGCCGCACCAATTGGGCCTTACATACATTGCAATGGGCCATGACCCATGGGCCTTGCATACATCACAATGGGCCTTGCAACATGGGCCTCATATATATTTAAGGTGGGCCTCAACAACGGGCCTCATACACATCAAGGTGGGCCTCAACAACGGGCCTCATACACATCAAGGTGGGCTTCAACAACGGGCCTCATACACATCAAGGTGGGCCTCAACAACGGGCCTCATACACATCAAGGTGGGCCTCAACAACGGGCCTCATATACATTAAGGTGGGCCTCGACAACGGGTCTCATACACATCAAGGTGGGCCTCAATAACAGGCCTCATATATGGCCTTAGCAACAGGCCACAAATATATCAAGATGGGCCTAATCAATCATATGGGCTAAATCAATTAAATGGTCGATACGAACAGGCCGATCAAATGGACCGATACAAATGTGCTGTGCATCATGGAGTTATACTAAGCATGTTATAAAGTAATGCCCTATCCTTACAACACCTATGGGTTGTGGCTATAGTGCAGAAAATCCAGACTGTCCACCTCACTTGGACCACACCTTTGGGACCCCAATGAAGGTCAGTTGAGGCTGAAATTTGGGGGACATTAAGATGAGATCCTCACTTTTCAGAAAAATATATTTAATAGGTATGAATAGTCCCCCAAACAGTCCCAAAATTTGGTCCAAAAACAACTAGAACTGTCCAGAAAATTCTGAACAGCAACATGTACTTAGATAAAATTTATTATATAAGTTAAATAAAAAGGGAAATACATTAATGGGCCACACACATCAGAAAATAAAATGAGAAAAAAGAGAGATAGAAGGACAATCCGGCCATAGGGAAAGGGGCTCTGCCACTATTGAGCATCCCCAAGATCAATCACACCCGCACATCATACGTAGATCTACATTTACAACATGGATCTTGCACATGCATGGCCTATAATTAAAATGCATGGTGAGGATGCCATCCCCACCATGGTTATAAGGTCTAGATGACCCAAACATAATATGATATAAAATAAAACTACCATGATGGGGCCCATAGAGAAAGGCCCCATGCATGGATCATGCATGCATAAGGTAGGCCATTAGGCCACAATCATGGGATTGTGTGGGATCTTCACCATTGATTGGTGGGTCCTACACTTTCCTCATGAAAGAAAGAAAATATCTAGGCTATAGAAATCATATTTTTTACATCTAGAGGAGCACCCACCATTCGATCTTCTTGCTCCTATGAGTTCCTTAACACCTTAGCTTTAATTCCAATGGAGGAGATGGGGAATGGATGGTTAGGATGGGAGATCATGGGGTAGGAAAGTGGGCCATACTTAAAGTTTTATAAGAGAGGGAGAGGTGTGGAGAATTCTCATACGTATGGGATTTCTCTCCTTAAATTTTTTTGAGTTTTGAAAATGAGAAAGAGAGAGAGAGAGAGAGTTGTAAAGGGAGAGAGAGATGGGTGATAGATGTGGTGAGTGATGAGTGTAAGAAAATCTTAACTTTTGTGGCCATTTGTGTAAGAAAAGCATGGGTGGTGTAAGAACTTTTTAACTTTGAGGGCTTTTGGTGTAAGAGAGGTATGGGCTTGTAAGAGATTCTTGACTTTTGTAGTTGCTTGGGAATGGGTGAAAGGTGATGTGTACTTGACATGTACTTGACATGTACTTGATATGTGATGGATTGATGGATTGATAGGATTGATGTGACACCTCGTAGAGATTCTCTTGGGTTTTATAATGCGCGGCATTTTCTTCGCACCGAACGTTGGCCCACATCTCTTGACCAGGGTATCTCCTTGGCGCGCAAGTCGCGACATCGGAACCGCAGCGACGGCACAGTCACTATGGTAAAGGTCTTGGGTTGAGTTGATACGGGTTGACGGCATACGAATCAGGGTCGCACGTAAATTTTGGTTAAGGGTTGAAGGTTGCCGGAATTCGACCGGTAAGACCGCGAAAGTCTATGGAACGGTACGGTCTAGGATACGGGGCTTACAATAACTGCTTGAACCTAGGGTACTGAACTTATCATTGAAAATCCTGTTAACTATGGTACCTTGATCTATAAAGACTCATGAGCCGGGCATGGTGGTATGGGACACCGTGGTCTAGCTGTCGGCCTACGGTGGGGCCACAAACCTCCCCGTAGTGACCAGTAGCACCCTACTCTGAGTAGATTATGGTGGTATGGGACACTATATTCTTGCTGTCGGCCTACACTGATCAGGTGACGAGTCCTTTGTAGTGACCTTGAGTTTATCCTAACACCGCATGGGGCGATGAGTCCTGATCCAGTCTTAAGGATAATTAGGCCTGTATTGATAAGGTGATGGGGGAGTGGTGCAACGAGTGCGAGCAACAGCCCTGGCAGTGACCTACAAATGTAACATCGTATGTGATTTGTAGGAGTGACGACCCTAGACAGGATCTGTGATGGGATTGATATAAGGGAAGTACCTTAGTTTCCCAACACGGCTGTATGAAAAGGACTAATAACAACTGGGTAATCATATCCACATCGCATTGTATGTGCATGGAAGATGTGGAGCACTAAGCGGTACGCAAGCATGCTGCGGACGCAGATGGTGCCGTATGAGGGAGAATGTCGGTGAGGGCATCCATCATGTCATCTCATGCATACATTAACAACAGTATCTAGGAATGTTTGATTGTTTACTTTACTATTAACGCGTGATTGATTTGATAACATGCTAATCCTTGCTCTATGATTCCACTGAGTTAATTACTCACTCTCACGTTACGGGACGGTGTTGTGCACACCAAATAGTTCCTATCTTAATTACAGATGATGGCAATGCTTGCGAAGCAGAGCCGGACTTGATGATGATGAGGAGGATCCCTCCTATATGCAGGTTCTGATTGACGGGGTTACAGGGTTATTGATTAGATGCCAAAATACTTGGTATTTTGTCTTTTTCTTACACACCCATTTATATTCTTTTTATCATTTTTGGCGTATATATGTATATATTTAACCTGGTAACATGTTTACACTTTGGAGACCTACAACAATTCATATACTTTATATATCTATTACATTCTTCCGCTTGCTAATTTAACTGTCTCTGGAGTATGATATATTGTTTTGGTCTAATTCCACTTATGTTTTCTGCACTAATATGAGCAACATTCATCCATCGTTGAAAATGTTGCATAAATGATGTTCTGAAACTCGGGAGTGGAGTTTTTGCTTGACCTCCGATTTTCGAGATGTTACAATACCACCATGCATGATTAAAAAGAAAACTTTGAGAAGAAAAATGTGAAAGAATCTCGAGAATGCAGTCTTCCAAAGTATCTTTCAAAACGGGCCTGATAGGTCGATGGTGTAGTCACTATCTCATAAGTTTGCTAGTTGCTCACATGTGGATGGGTAATATTCCTTTTACATTCAACCGGATGAAGGATCTAAATTCGTCACGTACGTGCTATAAATAAAATTCTTGGTATTGGGAAATGTAGTTGTTAATTATTTGCATTCCAATCATTTTTAAGTTGGTGCAACCCTTAAGAAGGGTTCTAGCAAGGAGCATCTACTAGTTATAACTATTTTATCTGAACTTGACATGTTGCATGAGAGAAAACAACATTCCAATGACCCTTGATATAGTCTACTGATTTGATGGACTTCATGTGAGAACAAAATCATCAAATATAGAAAGACTTGAATGTCCCAATAATGAGATTTCTTGGACAATCTCATTAAATAAATAAATAAATAAATAAATAAAAAGGTGTAGATGGCTCAAATCAAAATGGGTGTAAATGAAAATAATAATAATAATAATAATAATAATAATAATAATAATAATAATGAACCGATAATATAACCACTTGTTTAGTGGGAATGAAGTGAACGGTTAGAATCATCTATCTTAATTGCTCGTGGGTTTATTCTCTTAAAAGTTTACTTTTCTAGACAACCTTTTAATACTTTAACAAAGCACAGTGGTTCAATCACATGCAATCTATAATTCTATATACTATATGTCTTTGGATAATCTAATCCAGTTCCAATTTTGATGATCAAGACTATTCAACTAATATGCCGGACCATGTATAATGTGTATCACCAAATTATTCTCCCATTGGACAATCTTACACGTCCAAATTATAGACTGCAAGTGGATGGTTTATTGTCTACTTTATGATGAAAAATTTTGGAAAGATATTTGATGGCGACCGATGGTGGGTGGCACAAGAGTGCATAGTCTGAATCGTGAAAAATTAGGGCCTACTATATATTGTTAGTGCTAGAACAAATATAACATGTTATTTTGATCAAGTGCATGTTAAGGAGTTGATTTTTGTGTAATTGATGTGCATAGAATGAATAGTTATATTGATATTAATCTTTAGAAATGCAGTAGAATACACGGTTATACACTAAGATGTCACTGCACACATATTTGTAACATGAGTAGTTCATTAGGTCCTTTGTATTTATAGTGACCTAAAAATTAAGTTATAAAGTACACCAACAATTGATATGAATAACCTTTATGGTAATGAGTGGACGCAAGGAATAAATGAGTATACCATATTGAACTTGATCAAATCAATGGTCAAATCTATCAAACCATGGGTCCACTTATCACTATGCATCTATAGACAACGCATTATTCATTTTGTATCATTGCATGTATCTTGGGGCTTTTGATCCATCCTATGTGGGTTGATGATTGATATGTTTAAGTCTTGTATTCATGTGTTACATATACAAAATATATTATTCTCATTATAATATGAAATATTAAACAATGTATGACTCTTGATACATAGATACTAAGAAATTGTACATATGCGGAAAAGATCTCATTTATAAAGATTTTAAATTGTGGGGGTTATGTACTTAGATGCACTACAATGTTTCAAAGTTATAGATCCATACAAATATTATATTAGCCCATATGGGATGATTGGTCTAGTGTATTTTTAAAACATTACCTTTTGCAAGCAAATGGTGACTTAATTTTCTTAGGTGGACTAGTAGCGAATGTGCCTTAATTCAATGTTAATTTTAACTTACATTTTATTTTGCAGAAAGTGATATTATAGAATATTGGGTTCAATAACAGATGGATCATTGACATATATCACTAACTGTCTAACGCACTTATCGCTGCTTTTACATAAATGGTTCATATTATTGCTCTTATACATAAAGTTGTTGACAAGGTGACGAGTGTATATGCCTAATTTATGAGACAAGTTACATTCACTTTTGGCATCGTTCGCCATACTTTCTAAATAATATTACTTTCTTAGAAAGGTAGAGGAAATGTTAATTCCATCCGATCATGTGCCAACCTAGGACACGTATTAGTCAATTTATATGATAGTTCTTACAAAAGATTTCTCTTGACTCTTGGTTAATGGATTTATCAGGTGGGCCATAGATATATATATATATAGAAGCTAAATATAAAATTATGGGGGTGCACTTGGATGCATTGAGATAAACCACTTAACCCATGGAGTATAAGTTTAGTCAATAAGTATTTGATAAATGAGTTGACATATATAAAATTGAAGATTTACACTAAGAAAACTATATGTTGAATGTTATAGATCAATATGCACATGTTTTATATTGACATGTACATTTTTGAGACAAGGTGTCTGGAATTAAACATATTACATGTTTTAATGATCAAATTGATAACCATCAAATGAATGGTTAGAAAGAATATTATTAGCAGTCTGAATTCAAAAGATAATTGTTGGATCATAGAGATTTTTAGGCTATATTCTATTCTCATTGGAGGCTAGATTTGGATATTTGGGATTGATATTCATATAAGACTACAAGTTTATATGATGAATTATGTTGTTTTACTATCAACAATTGTATCTAATGAGCAAACTTATACACCCATGGAGCTCATTATTCAGTCCATCGATCAAGATACTTGATAATGAACTTGGACATTTCTCCTCTATATTTACTTGCCAAATATCCATTGATTGTATTAACACTACCAAAAAATCGAGCAAAGGCTATGGACTTTGAAAGCTTTTAGCCACGGATTAAATCTGTAGCAATATAGCTATGGATTTAATCCGTAGCTAAAGCCTAAGTGATTTGTAACTAAAGCGTACCTCCTCACCTAAACCATATTAAACATAGATGATGCTTAAGGGGATCCATGGGGTCCATTGGAATATATGTGTTTGATTTAAGCCGTCCAACAATTCTGATATATAGTTTTAGTGCATGAGCCCGAAAATTATGTAGATTAAATGTCTAAGTGGACCACAACATAAGAAATAATAAAAATTAAATTTCTTCTGTTAATATGTTGTGTGGTCTCCTTACAGATTCTATCTAACTCATTTTTTGTATCAACACTTAAAATAATAATTTAAAATTAATGAACGGACTGGATATATGAAATACATCATAGTGGGCCCCACAGTTCTAAAACCCAACGTCCCCAAAGAGTTGTTCGTCATGCGCCCCTCCAAAATCCAAACCCCCTCCCAAAAATAAAACCCTTCCCGTCCGCCATTTTCTCCGGCACGCAGACGAAAACCATCTCTCCATCTCTCTCTCTCGCACTCAGTCTCTCTCTTTCCCTTGCCCTCTCTCGATCTCCCGCTCTCCCTCACCCCCTCTCCCTGTCTCTTGGCTGCATTCCCCTCTCTCTATTTTCAAAAACCCCTTTCACTGCAAGAAGGAGAAGAAGAAGGAGAAGGAGAAGGAGAAGGAGCAACGTTAGTTTCTCTCTTTCTCTCTCTTTATCTGTTTCTCAAATCTATTGCGTTTGGATGCTCAATCCTTCAATCCCTATGCTCAATCTTTCAATCCTTCAATCTACATTCCCCTCTCTCTGTTTCTGAAATCTAAAAATGCTTTGTAGGCTCCACCATAATATGTGTATGCGGGCCATTCATTTTTTCAGCTCATTTTAAGGCCAAATCTTAGGTGAACCACACCATAAGAAACTGTGGTGATTAAATGCCCACCATTAGGGCTTGTTTGGCCAGGCAGATTGGATGGAATTGGATGGTAATAGAGTGGATTACATGGATTTCAAGGTAATGATAGCTGTGTCAGTGGACTGGTGCAAGATTTATGGGATTGCTATTTTTAGTCTGTTTGGGACGCTCGGGCAATCCCGGGATTAAACCTTCCAATCCCTTTCAATCCCTTGAACCAAACACGTCCCAAGCAATTTTGAAGGGATTAGGATGGATTGGATGGGATTTAAAGGTAATGATGGTGATGTCAGTGGATTGTCTTAAGATCCATGGGATTGCAACATCCCAAGATCAAGATCCCATGTCTGTTTGGCATGCCTGGTCAATCGGGGATCTATCTTCCAATCCCTTCTAATCCCTTCCAATCCCATCCAAGCTGATCCCTTCCAATCCCATCCAAGCTGCCTGGCCAAACAGGCCCTTAAATACTTCCTAAGGTCATAAGAATCCCTCATTTTGTGATTTTTGAAATTTTTTAAAGGTTTATTTTTGGATCTGTTGTCATATACACAATAACGTTTGTGTATGTTTCTAGTGGTTTGCATTGCGAGATTAAAGTCAACCTTGGGAGGTGCTTCCATTTGTAGCGAGGTCTATTGTTTATGGTGTGGTCTGCACCCTTAAAAATTGTGGTGAAACAAGCCATGCTAACCATGAAAACTTGTTTGATTGGTTACAAGTGTAGTTGACTGTAAATGAGTAGTAATTATTTACATTTTCATTATGCATGAATTAAAATAATTTGCATTATGACATGTTATATAAGTTTTGGATTAAAAAAAAAGGTCAGTACAATGTTTATTTGCTATCCACATGTTGATTTATGTTAGACAGATCTAGATGAAAGGAAAACATAAATATTATGTTAATCCAAAACTTTATAGCCCTAATAAGTTTTTAACAGTGGGTGTTCAATTACCATCTTTTGGTGTAGTCTACTTGAGATTTGAATCTACCTCATTTTTTGACAATTAGCTGGAAAAATGGATTGAATGTTGATGTGAATGCTAATAGGTTCAAATGTAACCATGTTGATGCGAATGCTAACAAGTTCAAATGTAACCATGTGCCGCATGTAACATTCGATCAATTTCCCTTTAAGATTCAACAAAAAGAGAGAGAGAAAAAGAAGAAGAAGAAGGATTTTACTCTTCACTATATTACTTTTCTAATGGGTATCTTTGGAAGATTGGAAGATTGGAGCTTTAGGATCATCATGCTCTATGCATTGGAATAAAGCAAACGATTCTTCAAATCCCTAAGCACACAATTCCAATGTTTGTAGAATAACATGTCTGATCCCATTGGTAGATACTGCCCTCACCCAATTTGCTTGGGATGCTACTAAATGTAGTATCCACTTGTGAATTGCTAAAGATCATGTGAAGAGTATGAGTATGCATGAAAAAACAATAATCTTGGACATACTAGGTATTTTTAAAAAATATATATTTATGGGTGTGAATACTCATGTTTATTCAATAAAGATTTTATAAGTACTTGATATATCTTAGAATTGCATGCCAGACTTTTCATTTATGCAAGTGGGTTAAGATTTTACTTATAAATTACATTATTAATTTATTGTAAAATTACAATGATTGCAAACTCCTTAATACATTGTATTTGGTAGATAATATCTGTCTGGATCCAATCATCTGATAGTACTTCCTTCATTTCCAACTTTGAGGAGGATGGTGCATTAGGATAATTTTTAACTTTAATTTTTGGTAAGGTGTAGTTGAAAAAAGACCCTTTGGTTAATCGAGATTCGACTGTAATGAATAGGGAGTGGATGACACTAAGTTTTCCAGACCCACGTTTTATTTCTGGAATAAGAAGTTTTTCAAAGTTTGCACAAGAAAACCTTCCTGGTAGAGAATCCGTTCCTTATCCATGCAACACTTGCAGATGTGTACGTTTTCTGATTTCTTATGATTATATGGAAATACATCTAATGAAAAATGGATTCGACCCAAGCTATAAGGTTTGGAACATGCATGGGGAGCATGCATCACCTAAGTGTACTGTACGTGAATCAAGTTCCCAACAATACCATAGTGTCCCGAACTTAAATGAGGTTCACAACGTGATCGTTCAAGAACTTGGTGGTAATAACCTAGATGAAGTTGTACAGGATGAGCCGAATGTGACCCCTGTAGTTGAAGGCGTCTTTGGAGAAAATGAAACCAATGATTTTGAAGCAAATTTACGAGACGCAATGACTGAGCTATACCCTGGGGCCCAAGATTTCACCGTGCTGACTTTCATTGTATAGCTTTTCAAATTAAAGGTGAATCATGGATGGAGTGAAAAAAGCTTTACAGAGCTCCTTCAACTACTAAAGAAGGTGTTACCTTCCGGTAACAAGGCCCCAACTAATACCTACCAAGCGAAGAAGATCATTACAAAGTTGGGTCTTGATTATGTGAAAATCTATACTTGTCCAAATGACTGCATCTTATACTGGAGAGAGAATGGGATGAAAACCATTTGTCCAAATTATAAAACTTCTAGGTACAAGACTGAAATGGATTCTGAGAGAAAACAATCTCAAATACCTAGGAAGGTGTTAAGGTATTTTCCATTAACACCAAGGCTACAAAGAATGTTCAGTGTGTCATGGTTGGCGAAAGAAATGTCTTGGCACTCAACCAGAAAATTTCAACATAAAAAGATGGAGCATCTGGTTGATTCTATTGCATGGAAGAATCTTGATAACAAATATATAGATTTTTCAGCTGAGCCTCGCAATGTTCAATTGGTTTGGCTACAGATGGATTTGTATTTTTAGCATTATTGTAATTGTAATTGTAATTGATTAAATGAAGGATTGTAATTGTAATTGATTGAATGAAGGATTGTAATTGATTGTAATTGAATGAATTAATGATTGTAATTGAATTAATTAATGATTGTAATTGATTGTAATGTAATGAATGAATGATTATGCAGGTGATAATTGAATGAACAAATGATTATATATATTTTTTTAATGTACGAAATAGCTACGGATATTGACCGTAGCCGGTAATCTGACAGCTGTAGCCATTATTAAATTTGGCAAATTGCCACGGACTTTTAGCTACAAGTAATATCTGTAACTATTTCTAGTTTTCGCTACAGATTATATCTGTAGCAATTGTGATTTATAGCTACAGATTAAATCCGTAGCCATAGCTTCAAGACCTATTGTTACGGCACCTACGACTACGGTCGTGCTACGGACTAAAACTGTAGCCATACGTATATGGCTATGACTTTTATCCGTAGCCTTTGTCCAGTTTTTTGGTAATGTGAAGTGCAATCATTAATTGATAAATTGGCCAACATTTTATGTGTTAGGGAACATATAATAATATGATAATGTTGCAATATGATTACGTGAAGGTTATACTCTATTTTAGTTGTCATATGTCTATGCATGACAGATTACTCTAGCCTCTTTATACTATTAAATAAGTTCAATTAACTTTACTACCAGTTGGTTGAATGGTGGGCTAGTGAAGTTGGTTGAATAGTAAGAGCACATTCAAGGCTAAGAAAGTTAGTTGTATTCAGAGCCGGTGATATGACAACTATCATAATAAAAGTGATGTTCAATATTTGTTGCTTGATGAAGTCGTAATTATTAACTCTGTGAGGTTAGAAATGAGTTCGGTTTGCTTTGGCTTGAGATATGAATAGCCAAAGAGGTTGCAATTGACTGCCAAATACTTGACTGAAGAGAAAAATGAAGAATCCTCCTAAGCAGAGACTCGTTTCTAAGTAGTTAGTTGGTGAGGTAATAACTTGTCAATACGATGATCCCTAGCTGATCTGAAAGGATGATTAGCCACAATGGGACTAAAACATGCCCAAACTCGTATGAGAGGTAACAATGGTAAATTTCTCATAATAGGCGAAAGCCTAACGGAGCAATGACGGGTGGAGGTAAAAGGCTTACAGGTCATAAATCCCCTGACCAAGTGACTATCTAAAAGATTGATCGATGATATATCAAAGGGAATGAGACTGAGCCTAATATATGAGCTACCAGTGTTGGAAACCCAACCTATATGAGTAGAGATCTTATTAGATAGGTTCAATGGGTAAACAACAAGACATGAGGTAGATGATTGCACTGATATAAATGAACCCCTTCTATGTGTACAGTGCGAGCAACAATGAAGAAGGATGAGTTTTTGAACTCTTAATGAATCCATAGCTATATATTTGATGGTGTACCCAATTACTGCGTACACTTGATGGAATTCATCTATATGAGTGTAGAGGAGGAGGCCGCTTCCTATGAGAATCTAAGAAAATTCTCTATAGCACTCATGAAATCCAGGTAATGGTGCATGGCCGAAACGCACCGAACCACAGAATCACTTGTAGTAGAAAAGTTGTGTGAGTGGCATGTACTTGTGATCTACATCAAAAGGAATCAGGTTTAAGACTATGGTGTCACTTGATTCCTGTAGACCTGTCATGCTTACTCTAATGTCGGTTCAAGTCTATGGTGACATCGACACCATTATACAACTCTTCTATCTTAACCCGAAATGTCAAAAATTTTGAAACATGTGAGGGATTGTTGTATTTTAAATTATTTTAAAATAATTCAGTGTTTCAAAATATCCATTGGGATGGGCTATGGCTGTGGCCATAGGTGCCCTATGAATGTGTCTTTTCATTTAAGTCTGAAAGGTTGCATCATTTCATATATTATTTTGAAAAGTTGTGTCTTTTAAAGCCTAAGGGTCATACCACTTGGGTTTAAACCTAATAGTCATAACCCTTTATGAAAGGGTGTCTCCACACCCTCAAGGGTGTCTTCACAAAGTCTATAAATAGACTTCTGATTTTAAGTTTTGGAATGGATTAGAAAATCAGGTTTCCTCTTAAAAATGTGTTCAAGTATTTTCTAGTTTAGGTTAAGACTACATGTGGTTCGAGCCCGTGAACAGTGAGTGCACCGCTAAGACTGGGTCATAGTCGTTGTATCCTGGAGGTCGATTGCTCTGGAAACTTGCTGCACTTGGGACGCTATCTAAGGGGAGTAAATTCGATTTCAATCTGAGTGACTTATGTCATGCCTTGACTTCTATAAACCGATAAGTTTTCTCTTTTTTTTTTTCAATTTAAATTTATTTTATTAAATAGTTTTTCAAACTCCATATCCCAATTTGCATCTTACCTTAAAACGATCTCTCTAGATGGATGGATAGCGTGGATACAAAACATACATGATGGTGACGCTCATGGAACTTGGTGAAGTCACTTCAGTAGCACTCTCACTAGTCAACCTGTCAGTAGCCAACACGTATCCGACATTGAGAGGGCGCGCATTAGTTTCTACGGACGCAGATTGGCTGGTGTAGCACACACCGGTTATATAGCTGGTGTATTGACGTAGGTCCTATCATGAGGTATGTGCTATATCCAAACCGTTTATCCATTTAGCGAGGTTGTCTTAAGGATTGAGACCTAAAATAAGATAGATCTAAATATCAACTGTTCCATACTGCAAAAAGCAGTGGGTGATTGAACGCCTACTATTGAAACCCATTTTGCGGTCACCAAAATTTTGGATCAATATGATATTTGTTTTTCTTCTTCATCTAGGTCTTTTTTAACCTTATGAACAGATCGGATGGAAAATAAATGTTATGGTGAGCCCTACAAATGTTTTAAGGAGAAAATCATTATTCCCTCCTCTATTTGTCATGTGGTATAGTTGAGCTTTGGATATTATTATTATTATTATTATTATTATTATTTTATTATGCTCTAAAATGATCTCAAAAAATGGATGAACGGTGTGGATATGATAAATACATCATTGTGGGCCCATGTAATTTTGATCTCCTTTAAAAGGAACGGCTTCGCTACGGCCCTTGCCACTAGCCAATAGTTGCTGGTCGGTGCTCTGTGGGCCCCACCATGATGTACGTGTTTCATCCATGCTGTCCATTTATTTTTCTAAATCATTTTAGGGTATTAGACCGAAAATGAGATATATATACCAATCTCAAGTGGACCACATTACATGAAATAGTGTTGAATGAATGTCGACCATTAAAACCTTTTTGGGGTCATAAAAGTTTTGGATTAAGCTGATCTTTGTTTTTTTTTTTTCCTTTAATTTGGTTGTATAACATAATCAACGGATTGAATGTCAAATAAACAGTACACTGAGCCCTAGGAGGATTTTAATGGTGGATCTCCAATCACTATTGTTTTCCTGTGGTGTGGTCCACTTGAGATTTATATCCCTCTCATTTTTGGTAATAAGAACTAAAATGATCTGTAAAAATGGATGAACGGAATGCATGAAACACATACATCATGGTAGGGCCCACAGAGCACCGAAAGAGGATTGGCTGGTGTACCACACACTAGCTAAATAGCTAGTGTAGATACGTGTCATGTGAAGATGAGCGCCGAAGCTCCTCGAAGCTCTGAGTTGTATGAACGGTTCAAAGGAGTTCAAAGTTACATGAGTCCCATAATAATTTATTCATTATATCCACACCATTCATCAATTTTTCGAGATCATTTTAGAACATGAGACAAAAAATTAATAAAATCCAAAGCTCAAATGGACCACGCTAAAAATAGCAGTGGGGATAATGATTTACACCATTAAAAAATTCTCAGGGCCCAACATAACATTTATTTTCCATCCAATCTGTTCATAAGGTTACAAATTTCCCTTGGTAAACATTCAATCCTCCACTACTTTTTTTAGTGTGGTCCACTTTATCTTTAGATTTGTCTTATTTTTTAGTTCAAGCCTTACGATAAGCTTGCCAAATGGATGGACGTTTTGGATATAACACATACCTTATGATTGGACCCACATAACTTGCTGACGATAATACACCAGCTATATAACCGGTGTGTGGTACACTAGCCAATCTGCTTCCGACCACCAACCACCGAGCTGGTGGCAGGGGGAGTAGTCAATCTGGTGTACCACACACCAGCTATATAATTGGTGTAGATACGTGCGAAGATGAGCGTAGATGCTCCTCGAGCTCCAAGTTGAGTTGTACAAACGGTTCAAATGAGATCAAAGTTACATGGCCCCCACAATGATGTATTTATTATATCCATATCGTTCATTCATTTTTTGAGATCATTTTAGAGCATTAGACAAAAAATGAATCATATCCAAAGCTCAAATGGACCACACCAAAAATAGCATCGATGATAATGATTTTCACCGTTAAAAAATTCATAGGGCCCACCATAACATTTATTTTCCATCCAATCTGTTAATAAGGTAAAAAATTCATGGATGAAGAGGAAAAACAAATTTCATATTGATCCAAAACTTCTACATCCCCCAAAAGGGTTTCAATGGTAGACTTCAATCCTCCATTGTTTTTTGCAGTGTGGTCCACCTGATCTTTAGATCTGTCTTATTTTTTAGCTCATGACTTAAGATGAGCTCACCAAATGGATGGACGGTTTAGATATAACACATACCTTATGATGAGACCTACAGAACTTGTTAATGTCAATACACCAGCTATATAGCTGGTGTGTGGTACACCTGAAACAAAGTTTTTATGGTCATAAGAATGTTTCAATGGTTCTCATCGAATCACCACTGTTTCCTCTCGTGTGGTCCACTTGAGTCTTGGATCCACCTCATTTTTTGTCACTTACCCTAAAATGATCTCGCAAAATGGATGAACAGAGTATATTTCCCACAAATATGGTGGTGGGCCCCACATAACATCACCGCACATCATAAGGATGATGGGTGGGGCCCACCACCATGTATTTGGGAAATATACTTTGTTCATCCATTTGGCGAGCTCATCTTAGGACAAGCGACCAAAAATGAGGTTGATCCAAAACTAAAGTGGGCCACACGAAAGGGAAAATTGGGGAAAGAAATACCTACTGTTGAAACCTTCCTGGGCTCCACCTTGATGTTTATATGCCATCGAAACCGTTTATAAGGTCATTACCATAGGGATGAAGTGAAAATATAAAAAAATTAGCCTGAAACAAAGTTTTTATGGTCATAAGAATGTTTCAACGATTCTCATTAGGGCTGAAAGTTGAGCGGGTTCAACCCGACCGACTCGTGACCGACCCGACATTGGGTTGGGCTTAGGTAGGATGTATTGGGTTTGGTCTCGGGCTTGGGCCATACAAATGCCAACCCGATAAAACTTGGGTAGGGCCCGGGTTGAGGTCTCGGGTTGCCCACCACCTTTGTAGGAAGTTCCAGCTTAAGGATGCTGGGTGTGGCCCACCACCATATTTTTGGTAAATATACTTTGTTCATCCATTTGGAGAGCTCATTTTAGGACAAACGACCAAAATTGAGCTGGATCCAAAACTAAAGTGGGCCACACAAGAGGGAAAATTACCGTTGAAACCTTCCTAGGCTCCACCTTGATGTTTATATGCCATCCAAACCATTTATAAGGTCATTACCACAGAGATGAAGTGAAAAATATAAAAAATTTAGCCTGAAACAAAGTTTTTATGGTCATAAGAACGTTTCAACGCTTCTCACTGAATCCCCATTGTTTCCTCTCGTGTGGTCCACTTGAGTCTTGGATCGACCTCATTTTTTGTCACTTGTCCTAGAATGATCTCGCGAAATGGATGGATGGAGTATATTTCTCAAAAACATGGTGGTGGGCCCCACACAACATCCCTGCACATGAACTTCCTACGGAAGGCTTCTGCGTCCCTTTAAATGGACGCTGATTTCTTGGGAAAGCCTTTCGTAGGAAGTTCCTGCATAAGGATGCTGGGTGGGGCCCACCACCATGTTTTTGGGAAATATACTCCATTCATCCATTTGGAGAGCTTATTTTAGGACAAGCGACCAACAATGAGGTGGATCCAAAACCAAAGTGGGCCACACGAGAGGGATGAAGTGATTCCTAGGCCCCACCTTGATGTTTATATGCCATCAAAACCGTTTATAAGGTCATTACCACAGGGATGAAGTGAAAATATAAAAATTTTATAAGGTCATTACCACAGGGATTAAGTGAAAATATAAAAAATTTAGCTTGAAACAAAGTTTTTTATGGTCATAAGAATGTTTCAACAGTTCTCACTGAATCCCCACTATTTCCTCTTGTGTGGTCCACTTGAGTCTTGAATCCACCTTATTTTTTGTCACTTGTCCTAAAATGATCTCACAAAATGGATGAACGGAGTATATTGCCCACAAATATGGTGGGCCCCACACAACATCCTTGTGCAGGAACTTCCTGCGAAAGCTTTCGCAGGAAGTTCCTATGTAAGGATGCTGGGTGGGGCCCACCACCATGTTTTTGGGAAGTATACTTCATTCATCCATTTGGAGATCTCATTTTAGGACAAGCAACCAAAAATGAGGTGGATCCAAAACTAAAGTGGGCCACACAAGAGGGAAAATTGGGGAAAGAAATACCTACCGTTGAAACCTTCCAACGCTCCACCTTGATGTTTATATGCCATCCAAACCATTTATAAGGTCATTGCCACAGGGATGAAGTAAAAATATAAAAAAAATTAGCCTGAAACAAAGTTTTTATGGTCATAAGAATGTTTCAACTGTTCTCACTAAATCCCCATTGTTTCCTCTTGTGTGGTCCACTTGAGTCTTGGATCCACCTCATTTTTTGTCACTTGTCCTAAGATGATCTCCCAAAATGGATGAAAGGAGTATATTTCCTATAAATATGGTGGTGGGCCCCACATAACATCCATGCGCAGGAACTTCTTGTGAAAGGTTTTCGCAGGAAATCCGCGTCCCCTTTGAACCATTCGTACAACTCGGAGCTCGTCAGCACTCGACGCGTACATACACCAGCTATATAGCTGGTCTGTGGTACACCAGTAATTCACTTCCAGTTTCTAACCCCACCTGTTCCTAGCTTGGGATAGGCAGGGCTCCAAGGGACCACCCTGATGTATGAACTTCATTTACTCTGTCAATTCAGTTTTTCATATTATTGTAAAGTACTAACTGTAAAATAAGGAAGATGCAAGGTTCAAACGAACCACATAGTGGGAATTACATTTCTACCATTGAAAAATTCTCAAGGACCACATAAGTTTTGAATAAAGATCATTTTTTCTTTTTCACTTCATTCATGTGTATATGACCGTATCAAAAGGTTGGATGGAAAATAAATAATATGGTAAGCATTAAGAAAATTTTAATGGTGGGCATCATTAGTATTGCTACTTCCTTTAGTTTAATCCACTTTAGCCTTGGACCTGTCCTATTTTTGGGCTAATAATTTAAAATAATACGAAAAATGGATGGATCGTGTGGATAAAATCTGTATATAACAGTGGCCCCTAGATGGCTGCTTGAAGCTTCCATCCCCCCCCCCCCCCCCCTCCTCCCAAGGCGACCCTCTCGAGTTTCCTGCTCTTTCCATCATTGAAGTAGCCTTTCGTTGCCCTACCCTAAAAAAGAAATCACTATCAAACAACTCGCTCCACTGAAGGTGCGCTCCGCAGAGATGTCTCTATGCCCAGGTGCATGACATATGCTCACTCTGAATTGGATTATGTGCCTAGGTGTTATGTTGATGTAACTAAGTTATGTGGACTCCACCATGATGTATGTGTTATATCTACACCGTCCATTCATTTGGTTCGGATCATTGTAGGTTATGAACCTGTAAACACCTCACCCCAGGCTGACAAGATGATTGAGTTTAAACTGATGGATGATCAACCAAACTCTGATCATAAACCCCAACCTTATAAGCTTAAACCTTAGGAACCCCAATCCTAAACCTAAACTCAATCCAATAAACCCTAGAGCCATGAGTTAACTCAGCAAGTCAACTCTCCTGGTCAACTCATTGAGTCAAATCACCCAGTCAGCCTACCCGATCCAACAACCCAGTCAACTTACCTAGTCGAGCCCAAAACTAAGCTCGAACCTAAGCCCTAAAACCAAGCCCAATTGGAGAAATAGGTGCAACATCAAATAAGTAACCTTTACAGTTAGAGGTGGGCATTGAGTCGAGTCGGACTGAGTCAGTGTAAGTGCCAAACCACTTTGGAGTGATTGACTTGTTTTGATAGATGGAAAGTTCACCTTCAAGTTTAATAGATGGAAAGTTCACCTTCATTTGAAGATGAGTTTCAAGTCATCTACATCAACATCAAATGCTGTGTCTACTTCAAGTAAGTGTGTATGTTCAACTTCAAGATCAAGTTCAAGTTCACCAAGTCCAAGTGTTTAAGTCCAAGTACTCAAGTTTAAGTGCATCTTAAGCTCAAACTAAAGTTAAAGTTTAAGTGCATCTCAAGGTCAAACTAAGTTAAAGTTCAAGTGCATCTCAAGCTCAAGTTCAAATACACTAGCTCAAGCTTAAGTCTTAAGAACACAAGTTCAAGATGCAAGTTTAAGTAAACGAGTTCAAGCTTCATGTACTTTAAAGTAAACTATCTACCAAAGCGACCAATGTTACAAGTTCATTCCTCACATTTAAGGTATACATGACCCTAGAAAGACCTTAGGTTTAGGTCATTAATATTACATATTTAATTTGGGTCATAATACTTAATTAAGGCTTTGCTTCGACTAGTCCTAGTCATTTTCGACTAATCTAGGCACTGGCTCAACCAGTCCAGGAATTTTCTCGAGTAATCCAGGATTTTACTCAGAAAATCAGATAAGGTTGTTTGGTCTTCGACCAGTCGAGTACCCTGCTCAACCAGTCGTGCAGTCTAGCTCGACCAGTTGAGCAGGACTCGACTCGAACTCTAGTAATGCGAATTTCGCCCACTCGACCAGTCGAGTGCTATGCTCGACCAATCGAGGGTCTATTTTATCCGATCGCAACAGAAAATTTGAAAATTGGTTCTACCAGGAGCAATCGAGCTGAACCTTAGACCAATCGAGGGAACCAAATTGCAGCCTATAAATAAAGGACATTTCTTGAATTTTATCATTCGAATTCAAGCCACCACTCTAAGAGATTAGTCCCCACTATTGTGAGGTATTTAAAATTATTTTATATAGCTTATTGGTTTCTTAATTTCTTGATATCTTCATTCCATTCTACTTGATATAAAGGGGATTTTGCTTTAACCCTTTTTGAGATCCAAGAAATTGAATCCAAGTAGCCAAAAGTTGGATTTAATTTAAAATTCATATAGACCTAGAACCCCTTCATTTGTGAGATTGAACATTGAACATCTTCATCTATAAAGAAGTAGTTCTATCGGCTACATCGAAGAACATTCTTCAGATGAGTATTGTTTTCAGTTTTCAGTATTTGGTTTGAGTGATTCAGCCAGGAAAATCCATTTTGTGGTTTTAACTGAGATAGCTAAAATCTCAGTGTGTGGGGTTTTTAATTGTGGTAGCCCTTTGAAAAAAATAATTGTAAGTGAAAGCCAATATCCCGTGGGTGTGGATATTGGGAGTGGAGTAGTTGTGTGGTTGTTTCCGAATAGTTGGTGTACACACACGAACCACTATAATTCTTGGAGTTGTAGTGGATGTTATATTTGTTATATGTGTGTGAATGCTTGTATCTCTTTTATGTATTTGTGGTGAATGTTGAAATAGCCAGATTTATTTCTTTTGCCTCTATATCAGTTTGAGGTGCTTTTAATATCTGCTATTTGAGTTTATTTTTTATATTTTATTTTTATTTGGTATAGTCCTTTTCACCCCCCCTCTAGGACTTAGAGCTCACCATTTTCAAGTGGTATCAGAGCCTAATAGCTCATTTTATTGGATTTATTTCCTGAGCTAAGTGATTTTGAGTTCTTAATATATCAAAATTTGATAACTTTTCTACCACTAGGCCACCACCATTTAATGGCTCCAATTATGCTTATTGGAAAGCCAGGATGAGGATCTTTTTGAGGTCCATCGATGAAAGCGTGTGACAAGCCACAGTGACTAGATGGAACCCACCTACGTCTGAAGTTATAGGCACTAATGGAACCAAATCCCTTATAGAAACACCATATTATATGTGGACTACTCTTCAGAAAAATGAGAGCAGTGGGAATGCCAAAGCTTTAAATGTAATCACTTATGTTCTATCACCAGATGAGTTCAAAAGAATTATGCCTTGTGATACTGCAATACAATCTTGGGATATCCTAGAAATGACACACGAGGGTACGACTATTGTAAAAAAGTCAAAACTTCATATCCTCACCACTAGGTTTGAGGAAATATGTATGGAAGAAAATGAATCGTTCATGGACTTCTATACAAAACTGAATGACATAGTCAACTCAATGTGGGGTCTTGGAGATAGCATCCCAGAAAGCAAAGTTTGTGTAGAAATACTGCGATAACTTTCTGAGAGATTCAATTCCAAGGTGACTGCTATTCAGGAACTTAGAGACACTGATGATATGAGGGTGGAAGAACTTGTTGGTTCACTTCAAACCTATGAGTTGAATTTCAAAGCTCCAAAAGGTAAGTCTATAGCTCTTAAATCATTCAAATGTATTTCTCAAGATAGTAATTCTGATTGTGAAAACTCAGAGGATGATATGGCCTTATTCGCTAAAAAGTTTTATAATATTTTTAAAAGTAAAAAGAGAGTTGATTTTTAAAAACCCTCTGAGAAGAAAAAGGGTAAAACTAAAAATTGAAAATCATTAAAAGACAGTCAGTGCTTCAACTGCCATGAATATGGGCATATGGAAAATAAGTGTCCTAAAAGGGTCAAACCAAAGAGAAAATGCATGTTGGCCACATGGGATGAATTGTCCTGCTCTTAAGCCTCTTCTGAGTCAGATGATTAAGAACCCGAATCTATAACTGAAGTCAAGGCCTTAATGATTCTAGCTAGAGTCACTTCTATAGATAGTTGTGATACATCTGAATATGCAAAACTGAGGAGTGACCCTGAAATCGAAGATGATCTTTAGGATGCCTACAATGCCCTATACAGGGAGAGTTGTAAGATTGCTGTTAAGCTTAAACTTCAAAAAGAAAAATTTCTAAAATTAAAAGAGGATTTTGAAAACTTAGTTTTAAAAAAGTTACATATTTCTCATTATTTTGAAAAAGCTAAATGTGACTTGAATTTTAAAACATTTGAACTCGAAAAACTAAGATTAGAAAATGAGAAACTAAAACTTAAAGTTTCTTTTCTCTTGAGTTCAAAGGATACTTGGAGGTATGCCCAGGGAGACCCTAAACTTGAAAAATTAGTAACCCCATCTAGAAAATGTGAAGATAGATCAGGTCTGGGCTATGATAAAAACATGCTTTTGAAAAATAAGAATATAACTCATAAGTTTGTTAAAGGAGAGTCCTCCAACTCAAAAGGGAAAAGCTTGAATTAAAACAGCTTTAAAAATCCTAAAACTTTTCAAGCTCCCAAAGTTAATGCCAATCATATAAATCTTAGAAATCAAAATTATAACCCTTTAGCTGAGAAGATTGTGGACTTACTCAAGGAGCTTTGGAAATCTAACTCGAATGTGAGAGTTAATAACAATTATAAGCAAAGGAAAACCAACAATGCTCCAAAAACCAAAATGATAATGAAATGGTTTCCTAAGGTTACTTGTCTGGTTGCCCACACTGCCTTCAAGGCTTCGAGTCAATTAAAGTGGTACATAAACAGCGGTTACTCTAGACACAGGACAGGTGACAGAGATTTGTTCACCAACTACAAAGAAATGATTGACGGTTCAGTCACATTTGGTGACGGAAGCAACTGCAAAATAATTGACCAAGGTACGGTTTAACTTTTCGATCTTCCTCCCTTTGAAAATGTTTTATTTGTAGAAGGTCTTAAGCACAATCTTTTGAGTATTTCTCAAATCTTTGATGTCACCCCCCGAACTCGAAAACTGGGCTCACAAAATTTTCAATCGCTGAGTCCGGCGCCGACAGCCACCGTAGTACCCCATTCACGGCTCTTGGCACCCATATACCAGATTCTGATCCTGGGATGCTAAAAAGATGATTTCAAACATGATTTGATTCGTAATGAGCATAACTACAAGTATAACCCACGAACAATAATCACAAGAACACCATCACAAAATCCACTATGATCAAAAACTTTAAGTACGATGCGTACAAGAGTGTGACAATAATAAAAACTCCAGAAGCTCGACTGCACGCTCCAATGACGGCGAGACTAAGGCTGCGTCTTGGCGTCACCTGCACAGATCAATCGTGCATAAGCTTATAGAAAGCTTAGAGGGTGGTGTAAGTGTGTGTGCAATATAAGCGTGCTCAGAATGCAAGGTTAGAGAAATGCGAAATCATGCTGATGAATATATAAATGCAATCAGCTGTACCAAGATTATACGGTGCAAGATATGAATGCTATCGGCCATATCCAGACCATGTGATGCGAGATTCAACTCAAGCATGTCAATCCTCATCATATATCAGTATAGTTATCATTCTGAATAATCATCGGGATCTAGTACACTCTACGCCAGCTTGCCGTCCCTATCCGAATGCACAACTGGGAGAGTGGAAGAGACCTCACTATTCGCCTGCCAATATCGGGTCCAGCTCGTTGATAGCAGACCGATTCCTCAAGCTAGTCAAATTCAACCTAGAAGTTGCCCCCTCACTTAGGAGGGTAAGTTCATACCCTTTTCTAACTAACCATGACATAGTGAGAGACACGACCTACTGGTATACGGCCCTCGCGCGCTCGTGCATCCACTCAGTCTCGACGTTGGAGTCATCCTCTGGTACCATCGGGTTTAGAATTTTTCACCCAGGGACATTTATGGCGCCCGTATACTAGAACTAAATATTTTCAGTATCCAATCCAGCCACCCATGATGCATCTATGGAGGCTTTGGCCCTAATGTCGCTAGGGCATACAATAACTACAATCATACAAATACAAGTGCATGAGTCACACTACCAGTCATGCAACAGTCTTACGTGTACCATGCGCTCATGTAGGGAAACTCTGCCTATTAGGGAGCCTATAAACATTCTGCCGAAGGCATATGCTATGATCAATCACTCCTCATATCAGTCATACATATGATGCGTATGATCATGAATCATGGATCTATACTAAACATGTATATAAAGATGAATTTTGTGTATAACGAAGATGGGCCTAGATGGCCTACTCACTACAAGTACGGGCCTACTAATGGGCCTCAGGGAGAGTAACAATGCAGACATTTAACCAACATTATCCCTACAATGTGGGCGTCAAATCATCATTGCTCCTAGGGATCGGCTCGCCTTAAATATCATTAAATAAATCATGGCAGAATCACACATTGCAATGTGCCTTAGGTACATCCCATTGGGCCTCAAATACATCAAATAGGCCGTATCTCATGGGCCTTATATTCATCAAGTGAGCCACCTTAATGAGCCTCACCAATGGGCCTTAGGTACTTTGCAATGGGCCATCACCCATGGGCCTTAGAATGTATTAAAATGAGCCCAATCACATAAGCTTTATGTGTATCAAATGGGCCTAATCACATAGGCCTTATATATATCAAAGTGGGCCTCAACAATGGGCCACAAATACATCAAATGAGCCTCATAACGTGGGTCTATATATATCAAGGTAGGCCCCAACAACGGGCCTATAAACACATCAAGATGGCCTACATACATGGGCCCATATATACCAAAGTGGGCCTTAACATTGGGACTATATACATGCCAAGATGGGCCTAAATACATGAGCCTATATATATCAAACTGGGCCTCAATAATGGGTCTAAAAATACATCAAGATGGGCCTAAACACATCAGCCCATATGCATCCAAGTGGGCCTCAATAATGAGCTTAAAAATACATCAAGATGGGCCTAAATACATCAGCCCATATGCATCCAAGTGGGCCTCAATAATGGGCCTAAAAATACATCAATATGGGCCTAAATACATGGGCTTATATATACCAAAGTGGGCCTCAACATTGGGCCTATATACATGCCAAGATGGGCCTAAATACATGGGCCCATATGCATCCAAGTGGGCCTCAATAATGGGCTTAAAAATACATCAAGATGGGCCTAAATACATGGGCCCATATTTACCAAAGTGAGCCTCATGTGAGGCTCGCCATAATGTTTATTTTCCTATCCAATCTGTTGATAAGGTCACATGAATAGAGGGCCCACCAAAATGTCTATTTTCCAGCCAACCTATTGATATGGTCACATGGACCAAGGGGCCCACTGTAATGTTTATCTTCCAGCTAACCTGTTGATGAGGTCACCTGGATAGGGGGCCCACCATAATATTTATTTTCCATCCACTTATTGATGAGGTCATACGGATAGGAGTGGGCCCACCATAATATTTATTTTCCATCCACCTGTTGATAGGTCACATAGACCTGGGGGCCCACTGTGATGTTTTTAACGGTGGGTGTTCATTCAACACTGTCGCCTGTAATGTGGGCCAGCACACATCACGGTGGGGCCATGCACACACATCACGGTGGGGCCTGCCTTGTAGCGTGCATGTAACAGCGCCTGCTGCCAACGTCAGCGGCAACAGGTGATGCTGCTGTATATATTTTTTTTATTTTAACGTTTTTCTAAGGAACTCAATAGGTGGTGCCCGCATCAAGGAAATCCAGCCCTGCCATTGGTCACCATAGCTCAATACCCACCCATCAAGCCCAATATTGGATGGTTTTTGTTGTATAGAACACATATGTTGTATTTCAACGGTATCAATACCATTCCTCACACCATGGCTCGCCAAAAGATCGGATTGGTCCCAAATTTTGGCTCAACGCCTAAAACGATTTGAGGAAAAGGATGGACGGATCGGATTAAGTATATACATCAAGGTGGGGCCTACATGAGTGGCCCACCCCATGCTTAGTACACCCACGTCACTTCACACTTCACTGTGAGTTACCACCCATGTCTGTACACGCACTCCATGTTAGCCAAGCCCACGTCCAACGTCCAGGGACTCTGGACGACATGGTAGTAACAGACATCATGGTGGGTCCCACATGTACGTGGCCCACTAGTTGGATCAGCATGATATTAGTATTTTCTCTTCAACTGGGTCTGTCCAACTGGCCTACTATTAGATGGTCCAGCAAGGTGGGCCTATGGATGGCATGGATATAATTTATCCTTCATGGTAGGCCACACACATACACACCAGGTGGACCACACATCTTCACATCATACAAGAGAGAGAGAGAGAGAGAGAGAGAGAGAGAGAGAGAGAGAGTCATGGTGATAGAGGGACAAGAGACGGTGATGGTGGGGCCCCGCCACTATGGGCCCCACATAATACAAATCATACATTAAAATGGCTCCCACCAACAAGTGGTCCCTAAAAAAGAAATTTAACAGTGGATCACCCACCTCTCTTCCTTCTTCTTGCTCCCCTAGGTTCCTGAGCTCCTTGCCTTCGGGTTTAACGGTGGATGATGAGATCTTGATGGTGAGGATGAGAGATGAGAGAGTGGGCTACACGTGGCCTTTGAGATTTGCTTGAAATGTTGGGACGTATGGAGCTTGGGAGTTGCTTGGGGAAATGAGAGAGAAAGAGTGAGGGGATGGGTTAAAGGGATGGGTGATGTGGTGGTTGTAAGAAAGGGTATGAGTTGAGTTGAAAAACTTGTAAAAGAGGAATGATGAGGGAGGAGAGAGAGTTGACTTTGGGTAGCTTGTGTAAGAGAGAGGTCTGGGCATGACATGTGTTAGTTGTACTTGACTTGATGTGTGATGTGTACTTGATTAATGGGATAGGTCGTAGAGATTCCCTCGATATTCACAACGCACGGTATTTTCTCGAAATGAACGTGTGTCCACATCTTCTAGTACGGGTATCGGTTCAGTGCGCGAGTCACGGCGTTAGAACCGCGGTGACGGTGCGGTCGCTAAGGTACAAGTTTCGAGTCGAGTCAACTCAGATATGCGGGATGGCTTAGGTTCGCGCACAAATGTCGAATACAGATCGAAGGTTACCAAAATTTGACCGGAAGGATCACGGAAGAATACGAAATGATACGGTCTAGGATACGGGTATTACATTCGATAATAAGCATAATGTTAAATTCACTAATCAAGGATGCGAGATCTTAAATGAGAATGGTTGTGTGATATTGAATGGTCGAAGAACATTTGAGAATTGTTATATTGTAAGTAATTCTAACTCATCCAAACCAATGAGACCGAGTTATGACACAAATGTCTTGGACGTGTAAACTACCAGAATTTATATAGACTGAGCAATGCCAATCTAATAAGAGGTCTACCCAAATTGAAGAAAATGGATAAAATTTATGGTGAATGTCAAATTAGGAAATAAACAAGGTGTAGTCACTAGAAAGTGAACTCCTTCGCTACATCTAAATCTCTTGAATTCCTCCACATGGATCTTGTTGGACCAACTAGAACGGAGAGTCGAGGTGGAAAGAAATACTTTCTGATAATTGTGGATGATTTTTTCAGATTTACATGGGTAGCTTTCATGAGAGAAAAGTCTAAAAGTCTTGATGAAGTGAAAAAGATACTTAAGCATATCCAAACTGAAAAAGAAACGAATATCTCTAAAATTCGAAGTGACCATGGATCGGAATTTGAAAATAGCAATTTTGATAAGTTCTATAGTGATCACGGAATATCCATGAGTTTTCTACACTTAAGACACCTTAACAAAATGAGGTTGTTGAAAGGAAAAATTTAGTGCTTCAAGAAATGGCTAATGTTATGTTGAATAGCATGAAGTTACCTAAAAATCTATAGGCTGAAGCTGTTAACACTTCATGCTATATAATAAACTGAGTTTATATTAGAAAATCAAAAGATAAAATAGTGTATGAACTATGGTTTAACAAGAAGCCACAGTTAAATACTTTTGATTTTTTAGAAGTAAGTGTTATATTTTATGTAACCGCGAAAATTTAGGGAAGTTTGACACTAAAAATGATGAAGGGATCTTCCTAGGGTATGCTTTAAATAGTCTAGTGTATCGAGTTCTCAACAACAGAACTAGTGTCATTCAGGAGTCCATAAATGTGGTTGTTGATGATCACCTAAATACATCGACTACTAGTTCAGAAGATGATGAAGTCAATATAATTGACAAACCTGACTCCTCATCCAGTCAAATTAATACTGAACTACGATCAGTTAAAGACCATCGTACCAATCAAATTCTTGGTAATCCTCTCACTAGTGTACATACTAAAAAATAATTAGAAAACATATGTAATTATGTGTGTTTTACTTCCTAAATTGAGTCAGGCAATGTAAAAGAGACACTTACTGATGAAAACTGGATAGTTGCCATGCAAGATGAATTGAATCAATTCATTCGAAATGATGTATGGTATTTGGTTCCAAGACCATTTGATAAATATATCATAGGAACCAAGTAGATCTTTAAAAATAAATATGATGAGTTAGAGAATATAATAAGAAATAAGGCAAGGCTGGTTGTACAAGGGTACACACAGATAGAAAGAATCAATTATGTTGAAACCTTTGTCCCAGTAGCTCATCTTGAATCCATCAGATTATTCATATCCATTGCATGTTTTAAAAAGTTTAAAATTTATCAAATGGATATCAAGATTGCTTTCTTAAACGGTGATTTACATGAAGAGGTTTATGTTGAACAACCTAACGGTTCTGAAGACTCTAAACACTCTGATCATGTGTATTGCCTGAAAAAGGCACTCTATGATTTAAAACAAGCTCCCAGGGTATGGTACGAGAAACTGACTAAGTTTTTACTAAATCATGACTTTGCTATGGAGAGTGTTGATAAAACTCTGTTTATTAAGAAAAATAATGAACACATACTTATAGTACAAATATATGTTGATGATATCATCTATGGCTCTACATGTTCTAACCTGTCTACTGAGTTTGCAGAGTTGATGAAATTTAAATTCGAAATGAGCATGGTGGGAGAACTGAATTACTTCCTAGGTCTACAAGTGAAACAACTTAGAGATGGTATTTTCATTTCTCAAACCAAGTATGCTCTAAACTTGGTTAAGAAGTTTGTATTTAAGAGTGGTAAAAACTTTGATACTCCTATGAGTACAACTCTTAAGCTTTCTAAAGATGCAATAAGTAAGAGCGTAGATCCTCGGTTGTATCGTAGTATGATTGGTAGTTTGTTATATTTAACTGCGAGTCAAGCTAATATAACATTCAGCGTAGGTATCTGTGCTAGATATCAATTAAATCCTAAGAAATCTTACCTAATTGTTGTCAAGAGAATTATTAGATATGTCGCAAGTTTGGTTAATTTAGGCCTATGGTATCCACATAATACTAATGTTCAATTAGCTGGTTATTCGGATGCTGACTGAGTTGGGAATGTAGATGATAAAAAATCCACTAGTGGTAGTTGCTTTTATGTTGGAAACCGTTTGGTTTCCTAGCATAATAAGAAATAAAGTTTTGTATCTCTATCCACAGCTGAGGCTGAATATATTGCAGCTGGAAATGCCTGTACTCAGCTTGTATGGATGAAAAGAATGTTAAATGATTACGATATTGCACAAGACATAATGATAATATATTGTGATAACTCCAGCGCAAGACATAATGATAATATATTGATATTTCTAAGAATCCCATCCAGCATTTTCGTACTAAACATATTGACATTTAGTACCATTATATTCAGGAATTAGTAGAAGGAAAAAAATTATTTCATTGGATTATGTGCAGACTGAAAATCAACTTGCGGACATATTTACTAAACCACTTGACAGAAATAAGTTTTCTAAATTAAAAATGGATATTGGTATGTGTAATTCTAACTGAGATTATCATGTTTACATACATTTTTTTTAATATATTTTTCTGTAATTTATTTTTTAATTAAAATTGATAAAATATGTAATTTTTATGCTTGCACGACCGGTCGAGCACATAATCGATCAGTCGTAGCACGACCGGTCGAGCATGTACTCGACCAGTCGTGGTGTGCGGGGGTAATCTCCTTTTTAGTGTGAAAAAGTCATTTTTCTCCAAATTTCTCATCTTCCTCACTCGCCCCTTCTCCGACCCATTGAACCCATCTTCAATTAATGCAAGTGCTCCATTTTCAATTTCCTTTTAGATTTAGGATCCTTGAGTCTCAGTTTGCTTGAATCTTACTTTTATTTCATCTTTCCTTGTGGTTTATTGGGTCTTTTTGAGAAAAATCTGTTGGCTTTGAAACCCCTTGCTTTCCTTCTTAGATTTTCTTGATTAATCTTGCTATGGAAGGTCGTTCGAAGAAAAATCGAGCATCATCTTCTCCGACCCCTCCTGTTAGGGTGAGACTACGACCTCTTGGTGATGATCTTGAATATGTATGGGATTTTCGTCAATGTGAGGTCATTGTTGAGCGGACGGTAAATGTAAACCATCTCACTCAATTTCATATCATTCCTCTCCTTGTTGCTGTAGGTTGGGAAAATATTCTAAATTGGGGTGGACCTGCATACCGCTCCATTGCACAGGCCATGTTCGCTTGTATAAGCGATGCCTCGATTGAAGAATTAACCTTCATAATTACATTTAGAGAAGGTCTATATAAAGTTGATCGATTTATTAATTGTTGACCTACTAGATGTTAATGTCAATGACGACGGTATACCTATACCGGTTTTAGCCCAAAATATAACTGAATCAGAAAAACGTCTCTTAACTCGCAAACCGTGCAAAATAGACTCGGAATGGAATTTTAGGAATGCACTCTAGGCCAACCAAATGTTGCCCAAATAAAGAGTGTTGCATCGTATTTTTATTTTTAATGTTTATCCTCGATCCGAAAACAAATTCGAGTTGACATCTTTTATGGTTCATATTCTTCATTCGGTCATATTTGGTAATATTGTGTGTCTTTCTTCCTTAATCTGTTATATCATCATCTAATTTTGACTTCATTCGGGTCATAGCCATATCCTTTTTCTTATTTGATGACTGCACTTACTTTGCACTTTAATGTGGTCATGCCACCTGGTGAAGTCCCTATTGCGCTTCTCCCATTCAACAACTCAAACATCAATAAGATGAATTTGAAGCTAGCTCCTGGTCAAAAGGATGGGGAAGCTGAGGAAGTTGGAGAGGAAGATGCATTGCCCTTAGACACTATGATGGATGACATTTTTGATGAATTAGAAGAAGATGATCTTGAGGCTGATCTTGACTTTCAGCCTTCTGACTTTGATGAGCGCCTTCGCTCCTTAGAGGGGAACGTGGATGGATTGCAAATATCCCAAGATAATCAAATGAAGTATATGCATAAGTATTTTAGACGCATAACTAAGGGAATATATCAGATTGATCTATCCATTTCACTTTCTTCTTCATCTGGTTTTGATTAAATTTCTTTATTTTCAATGTTGGACTTGTATTAATGCTTAACTTTTCTGTTACTTGGTGATTTTTTTTTTTAGACATGTATAAGTGTGTGATGTTAATACTCTTTCTTATATGTTTTAACTGCTAAGTTTCACTCTCTTTCTTATAGTCTTCACATATCTGATAACCACGTTCACATATTTTTATTTCTTCCTTTATCATTTTGTGACAAAAAGGGGGAGAAATTGTGTGCATGATGTCTAATTTGCTTTATTATGATGTGATTATGTTTGAATGGTGGATGTAGAGAAATGGATTTTTTTATTTTTATTTTTATGTTTGGATATGTATATCTTAATACAGGTCTCTACAAGTCACTCAACTTAATTTGAGGGAGAGTAGATTGAGGGGGAGTTGTGATTGTTGGATTCGACATGGAGTTTTTGAACTATGTGAATATGCGTATTATAATTTGTTAATCATCTATATGTTGGTTTTGTCACAAATTTGACAAAGGGGGAGATTGTCAGTGCTAAGTTGTAAATCTAGCACCTTGCATTATCAAATTTTGTTGTGTCAAACCACAGTGATTGACTTGTTTTGATAGATGGAAAGTTCACCTTCATTTAAAGATGAGTTTCAAGTCATTTACATCCACATTAAATGCTACATCTACTTCAAGTAAGTGTGCATGTTCAACTTCAAGATTAAGTTCAAGTTCACCAAGTCCAGGTGTTCAAGTCCAAGTACTCAAGTTCAAGTGCATCTCAAGCTCAAACTAAAGTTAAAGTTCAAGTGCATCTCAAGCTCATGCTCAAGTTCAAATACACTAGCTCAAGCTTAAGTCTCAAGAACACAAGTTTAAGACATAAGTTCAAGATGCAAGTTCAAGTAAACAAGTTCAAGCTTCATGTACTTCAAAGTAATCTATCTACCGAAGCGACCAATGTTACAAGTTCAATACTCACCTTTAAGGTATACATGACCCTAGAAAGACCTTAGGTTTAGGTCATTAATATTGCATATTTAATTTTGGTCATAGTACTTAATTTAGGCTTTGCTTCGACTAGTCCTAGTCATTATTCGACTAGTCCAGGCACTGGCTCGACCAATCCAGGATTTTTCTCGACCAGTCCAGGATTTTACTCAGAAAATAGTATAGGATTTTTTGGTCTTCGACTAGTCGAGTACCCTGCTCGATTGGTCGTGGAGTCTGGCTTGACCACTCGAGCAGGACTCGACTCGAACTCCAGCAATGCAAATTTTGCCCACTCGACCAATCGAGTGCTGTGCTCGACCAGTTGAATTGGCCACTCGACCAGTCAAGCGAGCCACTCGACCAGTCGAGCCAGCCACTCGAATAGTCGAGGGTCTGTTTTATCCGATCACGCCAGAAAATTTGAAAATATTTCCTGCCAGGACCAATCGAGCCGAACCTTAGATCAGTCGAGGGAACCGAATTGCAGCCTATAAATAGAGGACATTTCTCAGATTTTATTATTCATTCCAAGCTAATTCAAGCCACCACTCTAAGAGATTAGTCCCAACTATTGTGAGGTATTTAAAATTATTTTATATAGCCTTTTGGTTTCTTAATTTCTTGATCTCTTCATTCCATTCTACTTGATATAAAGGGGATTTTGCTTTAACCCTTTTTGAGATTCAAGAAATTGAATCCAAGTAGGTAAAGGTTGGATTTAATTTAAAATTTGTCTAGACCTAGAACCCCTTCATTTGTGAGATTGAACATTGAACATCTTCATCTACAAAGAAGCAGTTTTACCGACTGCATAGAAGAACATTTTTTAAATAAGTATTGTTTTCAGTTTTCTGTATTTGGTTTGAGTGATAGGAAAATCCTTTTTTTGTGGTTTTGACTGAGATATCTAGAAAATCTCAGTGTGTGGGATTTTTAATTGTGGTAGCCCTTTGGAAAAACAATTGTAAAGGTTTTAAGGTGAACCTTGGAAAAACAATTGTAAAGGTTTTAAGGTGAACCTTGGAAAACCTTTTTTCCTAGTGAAAGACAATATCCCGTGAGTGTGGATATTGGGAGTGGAGTAGTTGTGTGGTTGTTTGCAAACAGTTGGTGTACGCACACGAACCATTATAATTCTTGGAGTTATGGTGGATGTTATATTTGTTATATGTGTGTGAATGCTTGTATCTCTTTTATGTATTTATGGTGAATGTTGTAATAGACAAATTTATTTCTTTTGCCTCTATATTGGTTTGAGTTTTTGATACCTACCGATGTTTTAGAAATCAGGTTGTCCTACCATAAACCTTAGTTTTTGGTGTAAGGTTGTCCTTATAACAACGTTCATATCAACCTCTCAAGACTTGTACATTTGAGGGTACTTTTAATATCTGCTATTTGAGTTTATTTTTTACATTTTATTTTTATTTGGCATAGTCCTATTCACCCCCCCAGGACTTAGAGCTCGCCATTTTCAGTTAGGTCCAACTTGACTCGATCTGGTATTGTGAAAACCTTGACCCGAATTCAGTCCGACTTGGGACCGAGTCCAGCAAGCCTAACTTGATCTGATCGGATCTTGGCTGGGCTGATTCGAATCGAGTCTGACTCGGTCAAAGATACCGAGTCGGATCGATGTGGCTGCGGTTTGGATTGGGTCACTAGACAGACTAAGAATCAGCCACCGCATACTGTTCTTCTTTATCTCTATGAAAATTTGCACTTTTGCAACTAATCAAGATCCCTGCATCGTCAAGGTTAGAAATCTGTTGTTCATTATCCAAAGGCAAAGCTAGATCTACACCAACAACTTAATCTTACAAAAAAACCTTTAATTTCTCTAGAAAAAAGCTTCAGATCTAAAAAAACAGAAGCGAAAAATGACATGAAACCCTAATATCTTCAAACAAAGAGAAGTGGAGAAGAAGTGAAATCCAATCCTACTACAGATCTGAGAGAGAGAGAGAGAGAGAGAGAGAGAGAGAGAGTGTCAAACAAAGAGAAGTGGAGAAGAAAGGGGCTAGAGAGATTATATGTAACGTGGACCCCGTCACAAATCGAGTCGGGTTTCGGATTGGTTTGGATCCGACTGGATCGAGTTTCGGTTCGAGTCGAATCGGGTTACTATGTAAGCTGAACTCCACTTGGTCGGGATTCGGATTTGATTGGTTCTACTCAATCTGAACCCGACTCTAGCATTCGGTTCGGGTTGAGTCGGATCGCCGGATTGAGTTGGGTCCTGCCCGTCTCTATTCACAATAGAGCCTCCACATGCTTGGAGGATGCTGCCTACCAAAACAGGGAGTTTAGTAGAGATATCTCTGTGCCCAGGTGCATGACATCTACTCTCTCTGAAGCGGATTATGTGCCTGGGTGGTATGTTGACGTCACTAAGTTATGTGGGCCCCACCATGATGTATGCGTTATATCTACACCATCCATCCATTTAGCGAGATTATTTTAGGTCATGAACCTATAGACACCCCATCCCAGGCTAACAAGATGATTGAGTTTAAACTGATGGATGATCAACCAAACCCCGATCATAAACCCCAACCCTAGGAACCCTAATCTTAAACCCTAAACTTAACCTAGTAAACCCTAGAACCATGAGTCAACTCACCCAATCAACTCACTAAGTCAAATCACTCGGTCAACTTATCTAGTTAAGCCCAAAATATAACACCCCGTACTTTCCAGTGCTTGGGTGTTACCTTGAAATTCTGAATTAACCACACGTGCGTGGGGTCACGCGTGACTCACCTTGCACTTTAACATTCAGTGGTCCCCAATGTATCCATCTGGACTGATTAGGATGATCTTCATTCATATATCTAGTCATCTAACTGTTAGGAGTGGAATTCACCTATAAATTGAGCTTTCCATTAGATTGATCCTCGAGACAGACCATACATTTGCAGTAGGACTCCTTAAATAAATTATAAATCAATCATGACGTTCTTTGATCAATCAAACGTCCAATTTCCCTAATTTGACCATTGGATTATAAAATCAACTGTAAGACTGCTTGGGTAGTAGAGGTGTATGAGATTGGATACATGGTCCACTAGGACACGATACAACCCATTAACGACCCTAATCAAAGGCAAGTTATACAAAATAATAATAATAATATTAATAAACAATAAATGGATACAATGTCTATGTATGCACATATTAAAATAACATAAAAATGATAATGACAATTAAATATCTAATAATATAAAAGTTTGAGATGGATGACCCTAATAAACAACATGACTATGATATACATATGTATATTACATATAATAATAATAAGAATTAAAATTAATGTGAATAATGACATAAGATGGTGTACTTAGAGATACAAACAATCCCTAAGACCTTTTTAACCACTGACATTCAAGTTCGGAATCATTCGACCACCAAACTAACTGAAACCCTTTGTACCAACCTAATCTTCGGTTAAAGTCCATATTAGGGTCTATCAAGTGAAATGGATGGGGTGGATTTCCCACAAACATCACCATGGGCCCTGCGTTGGAGTGCATGTGCATCGGTGTTGAAGTAACCGCAGTACACTGGTCGACCCACCATGGTCAAACTGAGTTGACCCGCTGTTTCCTTTGAAAGAGAAACACTCTCTCCCTTTCTTCCGGTTTCAACTGCAGACGTACGCGCGTATGTAGATTTGATCAGCGGCCCACCTCCACTACCCATTTTCATGATCTAAACCGTCCACCTGATGCGGTATTTTCTGCTGACCAAAATTCAGTGGGTCCTGCTTGTAGATACGACCATCTGTGCACACAAACATTAGCGAAGAGAAGTTGTGTGCAACGAAACTTTCCAAAAGTGGAAATCGTCCTTGCAGACCAGCTGCCACGATCCATGTGAGGGGTCTTCATCTGATCTCGACCGTCCGTTTAAGAGTATCTCCTCCATCCAATGCGGGTGGTTTGGGCATTGCAAACAAAACCACGACTGGTTTTCCCCTACCCATGGTATTTGAAACAGCTCCAGCTAGAAACAATCCACAGTATATATCTTCGATCTAACAGCTCTAGGCGATCCAGGGCTTAAAATAAAGGAAGGAAAACCTAAAAACCAGGCCACGACTTCACTCATTCGCAACCGTACCTCCAAAAACTCAGCTGTTTTCCTCACCGTTTGAACCCACCATCGAAACCTACCTGGAGCTTCGTTTTTCCTCTTCCACAAGCGTCGTGTGGAAGAACTAGATGCTCCAGAATAATCGGTTCGAAGAAAATAGCCTCTGGGGGAAGACTGCCATTGAAGCTGAAGCTTCTTCCCCGAGAGCACAACCTCTTCACCGCTGCTGACATAACCCACTCCGAGTTTCGAACTTTGTGAATGGTGCCCGAGCTGAGCTCTGGCTTGGTCTGAGTCTCACTAAAGAGAAGGCAAGGTGGAGTGGTGCCGCTCAAGGCCGCTGCCCGAGCTGCGACCCACTGACTCGCTGGTGCGAGCTGGTGATCAGGTCAGTCCATCCAGGCACTGCTGGATGTCCTAGCGAGAAGGAAAGAAAGGGAGGCAGGAAGGAAGAAAAGAAAAAAAAGGGAAGAAAAGAGGGAGAGAGAGCAGCTTTGGGTTGCTGTCCAGTTGGAATCGAGTCGACTCGGTTGGGATCGAGTCTGACTCGGCTGAGCTATGTGTGGATATGATCTAGGTTAGTTGGGATTCCAGCAGGGAAAAAAAAGGATAGGAGAGAGAGAGAGAGAGAGAGAGAGAGAGAGAGAGAGAGAGAGAGAGAGAGAGAGAGAGAGAGAGAGAGAGAGAGAGAGAGAGAGAGAGAGAGAGTTGGGGGTTGAGTCAGCTTACTGCCAAGTTGTGGCTGCCGAGTTGACTCGGTCCAGGTGCTTGCTGCACGTTCCAGCAATATATAAAAAAAGGGGGTAGGGGAAGAAGAGGGATAAGAGAAAGAAAGAAGAGAGAGAGTGCTAGGAAGAAGAAAAGAAAGAAATGAAGGAGAAGGAGAGTGAAAGAGGGTAGAGAAAAGAGAGAGAGGGAGTGAGTCGACTCATTGTCGAGTCAAGAAGATTCGGTCACTTGGTCAGGCTAAATTCGATTCAGGTGCGAGTCAGGCTAGCTGAGTCGAGTTCCAAACCAAAAACATACCAAGCTCGCATTGAGTTGGTTCAAGTCAAGACGAGCAATCGGGACTGGATCGGATCGGTCAAATCAGGTAAGTTTAAGATAACTACTTAGATTATAAATTATCATTAAATAGATTTATTAGTATTTTTATTGTATATTGGGAAATTTTCTAACATGGGGTTAAATTGATTAAATCTAATTCACACCTTCAAACCCTACGAAGAAGTGGACTTACATCCTAAGGTGAGGACTCATCCTTTGAGCTTCCCATTCAAATTCACCAACCTAGACATGAACGATGCTATAATTCTATGTAGTTAGTAACCCTAAATTATTTAGTTTACTTATTTCATTACATGAATATGCTAATATGGTGTATGACTGGCTCATGTAACGTATGAATGTTGTGTCTCTTTAATGCTAGTAACATGAATAATTCAGTTGCCACATGTTGTAGAGTTTGCTAATTAACCAGATGTTGTTGTTTGTGATTATCTTATGGATTGGATATAACATGTTAAGGACTTACCATCTTGCGGGCCCTATTTGACTTATACGGACTTGATCACACACTTGCCTTATATATCTTGGACCACAGTTTGCCATACATGGATTGGACCACTGTAACACCCCGTACTTTTCAGTACTCGGGTGTTACCATGGGAATTTAAACCAGTTTACACGTGTATAAACACACGTAGCTTCCCTTACACATCAATATTCTGTGATCCCTAGTTCATCAATCCCAATTGTCTGGTGAAACATTTCGTATATCAAGCCATCCATTCAATTAGTTTTCAAAATAGTTTAGAGACGTCTATCTTAGAATCTCAATCACTTCGATAGAAGAATCAAACCATCCAGTAATATTTAATAAGTGTGTGTGTGTATTTAATTGTTACATGGTAAGTTTTACACAAATTTAGATCAAAAGAATCATCCATTTATTTGTCATATAAATAATGTATGAAAATGTGTTGTAATAGAGCGATATGTATATAACTAACGTATATAGAATATTATCAAAATAATATTATAATGAATAATAATTTTACAATATATAATTAAATTTAAATATTAATGAAGTATTAAATATCTTTTATAAATATGAATATAAAAATTTCTAGATGTTTTAATAAAGTTATATATTGTTTGGGTCCTTACTCTTACTCGGGTGGTAGACTCCTTGGAGTTTCAACACCGGGTCAAGGGTTCAAGTACCCATGGTGGTGAAATTCCATGGTGTGTGTGCGTGCGTTAAAATATATATATATATATATATATATATATATATATATATATATATATATATATATATATATATATATATATATATATATTTTAACAACGTGATTTTAAATATGACAATGTACAAATTTCAATTCATATATATGTACAATATGACATTGTAAATTATGAATTATATATTAATAAATATGTGATCAATAGCATGTATATAATAGTATGTTAATATTGAAAATTTATATTTATATACATGCATGAAATTTTAATTATTTTAGTTATAAGTAATATGCAAGGGTAACGAAATCTATATTAAAATTAGTATTGGTTAATAATAAAATTTTGAAAGCCTTATAAATGGTCCCTTTAGGACCTTTTAACCGTTGACATCCAAATTCGGAATCATCACCATTAGATCGATGGGAAACCGCCATTAGGACTACAAATCAAGTTGTGGGCCCCACCTGGACATTTATCGGCCTAATCTTTGATGCCGGGCCCTGTTTGGGGACTTCCAAATGGAATGGACAGAGTGGATTTTCCACAAACATCACGGTGGAACCCACACCTGCGTCACATGTGCACCACAGGGGATGCACTTGCTGTGCACCGTACTAGTAGGAGTAGTCAAAGCTCATTTGACCGAGCTTTCTCTTAAAAGAGAGTCTCTCTCGCTCCCTTGATTTCGCCAGTGAACGGACTGACGTCCTTTTCATTGATTGGTGGCCCACCATCCGTGATCTCAAGAAGGATCTAAACCGTCCATCGTGTTGGGCAGACTGTCCCGTCCAAACCCACGTGGGCTTTGCACGTTATGTCACACGTGATTGCACACAATCGTCGTCGCAAACAAACCCTACTAACACACGTTTCCAAAAATGGAAACTGTGTTCCGTGCAACAGCTGGGCGATCCGCGTGAGGGGCGTTTACCACAATATAGAGCATCCACTTGATGGCATCTCAACCGTCCAAACCCATTTCCACATTAGCAAAAGCAAAACCACAGTCATTTTGCAAAAAATGGCCGAGAGCTCCAAGCTCGAACCCATTAGGAAATCGGTGGCCAAGCTTCGAAAGCTTACCTCAGCAAGCTCCATTGGGCCCCTCCATACCATCTAGTAACGTCTAAATGGAGAAAAACCTGCCCGATGGAAATCCAACATGAGCAGCAGCTCATCTTCCTCATTGGAGCTCCACCGAGTCGTCTCAAAACGGGGCGAAATCAGGTCGAGCCATGGGCTCTGTTAGGCCTCTAAAACAACAGAAAAGAAGAGAAAGAAGAGGAAGGAAGGAAAGAAGAAGAAAAGAAGTGAAGAAGAAGAAGGAAGGAGTAGAGTGGTGCGGCTGCCGTCATGCCGCACCAACATGATTCAACTTGGGTTGAGCCTGAGTTAGGCAGAGTCAAGTGGCATGCAACCTGACTCCCTACCAAGTTCAGCTCAAGTTGAGTCAGGGTTCAGCTCTGCTGTCGCTGGCCAGAGGGAGAGAGTGAAGAGAAAAGGAGAAAATGAGAGAGAGGGGTGCGCATGTGCTGCACTCGACTCATTTTCGAGTCACGGCTCGAGTTGGGCCTGGTTCGGCCATTGCTGGATGTTTCCAGCAGTAGGAAGGAGGAAAAGAAAGAAAAGAAAGGAGTGAGAAGGAGATAAAGAAAGCCAGCAGAGAAAGATGAGGAAGAGGGAAAGGGAGAATGTAGGGGCGGTGGGCTTGTTGAGCCGAGTCAACTCGACTTGAACTGAGTCGACTAGGTGAGCCCACATTTTTCTGTCCAGATTTAATTTATTTTAATTATCATTGCTATTTTTATTACCATTTTTTTAGCATTATTAAAATTAGATATGATTGACCATTAGAAAATTATTCATATGGGTATTAGTTGATTCATATAAAAATCTTCATTATTAAAATATTAATATTTTTCCTTGTCATTCTTAAAGTATTATTATTAACGCTAGAACATGCTATTTATCTTCATCAAAATGACTATTAGTGTCACATTGGCTAAATGTTAAGAATATTATTTATATTACTAATTATTTTTGGAATTATTAGCAATATGATCCATCGTAGGTTGTTGTTAGATAATTTAATATGATAGTAGCTGTTGCTGTGTTTTTATGGGACGGCTTCCCTAAGGCGGACCTTCCTCCACCTGCACAATCAACAATGTCAAGGTGACCCTGGCTAGAGCTGGGGAACCTCCGATGCTTAAGTCAGTCGTCTGATCAGTAGCAAAGGGCTTATCTCAGTTCAGTACCGCGTACCTTCTTCCGTCCCAAGCTTGGAGATTTATACAGTTTGTCAATCCTCATCCTTAGAGGATTCTCCTCCTGATTATTCGGAGACTTACTCCTTTCCACAGATTGCTCTCAATCCCGAGAATCTCGGAATTCGCTACCCGTATTCCTGAATTTCCATAAAGTAGTATCTGTTCCCGTTCCGCCGCTCGCTATCTCGGCCAGGTCGTTTACCGACTCTCGGAGAGTCTCGGTCAGGTCGTGACCGACTCTGGGAGAGTCTCGGCCAAGTTGTTGCCGACTTGGGCAGAGTCTCGACCGACGCAGGAGGGTGGGTTCTTGGCCTTTCCACGGACGGAATAATCTCGATGTTTATCTGTCATTCCTTGTTCCGTGACCGACAGAACCAACTCGTTGAGTCGATCTTGTTCTATCGGCTAAGTGGCTTGAACATGCTCAGCCTTTAGTGGGCTTTTGCAGACGATGTCATCACTCTGACAGAGTGACTTTAATCATCCCTTGCTTATGCCTCCTGGCCTATCCTCTGTTCCGTCGGTGTTGTCTCGGATTCTTCAGGCAGTGTCAGCAGAACCGACCTACTTAAATCCGAGTCTCCAGACTTAACACATTTCTCCTCAACAGTAAACCCCCCTTACTCCTTGTGTCTTCCACGGTATCAAGGAGTACGATTTTCTCGGTTGGTTCGTATTAGCATCCGAGACAATGATGAGGCGTTTAATGCTCTTTAAGTCGTCTCTAATGTACGACGTTGCGCCTCCTAAGGCCGTACGTGCGACCAGCCGTCGATTCGTTTCGTCCGCGTATGAAATGCGGACGCGTGGCCACGAAGTTATCGCTGTCAGCCAGCGTTCGTCACGCGTCGAACGGGGGAGCCGAGGCGAATGACGATTCACTTTTGCCATAAATGCCTTGCCACGTGGCACAGCTATAAAAGGGCCGGGCGGGAGGACTGTGCGAAATTTATTTTCGCTCTTCTTCCTCCCGCCTATGTCCGCTTCCGAGGTCCTTTTTGCTTCTTCCCCTCCTCCTCCTCCGCTGTCGCTTCTTTCTCCGTCAATCTTCCCTTATACTCGCCGTCGATTTCTTGGTGAGTCCTTTCCTCCTTCTTTTATAAGCTTTAATGGCTGCGCACGGCTCTCAAAGCCCCCGGGAGGAGATGTCCGAAGATGAGGGTGCGTCCCAACACCTTTGGGACGTTACGGAACCACCCTCACTGTTGACGGAGTTTGCTGTCGGTGCTGACGCCGCATTCCGGCTTGTCAGAGAAACCGGTGACTCATCGGCTGGGCGTCTTACTCAGGTTGGTCCATCCAGTGGTGGGATGTCTCTGGTGACTCGTCCAGGGAGACCTAACCCTTGGGTGGATCAGCTGGAGGATGAGGATGGAGAGGACAATTAGTCACGGGCGAAGGGGCGGCCATTTTAGGCCCTGTGAACCAAACTACCGAAGCCTCTGAGTCATCTTCAAAGGGGAAAGAAGACGAACCTAGCAGTCTCGTCGCCTCCATTCTAACTGAATTCGACTTAAACCGGATCAGGGCTGGATATCATGTCCCTGACTCGGTCGTCCTCCGTCTCCCTCGTTCGGGTGATTTGCCCGACCATCCCCCTGCATGGATGGTCACAATTTTTCAAGTCGCGATGCAGTGTAGCTTGCGTTTGCCACTCCAGCCCATTGCTCGTGACTTCCTGTCCCGAGTCAAAATAGCTCCCGGTCAAATTGTTCCGAATGGGTGGAGGAATTTTTTCGGGTGTGCCGTACTCTGGTCCGAGTTAGAGCAGCCTTCCCTCACGGTCGACGAGTTCCTCTACCTTTATCAAGTCAGACCAAATCCAAACTTCCCTAGCCTCTACTTTCTGAGCGCGTGGAGAGGCAAAGGGGGGTCTTTAATAACCGACCCACCCACTTCGAACAAGTTTTGGAAGGAAAGGTGTTTCTGGGCGTGCGGTCGGTGGGAGTTGGCCGACACGTGGCCGTACGAGCCTCAAGTATCTCGCACGTTCCGTAGAGCAGGTGACTCGGTGACTCGGCCCGATGGTCTTTCCTTTCTCTCCCTCTTTATTTTTATACCATCCTCTGATAATCTTGACTCCATAATGTCTTGCAGATATTTTGAAGAAGAGGGAGAACCTCGAGTCCGGGGATCTGACTCGGATAAGGGAGCTGAGGAAGCTGAGCGCGGGGGAACGGTCTTGGAAGTTGCTACTGCAACCCAAGCGCCTCCATCTTGCAGGTCTAGATTCGTTCGTCTCAGGTAACTCGTCCTCCTTTGCTTCGTTCTTTCGGTTTCCTGTTCGCCTCCTCATTCTTTTTTATTCATCCTTGCAGACCTTCCCGAGGCTCGCCCCTTTTTGAGGCATGCGCCTGACAGCATGGCCGAGTCCCGCCCTGCCTTGAAGCCACTTTCCAAAGTGAAGGTCCCCCCGAGATCGGCTCTGTTGTCCGGGTCTCGGCCTCAGAAGCAGAAGCAGACTGCGGCCAAGGTTAAGGAAACGGTCGTTCCATCCGCTCCTGTACCTGCTGTCCCCCAAGTGGTTGTTCTCTCCGACCCTGACGAGAGGGCCGAGGAAGCGGAGCCAACTCCTCCGAGACTCAGGCGGCTCTCGAGTCGGGAACTGTTGCAGAGGAGGTCTCGGGGCCGAGGGAGGTCCCGCGCGAGGAATCCCCGAGAAGGGAGATGACTCAACAGGAGTCCCCCCTCGCCAAGATCATCACTGGGATGATCCCTTGGGCGCTCGCCCATGGGGGCGAAAGAGACTTCGCCAGTTATTAAAATGCTTCGACTGTCCAGACCCTTGGACATACGGCGAGGTTGCTTTTTGAGGTAAACTTCTCTTCAATCCTGTGTCGTCCCTGACTAAGTTTTACCGCATAGCTCACTGTCTCTTTATCGCAGCTGGCACCTTACCTCGTCAAAGCAAGCTCGGAGCTGACTGCCGCCTAGAAACTCGCATCCGAGACAGAGACTGCGAGGAGGGTCGCTGCCGAGGCTGAGGGTCACAGAGAGATCACTGAGAGCCGGATTGGCATCATGACCGGCGATCTATCGATCACTCGGAAGGCGGCCGAGGATGCCTGTACATCTCTTGAAGGAGTTAAAGCCGATAATGCTCGCCTGACTTTGCTCCTTCAGGAGGCTGAGGAGAGGTAGCGACACCTTCTTCGAGTTCACGGTGGGTGCGAGAGTACTCTTACTCGCGCGAAGGCCGAGGCCGCCGGCCTCATTCAGGAAGCCCAAGAAGAAGTGCGCCGAGCCAAAGAGGAACGAGAGCGAGCCGTAGACGCCTTCCTCGAATCTTTCGAGTTTGAAGAGGAGAGGGGCCGCCTTTATCAATGTGGTTACAAGGCCTGCGTCTTGGAGATGACGGCGGCCTTCCCCGATCTCGACCTCTCCGCCTTCGAAGTTGACAGTCCGTCTGCCGAGGCTGCTGAGGGCGAAGCTACCGAAGGAGATGCTGCTACTGACGAAGCCGGTCCTTCGGGCGCCGTATAGGGGATGAATTTCGACCGAATGGGGCAGTCGGATATTGTACTTTCTTTTGTTGTTTTGTATTTTTTTGTTGGTAACCTGACATTGGGTACTTGAACGAAATAGAACTTTTCATTGAGTCGACTTCAATTACAGTACTTTCTATTCTATCTTACGGGTAATAAATCTTGAGATGCTCGGCATTCCAAGGATGAGGCAACAGTTGTCTATTTAGGTCTTTCAGCTGATAGGTTCCCGGACGGATGGTGCCTGAGATGACGTAGGGACCTTCCCAATTGGGTCCTAGTGTACCCGATCCAATTTCCTTGGTATTTGGAAAGGTCTTTCGGAGGACCATATTCCCGGCTCGGAATCGTCTGACTTTAACTCGGTGATTGTAAAATCGAGATACCTATCTTTGTCGGGCCATCATCCTCAATCGAGCCCTTTCTCTTTTCTCTTCCAACGAATCAAGCTCGAATGAAAGGAGTTCGCTATTCTCTTGTCCACTGTATAAGTTGACTCGGGCCGAGACAACACCGATCTCAACTGGTGCGACTGCTTTCGCGCCATAACATAGGAAAAATGGGGTTTCTCCCGTGGCAGTCCATGCTGTGGTCCGATAGGCCCACAGTATATTAGGAAGTTCCTCGGCCCATGCTCCCTTTGCTTCATCGAGCCTCGTTCGGAGGTGCCGCTTTATAATTTTGTTGACCGCCTCAACCTGTCCATTCGTCTGAGGATGGTGAGGCGAGACGTATACGTTTCGAATCCTGAGATTGCTGCACATCTCCTGGAATTGTTTGTTATCGAACTGCCTTCCATTGTCGGTAATGATAGTCTGAGGTATCCCGAATCAACAGATGATATTCTTCCAAATGAAGCTTGTGATCCTTTGATCGGTGATTTTCACCAATGGCTCTGCTTCAGCCCACTTCATGAAGTAGTTCACAGTAACTACGGTGAATTTAGTCTGACCCTTCCCCAGTGGAAAGGGCCCGATGATGTCGATCCACCACTGCGCAAAGGGCCATGGTCCCGACATTAGAGTCAGTTCCTCAGGGGGTTGTCTTGGGATTACTGCGAACCACTGACACTTATCGCATCTTTGAACGAATCGTTTAGAATCGTGCTGTATAGTCGGCCAGTAATACCCCTGCCGCAACACTCTGTTGGCGAGTGAGCGTCCTCCTGAATGGTTTCCACATATCCCTTCGTGTATCTCCCATAAGATATAATCGGCTTCTTAGGAGTCGACGCACCTTAGTAGAGGAGCATGAAAGCCTTTTTTATATAGAATCCCATTCAAGATGGTGTAGCGCGAGGCTCAAACCTTTAACCGCTACGCCTCGGCGCGATCTTCTAGCAGTTCTCCATCGTTGAGATAGCGGACGAGTGGGTCAAACCAAGCAGTCGCTGAGTTGATAGGAAATAGGGCCAAGACTATCGGCTCATCTACACTCGGTTTAGGGATGTATTCAATCGGAACCGACCGAGGTATGTCTTCCTCGTCGGCTGAGGCGAGCCTTGCTAACAAGTCGGCTTTGGCATTGTCGGTCCTGGGTATTCGAATTACTTCACACTTCTAGAATCCATCGATCAATTCTTTAGCCTTTTCCATATACGCCTTCAGTTGTTCTTTTCGAGTTTGATAAACACCGAAAACCTAGTTAATGACTAATTGCGAGTCGCTAAAAACATTCAAATGAGTCGCACCTAGACTCGCGGCGAGTCTAAGGCCTAGTAATAAGGCTTCGTACTCTGCTGTATTGTTGGACGCCTGAAAGCCAAGTCGCAAGGCATACTGCATACATGTTTGATCGGGAGTTTCTAATACTACTCCTGCCCCGTTTGCCTTGGAATTGGATGAACCGTCGACAAATAGCTTCCAGGGTACCGACTCGAGAGAGGAAGAAGCCCTAGGTACAATAATTCCATCCGAATTAGGTATATCGTCACGATTAGGAGTCACTTCGACAAGGAAATCGGGGACGGCCTGCCCTTTTATGGCTGTCCTTGGCCTGTAATGTATGTCAAATTCGCTCAACTCGACTACCCACTTTATAAGTAGGCCGGAAGCCTCCGGCTTTTGGAAAATCTGGCGAAGTGGTAAGTCGGTCACAACGACAATGGTATGGGCCTGAAAGTATGGCCGGAGGCGTCGTGATGATACTACCAGAGTTAAGGCTACTTTCTCGAGCTGAGGATACCTCGTCTCAGCTAGTAGCAAGGCTTTGCTGACGTAGTACACTGGCAGCTGCTTCCCTTGACTCTCTCGTATTAAGGCCGAGCTGACTGCGACATCCGATACGGCCAAATATGATAACAACGCTTCACTAGGCTCGGGCTTAGATAGCAGCGGTGGGGATCCAAGGTAAGCCTTCAGATCTTGAAATGCCTTCTCACATTCGTCCGTCCACTCCATCGTCTGTCGTCCCTTCAATTGCTTGAAGAACGGGAGACATTTGTCTGTGGCTCGGGACAGGAAATGATTAAGCGCGGCCACTCTTCCTGTCAACCTTTGAATGTCTTTGATTGTTTTAGGAGACTCCATTTCGAGTAAAGCTTTAATTTTCTCAGGATTCGCTTCGATTCCTCGTTGACTAACGAGGGAACCGAGGAATTTTTCCAAGCTTACGCCAAAAGCACACTTGATGGGATTCAACTTCATTTTATATTTATGTAGAGTCAAGAACATTTCTTCCAAGTCCGCCTCATGGTCGGCCGCTCGTTTACTTTTGACGAGCATATCGTCAATATAAACTTCCATCGTTCGGCCGATCTGCCGAGTGAACATTTTGTTCATTAACCTCTGATACGTTGCTCCGGCGTTCTTTAATCCAAATGGCATCACTCGGTAACAGTAAAGGCCTTTGTCAGTGACAAAGGCAGTTTTTGATTTATCATTCTCGTGCATTACAATTTGATTGTAGCCTGAATAGGCATCCATAAAACTTAACAATTCATGACCCGCGGTACTGTCTACCAGCTGATCAATGCGAGGAAGAGGGAAGCTATCCTTGGGGCAGGCTTTGTTTAAATCTGTATAGTCTATACAGACTCGCCACTTCCCATTGGCTTTCTTTACGAGTACGACATTGGCTATCCATTCCGAATAGTATATCTCTTCGATAAATTTGGCTTTAAGGAGCTTGCCGACTTCCTCTTCAATGATAGCATACCTTTCCGGGCCAAGAGGACGGTGCTTCTGTCAGATGGGTCTATAAGTCGGGTCGATGTTGAGTCGGTGTGTTGTAACCGAGGGATCGATCCTAGGCATGTCTTCGTGGCTCCAAGCGAAGATATCGGCATACCGTCGAAGCAAGGTGATCATTCATTCCTTAAGAGATGGACTCAGGGACGAGCCGATTTGGACTACTTTCGAGACGTCTGTCTCGGTTAACGGTTCTGAGATGAGTTCTTCCATCGGCTGCCCCCGTTCATGAGATCCGATACGGGGGTCCAGTGATTCAATCGTCGACACTTCAGTCGGAGCCTTGACTGCAGTGGCATAGCATTTCTGAGAATCTTGTTGATCTCCTTTCACAATTCCTACTCCCGACTCGGTCGAAAATTTTATAGAAAGGTGATAGGTAGATATCACAGCTTGAAGGAGGCTTAGAGATGGTCGGTCGAGTATGGTGTTATACACCGACGGTTGGTCCACGACCAGGAAGTCGACCATCGCAGTCATTTGATGGGACGCGGTTCCAGCGGTAAGTGGCAGTGAAATGATTCCCTCGGGAAGTACCTATCCACCTGAGAACCCGATGAGTGGGGTTCGGACAGGTCGTAGTACCGACTGACCTATGCTCATTTTGTCGAACGCTTGGGTGAACAAGATGTCCGCTGATGATCCTGTATCCACTAGTATCCGAAATACTTTTCTATTGGCGATGGTAAGGGTGACCACGAGTGCATCATCATGAGGATGATGTACGCCTCGAGCATCTTCCTCAGTGAACGAGATACAATATTTTTCTCGTTTCTTCTCCTTGGGAGGCCGAGACAGCAGAAGAACCTCAGACGCAGGGCGATCGAGGCTTCTAGCGTAGTTTCTTCGGGCGTTATTTGAGTCCCCACCGCCTTGGTGACCTCCGACAATCGTTCGGATTTCTTCTTGGGGCCACTCTTCACTCAGTCCTGCTGAAACGCCGGACCCTTCTGTATGTTCTCTTAGTCAGCCTTCTTTAATTAGCAGCTCGATCTCGTCTTTTAAGTGATAACAATCACTTGTGTTATGACCATGGTCACGATGATAGTGACAATACTTGGTCTTATTTCGACGATCCGGATTCCCTTGGAGTTTTTCGGGCCAGTTGACGAAGCCTTCGCTCTTGATCTCCATTAATACTTGTTCATGAGATTTGTTTAGGGGGGTGTATGTGGAGAATCTTCTGTCTGGTCGCTTTCCTGGCCTATTGTCGTCTCGCGCCCGGTCTTCTTTTCACTTTTTTCCTCCGGCTGAGTCGGCTTCTTTCTTGGCCGACTCTTTAGCCGATAGTTTTGTGTTCTGGATCTTCTCTCGTAGGAGTCGCGTCTCTTCCGCATCAGCATATTTGTCCGACCGAACCATAAACTCCCCCAGAGTATCAGGCGGATTCTTGTCCAGTGACGCCAAAAAAGGTTTATCTCTCACCCCTTGCATGAGAGCGTTGAGAGCTGTCTCCTCAGAATGCTTTCGAACCTGCAAAGACTCGAAGTTGAAGCGTTTAATGTAGTCTTTCAATAGCTCTCCTTCCCTCTGAACTATGTTGTTCAGATGTGCGGGCGGCTTTAATTTCTTCCTTCCGCCGATAAAATTACTGAGAAAGGCGTCACTGAGTTCGGCGAACGATTTAATCGACTTGGGTTTTAATTGCTTAAACCAAAGTCGGGCTACATCGGTCAGGGTTAGAGAGAAGGCTCGGCACATAACAGCATCTGAGGCGTCGTGCAACTCCATATAGGTTTTGAAGCATTCAAGATGCTCTGTCGGATCAATTTTTTCGGAGAAAGGAGTTATCTGAGGTAAGCGGAACCTCTCCGGCAACCGAGCCCGCATTACTTCATCCACAAATGGAGAAGCTTTTTCTTCAGATTTGGTCGGATTTGAGTTCCAACCGTGCTTTATATCCGCCATCTCCTTTTCTATCTTCTCCCGGACTTCATTCTTGAAGTCTTGTATATCAGCCTTTCAGGGTTCAGTGCTCTCCGCCGTTTCTTCTACAGGGAGACGACTTCGTCTCCTCTGATCTATTCTATGTCTCAGATCAGAGGGAGGTAAAATGACCGTTGCTGAATGGGCCGACGCTGGGTGACTCAGTCCTCGGGGTTGACTCGGTTGTCGGGGCGACTGTGGCACAGCAGGCTGCACTACAAACGCTGGTGGGAGAACTTGTGCCGACTCATGACGCTGCATCTGCTGGTTATACAGTTGTTCCAGCATGTGTTTCATGGCAGCCATCTCGAAAAGCATTTCTTGGACCTCACGATCCAAGTGCGCGTTCGTTTGATTAGGCTGTCTGGTAGTCGCAGGCGGTGCTGTCGGGGGAGCTCCCTGAGCTGTGCTAGCAGCGGCCTCCCCCGCTTTATCTGGATCCATCCTTCTGGTTCTTTCCATTCAGAAAATTGGAGAAAATAGCTTTTTATCTGTTTCCCACAGACGGCACCAAACTGTTGCTGTATTTTTATGAGATGGCTTCCCTAAGGCGGACCTTCCTCCACCTGCATAATCAACAACGTCAAGGTGACCCTGGCTAGAGCTGGGGAACCTCCGATGCTTAAGTCAGTCGTCTGATCAGTAGCAAAGGGCTTATCTCAGTTCAGTACCGCGTACCTTCTTTCGTCCCAAGCTTGGAGATTTATACAGTTTGCCAATCCTCATCCTTAGAGGATTCTCCTCCTGATTATTCGGAGACTTACTCCTTTCCACAGATTGCTCTCAATCCCGAGAATCTCGGGATTCGCTACCCGTATTCCTGGATTTTCGTAGAGTAGTATCTGTTCCCGTTCCGACACTCGCTGTCTCGGCCAGGTCATTTACCGACTCTCGGAGAGTCTCAGCCAGGTCGTGACCAACTCTGGGAGAGTCTCGGCCAGGTTGTTGCCGACTTGGGGAGAGTCTCGACCAACGCAGGAGGGTGGGTTCTTGGCCTTTCCACGGATGAAATAATCTCGATATTTATCTGTCATTCCTTGTTCCGTGACCGACAGAACCAACTCGTTGAGTTGATCTTATTCTATCGGCTAAGTGGCTTGAACATGCTTGACCTTTAGTGGGCTTTTGCAGATGAGGTCATCACTCTGACAGAGTGACTTTAATCGTCCCTTGCTTATGCCTCCTGGCCTATCCTCTGTTCTGTCGGTGTTGTCTCGAATTCTTCAGGCAGTGTCAGCAGAGCCGACCTACTTAAATCCGAGTCTCCGGACTTAACACATTTCTCCCCAACAGTAGCCATTGTTAATATTTCTAAAATTAATAGATAATTTATTTGATTATTTTTTATTCATTCATTATTCTCTTTAATAATAGTGCGTAGAACTTGGATCTAATTGTTCAAGTTCCCGATTTATGGTAGGATTCGATTTTAAGGGAACGCGCATTCCCTAGCGCTACTGGTAGGTGATGCGAACCATGAGGTGATGAATCTTCCCCTTGATCTTTCCATTTTTTCATTAGCTTAAGTTATAGTTTTATTTTTAAATTTATAAATGATATATCCATTCTATAACTACATGTGTTAATTGTTGGAATTGAGTTGCTACATCACATGTTTAATGTTTATCTCGTATATTTAATTCATGATATTGGATTGCTTGTGGATTGCTTTTGAAACTTAAACTGGTACATTAGTGGGAACCTCCCACCTATAAATGTACACCCATACTTGGGAAGTAACTGAATGGTTGTGATTGTAATAGACCTTTGGCTTAGTGGTTAATGAGCGGTGGTCTAAACGGATCATTGATGTGGGCCTACCATCTAGGGTTGTTGTGTCTAAGTAGTTTTTAAGAACGGTATTTTATCCCATGATTTTGATACTCACCCTATGTGGTTTATTTTGATATTTGCCCTATGTGACTTGTTTTGATATTAGCCCTACGTGGCTCATTTTGGTATTTTTTCTATATGTGTTTGATGCTTTATACTGTGCAACCATGCGGTGGTAAACCCCATATAGTGTAATATGATTGACCACTAGTCGATAGGGTTCTATTAAACATCCTAAGATGGTAGTCTCATGAGTTGGGGATGGTGGTATAGGACCTATGCCCGAGCTGTCGGCCTATGCTCGGCTCTAAGCTCCCCGTAGTGACCTTTGAGCTTATTAAACCTACTGGTTGTAAACGGATTAATAACGGTTGGGCTAATCATTCATTCATAACATTCGGATGATGACAGGTGGCTAATTCTGGATGCTGTAGTACGTGCCTAATAGAATTTAGTTGAGGTATTATTTTGCTAGCTCCCAAACCATCAACTATTGATCAACTTTTGGTGAGTTTGACACTACGCATATACTATATACTTTCGCTGGTGACCGGCCATATTGCATGGATTTTGCCCAAAAGCCAACTGGATGAGCATCCCCAGTTGATGTGCACTCATACATCCATGCATTTAATAAGACTGCATCATGTATTGTTTTATATGCTTTGTATGTTTTCATGACTATGCTTACCTAATGCAGTGGTGTGTAATCTTGAGGAGAATTCATACTGAGTTGGCCACTCATCCATCAAATATACAACCGTACAGGTAGCACAGTGGCTTAAGTGGTATGCAGGTTCAGACTGATAAAGAGCTGTTATGGTGGTCAAGGGTATGTAGTTGTACTTGTCAAGGAAGCTGTGCAATCTTGTGACTTTTGTTTATATGTCTTATATGATTTTAAATTTCTCATGTATGTTATCTTGTAATTTTTAATGTTGAGACATTGGTTTGTATAAGTCATTATGGACAACTCTTGTATATTTAAATAAAAATATAAACTTTTCTTTATGTTTGATTTGTCCATACTACGCTAATTTGATTACTCTGATGGAAGAAAAAAAAATATACATATGTGGACTTTGGCTCTTTATAAGTTAACACTCGGGTTTTTGGAAAATGAGTCATATACTTTGGTCCTGAAAAGTCAGAGTGTTACAACTGCATACTTACTCTATGTGACACCATTAATTTTCCCTTGGTGGCATTGATAGAACGTTGGTGCCTTTTGTGGTTAGTTGATTCTCTCTTCATTTTGTGGTGTTCGGTTATACTATGATTTTTGAGTAGAGCGGGTGTTCGCTTAGTGATTTCATAGCCATCTTATGGTGTTCAAGTACGATATGATTTTTGGGTGTTCTATAGTCTGTATGTTGCTTATCTTTTCATCTTGTGGTGATCAGTCGTACCATGATTTCTGGGTGGAGCGGGTGTTCACTTAGCGATTTCCTAACCATCTCGCGATGTTCACGTACGATATGATTCCCAGGTGAAGCAGTCGTTTGAATGCTTGGTTTCTAGTCATTGAATGGTTGTCGTAAGATTGACTGTTTTGACTATCTGGACACGTCCCTTTGTATTGCGGTTTTCATTCCATTCTCTTAATGTTGAAATCGTGTTAACTAGCTTAATTCTGAATGTATGATCATGATTCTTGAATTGCGTTATTTAAAATGCCCCTTCTCATATATTGCGATTTATGTTGGATTATGAATGATGAGTGCGTAATCTTAGAGGGTGATCCTCACTGTGATAGCCATTGACGCTATCAAACCGTAACAGTTGATGGGGTGTAGAGCGAGGCGATCGGGTAGCTGAAGAGTTAGATGGGTTCCCTGGATTCCTAGAGCAGATCGAGTAGCTGAAGAGTTAGATGGGGTCCCTACGACCCATATTGAGATCCACCACTAGTTGATAGACTCCTGCTTGTGTTTAATAAACTTGATTATTTGTGATTGTGTAAGTCCTGTATAGGTGCTACATATAAAGTTTCATTATGGTTAGAGTGTTTTTATTCAATGCATGGTTTACTCTAGATTCGTTGTTGTTAACTCTGATCAATGATAAGTGGTTTCAAATTTACACTCGATTTTATCAGCTAACAATTGAGTTTTTAGGAAACATGCTACATACTCTGGTCTTGAAAACACGGGGCATAACACAAAACCAAGCCCAAACCTAAGCCCCGAAACCAAGCCCAATTGGAGAAATAGGTGAAATATCAAATGAGCAATCTTCACAGTAGAGCCTCCACAAGCTTGGAGGATGCTGTCTGCCAAAGTAGGGAGTCCAAGTGGGGACTGGTGGCAGCCAGGTTGCTGCTGGCCACGTGGCACTCCCCCTCTTTAGGGTGGCATCCCTCAAGCATATGAAAAGTCTCCTTTTTAGACCCTAAGTGTGTGGTTGAGGTGTGAAATCGCGTTGGATGGGGCCGTAATGCTTTAAGTGCGGAACATGGTGGAGTTATATAATGTAGACTAAGTCTTAGAGAGGGGTGATTAGGACCAATTAAAAAATTTTAACAATTTAAAATGCTAATTGACTAACTTAAACTAATTTGCAATTAAAATAACCAAGGCAATGTAACTCTAAAGGCTTCTAAGCCAATAGAGGGTCCAATCACATAAGCTATACTAGATATGCAAGTTAAGCAACTATCCTATATAAGATAGTGTATATGAGTGTCTGGGATGTGATTCCTATCAATCTTAAACATTCATCTAATAATGCATCATATTTAAACATTCAAGACACATAAGCATAATTAAATAAATGCGTAAATAGAAATCCCAAGCATGATCATATATAGTGGTTCAGCTACATGATTACTCCACTCTCGGCAGACGCACTCAATCCATGAGTGTACCAGAATTCACTATCAGAAGTTTCAAATCAGATTAACCTTTAACCTTTACAGCCTTACACAAGGACTCTAATGTTTATTCCCTACATAAGAGTAAGAGTCTTTTACAAGCACCCAAGTTATGTCATACACAAGGAAAAGGGTCCTAATCTCGAACTAGACAATTTAGGCCACATAGGCTAAGGTTCTAATCCCGAACTTGGATTTAGGCCACATAGGCCAAGGTCCTAATCCCAAACTTTGATTTAGGCTACACAGGCCAAGGTCCTAATCTCGAACTTAGATTTAGGCCACACAGACCAAGTTCATAATCCTAAACTTGGATTTAAGCCACATAGGCCAAGGTCCTAACTCCAAACCTGAATTTAGGCCACACAGGCTAAAGTCCTAATCCTGAACTTAGATTTAGGCCACACAGGCCAAGGTCCTTATAATGCTCCAAAAATTGGCACCCGAGTACATAGACTCCGATCTCGAGTTCTTAAGTGTTAACCAAATGAAAGCGCACATGTGTCCTTATTCAAATTCAAATTCATTTTACACATATATAATCAAAGTAACGCAATTCGAATTAGCGGATCCAAAGCGAGGTAGAGATAACAATAGATTCAGAAATATGGGGCTAAGAGTCAAAGATATAATTTTAATTGTGATGATCGCCCAAAATGGGATTATACAAGCCACAATATATATATCAAAGATTTTTAAAGTGTAAAGCTTTCAGTTTACTCTTAATTCTCCAAAAGGTGACGGCGTTGACACAACCCGATACAAGCCTACCTGTTTGAGTTTCACTAGTACCTGCATCCATGATATGCCTGGTTGGTGTTTTAAAACACCGTCCTAGGTGAGAGTGAGTAGCTAACTCAGTGGTTTAATTAGTTCTAAGTTACACATGCTATCGACACAATTAGTGCAAGTAATGATAAAATAAGAAATCAAACATTTTCTAAATACTCTTGTTAAATGTGCATATGAAGTTATGATATGATGCATGCCCTTTCCAAACAACACACCCTCATATGCGACTTCGACCACCTGTTTCGCAAATGACAACACTTCGTCATCACGCGACAACCACGCCTGTTTACCACATTTTAAGCTAATGCAATGTGGTGAATGATCATGTTAGCCATGTAATTATTAAGTTCAATTCATTCAGCATATTGGTGAAGCTAGGATACCGATGTTATATCATGAGTCTTTATCCGGATCATGTGGCTTGTGTCGTACATAGTGGCTCCTTATCAGTATCCCTTGATCCAAATTTAGGTACCGCTCATTTATATCACAAATAAATAATTTTAAAGATACGATATGGTACCTAAACGTATGAGGATCAACCCATTATAAATCGTCACCCAATACTGGTTATGATCACTCAGTTTCGATGTGCGGGCTTGTCACATAAAACCAAAACATATAAAGGAAAAGGGCTCGTCACCCAATTCCATTCATGTCGAGGTTATTCGAACGGTACTCTAGCACGCAACCATCAGGTAGGTAATTTGACTTGGGCCATTCGAACAATGGTTTATCACTTCCATCAATGCCCACTAGTCACCATGAGGAGGCTCGTCACCTCAGCATAGGCCGAGAGCTCGGACACGGTGTCCCATACCACCATGCCCGGCTCATGAGTCTTAGTTGTTCACTGGTCATGTAACACCCCGGATTTTTGCCAACCTGGGATTAGACGTCCTTAGGCAATGGGTCAACTAAAACACCTGGGAAACCGCTCAGAAACCAATTTCATAGCCAAAGAAATCGTGTAGGATTAATTCCTTTAGAAAATAAGTGTAAGTTAGCTAGCGCAACGCTAGAGTAGCTGGGAAATAGTCCCTGATCACTTTAAATACGTTCTACAAGACCCAAATCGAGTAGAACCAATGACGATATAATACTCTAAAACCTCAGATCAAACTCAAAGATTTATACAGCTCCTCGTACTGAAAATATATGGCCGAGAGTGTTCTAGTGAGCAATAGACAGTATTAGATCGACAGTGTTAAAGAAGGTAAGTCAGGACTGTGGTAGAGTCCTTTGGTAGAATTAGGCATCTGTGTCGTTGTCTTGTAGATTATTTGATTACCGTTTTGAGATTTCTGTGTTTTGTTGTTGTTAGGTTTAGTGAAGTCAGAGGTAGAAAATGTGTTTGTGTTAGTGGTTTGGCCTTAGCATAGCCGAATGTGTTCCTGTCATAATCCATGTGGAACTTTATTCCATGTATTGTGATAAATTTTGTTGAATGGAGTGCATGCCGTTTCGTTTGCTGTAAGGTACTGTCCCTAGTTTGGGTGTATCCTATGGTTTCCACTGCCATATTGTAAATCATGGGATTAAGCCTAGTTTTTTATCCCACCCCACCCTCCTACCAAGCATGCCACTTCCAATCCCGACATGAGACTAGGAATGCCATTCCATTAGGCTGTAGATTACAGACTAGTCTACTAGTTACCTTAAGAAGTGTAAAGCCTGTATATGCTAAGGAATAGTAGGTTAGATTTACTTGGAATGAGACTCCCTTCCTTGGATAGATCTTCATAACATCCATAGACTCCTTTAGTAACTCTTAGGAAGCTTATGTAACTTAGAACCATTTACTCTTAGGGAAGACTTATAAATTCCTCAGGTCGAACTTAGAATAAACCAACACACTCCTTAGAATTGCCTTCCCCAAGGGCTTATGGCATTCGGGAACGCAGAGTAAAGGAACTGCATGTAAGCGATATATTCGCGGTTTGAATCGACTTCTTAATCCTAGTGGTTACCGGTGATTTCTCTGATTTTCTAGGTAAGAAAATACCCTAATTAGTTGCTGATTTGCTGATCCTTAGTTTTTATAGCCTGGTAGCTGATGGATCTTGTAAATCAGGTTGCCTATTCGCCATAGACGAAGCGTATACGCTCCGTTCGAATCGATACGCTTGTAGGAGATAAGGTGCGGATTTTAGACACTTTGATTGACTGTTTCCAACGCTTTCAATATCGTTTAATAGTAGATTATCGACGGCAACGCCGTTTGACATGTACAACATGTTGTTCTTTTCCTGTTTCGTAAACAGACGAAGAATATGAGATTTAGGGCATTTTAGTCATTTGTAGAAAATACTGCTTTTATCCATAATTTTCTGATGTGATTGACATGGCTTCTTGTCGCATTAGGATTCTAGGAATGCGTGCATAATTAGTTTGGCGAAGAGATTCGTTTAAATGCGCACTTTGAGTCGACATACTATATGTAGACTTAAGTGTGTAGTTTAAGTGTTTGTATAAATGCTTGTATTAGTATGTATTGAATTAAATGGTGTTATGAATTAGTTTGAGATTGATTTCTCAATTAATATGCTGATGTAAATGGTTTCCTACATATTACCTATATGCATGATTTCATTATATGTATGAAATGCATGTGTTATATGATTTACTTAAGTTGTATGTTATAACATGTGTTAACATGCTCACATTATTGTATTTCATTTCCAATACTCTTACATGATTGCTGATGTGGATTCATAATTGTTTGGGACTATGCCTAGTCCAGGCAGTCGGCAACCGAGCAAGTTCGTGGTTGGCTTATCTTTGCCACGAACGACGCGTCAATGAACGCGAGCCGTGTATTGGAGTTGGCGGCAGTGGTTAGGCCACACGAAGTGTTTTACGCACTTCATGTCCTTCGACTTGAGATGCGCTCGTGCTAGTCGAGCCCGTCAAGTAACCCGACTGGCCGTTGTATGTTCACCCTGTATGAGTCATAATTGCTTGAACCTAAGGTGCTGAACTTACCATTGTAAATCCTGTCAACCATGGTACCTTGATCCACAAAGACTCATGAGCCGGGCATGGTGGTATGGGACACCATGGTCGAGATGTCGGCCTACGCTGGGGCCACAAACCTCCCCGTAGTGACCAGTGAGCACCTACGTCTCGTGAGAAGATTATGGTGGTATGGGACACTATATTCTTACTGTCGGCCTACACTGATCAGGCGACGAGTCCTTTGTAGTGACCGCGAGCGTATTCTGAGTCTACGGGAGGCGATGACCCTTCCATAGCAGTGAGAGTACAGTAGGCTTGTATTGATAAGGTGATGGGGGAGCGGTGCAACGAGTGCGAGCAACAGCCCTGGCAGCCCTTGCAGCGACTTACAAAATATACATTGTATGAGATTACTAGGAGTGACGACCCTAGACAGGATCTGTGTTGGGATTGATATAAGGAAAGTATCTTAGTTTCCCAATCCTGCTGTTTGAATGAACTAATAATCACTCAGAAATCATATCACCATTACATTGTATGTGTCTGGAAGATGTGGAGCACTATGGGATGATTGCATGCCGCGGTCGTAAGATGGTGCCGTATGAGGGAGATCGTCGGTGAGGGCATCCATCATGTCATGTCATATTGCATTAACAACAGTATTAGGATTGTTTGATTTGCTGCTTTACTATTATCGCATGATTGATTTGAGAACACGTTAATCCTTGCTCTATTATTTCACTGAGTTAGCTACTCACTCCCACATTATGGGATGGTATTTTCGGACACCCACCAGTACCTATTGTGATTGCAGATGATGGCACGGCCTGCGAGGCAGAGCTGGACTTTATGATGATGAGGAGGATCCCTCCTTATGCGTGTTTTGATTGACGGGATTACAGGGAGGTTGATTAGATACCTTGACACTTATCATCTCATGTATATTCTTTCTTTCTATTTTGAGGTATACATGTATATGTTTAACCTGGTAACATGTTCACACTCTGGAGACACACAAAAGTTTATATATGTTATACATACTATCACAGTCTTCCGCTTGTTAATTTAACTGTCTCTGGAGTATGATATGCTGTTCTGGCTTAATCTCACTCATGTTTAATACATTAACACAAACAACATTCAATCATACATATCTATGTTGCATAAATAACATTTTGAAACTCGGGAGTTGAATTTTTACTTGACCTCCGATTTTCGGGATGTTACAGATGGTATCAGAGCATGATTTGGATTAAACCGGGCCTGGGTTATGGACACGCGACGTACGCTGTCGCTTCTTTTGACTTAGGTGGGTGTGAGAAAGGTTTAGAAACACTTATAGGATCACAGATTCGCTAATAGGCGAAGTCTACTCAAGTCGATCATTCGATCGAGTCCGTAACGCATCTAGGGTCGCATGAAGTGACCTAAGTAGCTCTTAGGTTGTAGACAGGTGGTTTGAGATGTTCTTTGAACGATTTTAAACTCGTAAATGTGAATCCTTGGGCTGTGGGACAACCACAACCCCTGCATTCAATCGCTAGGGCTTAAAAACCCCGTTTCACCTAAATTCTTCAGAATTCTTCCTCACACCACTCCATTCTTCAATTATTCCTTATTCTTTTCATGTTAGGCATTGATCCTAATGTGAAAATGATATAAAATCATACTTCGACAAAATTTTACAATGAATAGTGAAATTTCATGAAAACTGGCCATTAGGCCATTCTAAGTTTTCAATATTTAGCAACTAATGGCCTAGATGGATGTATTAGCTCCTTCTACCCTAAAATCATATGTTGCATGATAGGAGATTCATTCATATTTGCAGATTGGCCCCGGAAAGCCCTGAATGCATGTTTGGGCCTCCCTAGGGCAATCTACAATGAAAGAAGGTGGGGCCATAGTTTTTTGGAGTCCCTGGGCCAAGGGGGACCCGACCCATGTGGTCCCACCGGCCACCGTGCAAGATGGCCGGGGATGCCATCGCCGATCCGGTGATGCATCGCCGCCCGGTGGACCCCACTTGATCTGAAATTTAGGGCGTGGGGGTATTTTGGGTAGCACACCCCCCTATGTGTGGTCCGACTGTCGAAAACCCCTAAAAAGGGTACTTCCTTCACAACAGCCCCCTTTCCAAGCTCCTTCTCACGTTTTCTTGCTGCCCTATCTCAAACCGTGACCCCAAATCCTTTCCTAAACCCATTCTTTGCTGAGAACGACCCCACTCCATCATTCCGTTACAGTTTGTAACTCTCCCTCTTGCAAATCTCATCCGTTGGAGCTCCTACAACTCCCAAAATGAGCTGAAATCGTGAGGAGCTCCATTCCCCCTTTTCATTCTCTTTTCTCTTTAAAAATCCAGCCTTTGGGAGCTTGATGCATCCCTCTACAACGCCTAGATTTTATTGTGTCCATTTGGGCAACCATTTCTCCATATTTCCTCCGCTTTCCATGGCTATTGTTAAGACTGTTTTAGCCTTTAGTTTTTTTTTTTTCGCTTTTTCCACCATCCTCCCTCTCAATCCTATTTCTCCATTTTCTTTGCTTAAGGAATACTGAAAATATATGGCCGAGAGTGTTCTAGTGAGCAATAGAAAGTATTAGATCGACAGTGTTAAAGAAGGTAAGTCAGGACTGTGGTAGAGTCCTTTGGTAGAATTAGGCATCTGTGTCGTTGTCTTGTAGATTATTTGATTACCGTTTTGAGATTTCTGTGTTTTGTTGTTGTTAGGTTTAGTGAAGTCAGAGGTAGAAAATATGTTTGTGTTAGTGGTTTGGCCTTAGCATAGCCGAATGTGTTCCTGTCATAATCCATGTGGAACTTTATTTCATGTATTGTGGCAAATTTTGTTGAATGGAGTGCATGCCGTTTCGTTTGCTGTAAGGTACTGTCCCTAGTTTGGGTGTATCCTATGGTTTCCACTGCCATATTGTAAATCATGGGATTAAGCCTAGTTTTTTATCCCACCCCACCCTCCTACCAAGCATGCCACTTCCAATCCCGACTTGGGACTAGGAATGCCGTTCCATTAGGCTGTAGATTACAGACTAGTCTACTAGTTACCTTAAGAAGTGTAAAGCCTGTATATGCTAAGGAATAGTAGGTTAGATTTACTTCGAATGAGACTCCCTTCCTTGGATAGATCTTCATAACATCCATAGACTCCTTTAGTAACTCTTAGGAAGCTTATGTAACTTAGAACCATTCACTCTTAGGGAAGACTTATAAATTCCTCAGGTCGAACTTAGAATAAACCAACACACCCCTTAGAATTGCCTTCCCCAAGGGCTTATTGCATTTGGGAACGTAGAGTAAAGGAACTGCATGTAAGCGATATATTCGCGGTTTGAATCGACTTCTTAATCCTAGTGGTTACCAATAAATCCAATGCTCTGATCAAGCAGAAGATCGGCATCGACTCGGATTAAGAATTGATACAATAAATCTTCTGTCCTAGCTAGACAGAAAGTCTATATATCCGGCTCAGACCTACTACACAACCTTTCTTCTGTGATGGCCCAACCACCTACGACCAAACGTGATCATCATTGCCTTTGGGAAATGGCGAGGACTTAAAGCCAGTAGAGAATTCGACATCTTGCCACCAACTCATACCTGCCCCTGAACTCAACCACAATAGAGATTAGGCTCATTTCTATCACCATAGATACCAATGTCATAGAACGCATCATTAGCAAAGGAAAACCACTGTAATGAGAGGTTGTTTCCTAATTCATGTCAAGGATAGCCCCTAAGTTGCGCCTCGTTTCGATATACAGAGCCATTCAAAGATTCTTGAACTTTAAGTAGAACCAAGTTTTAAGGGGGGTAGAACGTATTGAGTTCAATCCAGTTAGGTCAGTAAACGCTACCGTTCGATCAGAGTGGCGCAGCGGAAGCGTGGTTGGCCTCTTCCCCACTGGCCCAGGATCGAAACATTTAAGTTAGGATATACGTACGGTTAGGTCATTAAATAGAATTGACCCTTTCTTATAATGTCAATACTGAAGTCTTGCTAGATACACCTTATCCTTCACCAATTTTGGGGATGAAATTGCATTTTAAGGGGGGTAGATTGTAACACCCCAGATTTTTGCCAACCTGGGATTAGACGTCCTTAGGCAATGGGTCAACTAAAACACCTGGGAAATCGCTCAGAACCCAATTTCATAGCCAAAGAAATCGTGTAGGATTAATTCCTTTGGAAAATAAGTGTAAGTTAGCTAGCACAACGCTAGAGTAGCTGAGAAATAGTCCCTGATCACTTTAAATACGTTCTACAAGACCCAAATCGAGTAGAACCAATGACGATATAATACTCTAAAACCTCGGATCAAACTCTAAGCCGATTTGTTCTCTGGACCTCTTTGAAACTTTGTATTGGATCTAAACCGCGCGTCGAAAGTCCGATACCTACAATCTTAGACCGTTAGAGCCGCCTAGCTGGACTTGACAATCATTTCAAAAATCAAGTCCAACCGACATTCGTAGGCTATTTCATTGAGCTTGGACTGAAGAGAGTGAGAATAGGGTTAGATTTGAAATTTGAAATTCAAATCTGCCACACGACTTGACGCCTTATTATTAAGCGTTCTGACCCTCAGAATTTAGTCAAATTATACCCTCGGATCAGGAAAAATTTCTATTTCATATCATACGACTTGCAGGCCTGATCTACGTGCGGTGACCGCTGAACTGAAACTGGACCGCCACGTGCGATCTACGAACACTGCTGGTCTGAAAATGGGATGTGAGCGACGTCCGACATGTATGAACTTAGGTCCGATCGCGTTCGGCCAGGGGATCACCAGAAATCGTCTTTTGGTCCGAAACAGCCCCGATTTGGTTAGGCATCAAGTAAACTTTGTTCCCAAGCCTATTTTGGGCATGTTTGGGCTTATAAAAGGGGTTGAAACCCTCTTATATCTCTTCCATCCGAATTTGGAAAAAGCCCTAGGTTGAGAGAGAGAAAAGGTGAGAGATTGTGAGAGAGAGTGGAAGAGAATTTCCTGCTGCGGTGCTACCTGCTACACGTGATTAAGCAACACGCTCCAATCACTTTGCCGGTGATTTCTCTGATTTTCTAGGTAAGAAAATACCCTAATTAGTTGCTGATTTGCTGATCCTTAGTTTTTATAGCCTGGTAGCTGATGGATCTTGTAAATCAGGTTGCCTATTCGCCATAGACGAAGCGTATACGCTCCGTTCGAATCGATACGCTTGTAGGAGATAAGGTGCGGATTTTAGACACTTTGATTGACTGTTTCCAACGCTTTCAATATCGTTTAATAGTAGATTATCGACGGCAACGCCGTTTGACATGTACAACATGTTGTTCTTTTCCTGTTTCGTAAACAGACGAAGAATATGAGATTTAGGGCATTTTAGTCATTTGTAGAAAATACTGCTTTTATCCATAATTTGCTGATGTGATTGACATGGCTTCTTGTCGCATTAGGATTCTAGGAATGCGTGCATAATTAGTTTGGCGAAGAGATTCGTTTAAATGCGCACTTTGAGTCGACATACTATATGTAGACTTAAGTGTGTAGTTTAAGTGTTTGTATAAATGCTTGTATTAGTATGTATTGAATTAAATGGTGTTATGAATTAGTTTGAGATTGATTTCTCAATTAATATGCTGATGTAAATGGTTTCCTACATATTACCTATATGCATGATTTCATTATATGTATGAAATGCATGTGTTATATGATTTACTTAAGTTGTATGTTATAACATGTGTTAACATGCTCACATTATTGTATTTCATTTCCAATACTCTTACATGATTGCTGATGTGGATTCATAATTGTTTGGGACTATGCCTAGTCCAGGCAGTCGGTAACCGAGGAAGTTCGTGGTTGGCTTATCTTTGCCACGAACGATGCGTCGATAAACGCGAGCCGTGTATTGGAGTTGTCGGCAGTGGTTAGGCCACACGAAGTGTTTTACACACTTTATGTCCTTCGACTTGAGATGCGCTCGTGCTAGTCGAGCCCGTCAAGTAACCCGACTGGCCCTTGTATGTTCACCCTATATGAGTCATAACTGCTTGAACCTAGGGTACTGAACTTATCATTGTAAACCCTGTTAACCATGGTACCTTGATCCACAAAGACTCATGAGCCGGGCATGGTGGTATGGGACACCGTGGTCGAGATGTCGGCCTATGCTGGGGCCACAAACCTCCCCGTAGTGACTAGTGAGCACCTACGTCTCGTGAAAAGATTATGGTGGTATGGGACACTATATTCTTACTGTCGGCCTACACTGATCAGGCAATGAGTCCTTTGTAATGACCGCGAGCGTATTCTGAGTCTACGGGAGGTGATGACCCTTCCGTAGCAGTGAGAGTACAGTAGGCTGGGATTGATATAAGGGAAGTACCTTAGTTTCCCAATCCTGCTGTTTGAATGGACTAATAATCACTCAAAAATCATATCACCATTACATTGCATGTGCTTGGAAGATGTGGAGCACTGTGGGATGATTGCATGTCGCGGTCGTAAGATGGTGCCGTATGAGGGAGATCGTTGGTGAGGGCATCCATCATGTCATGTCATATTGCATTAACAACAGTATTAGGATTGTTTGATTTGCTGCTTTACTATTATCGCATGATTGATTTGAGAACACGTTAATCCTTGCTCTATTATTCCACTGAGTTAGCTACTCACTCTCACATTATGGGATGGTGTTTTTGGACACCCACCAGTCCCTATTGTGATTACAGATGATGGCGCGGCCTGCGAGGCGGAGCTGGACTTTATTATGATGAGGAGGATCCCTCCTTATGCGTGTTCTGATTGACGGGATTACAGGGAGGTTAATTAGATACCTTGACACTTGTCATCTCATGTATATTCTTTCTTTCTATTTTGAGGTATACATGTATATGTTTAACCTGGTAACATGTTCACACTCTGGAGACACATAAAAGTTTATATATGTTATACATACTATCACAGTCTTCCGCTTGTTAATTTAACTGTCTCTGGAGTATGATATGCTGTTCTGGCTTAATCTCACTCATGTTTAATACATTAACACAAACAACATTCAATCATACATATTTATGTTGCATAAATAACATTTTGAAACTTGGGAGTTGGATTTTTACTCGACCCCCAATTTTCAGGATGTTACAAGTCACTACAGGGAGGCTCGTCACCCCAGCGTAGGCTGACAGCTTAGACACAATGTCCCATACCACCATGTCCGGCTCATGAGTCTTAGTAGGATCGTATCACACTAACGGTTATGAATGGACACATCCATTGGGAATGGAGTATCTTGGATTCCATTTAGTCGTGTCATACATTGTGAATATACATGATCAGTCGGCTCGTGGACTAATTTGATTGACTTAGGAGAACCACGACACAATCGGCATTGGGTGCAAGAAGCCCGTGTAGTCCAACTACTGTCGATCATTCGTGTTCAACCCGGGTTGATCGAACAAGCCTGGGGTGGCTGCCCTAACTCAGGCCACCCGTTGATTTGGGCGATTTACCAACCGACCCAACGTTATAAGTAACTTAAGCATCAGTACAAACTTAGCAATTCGTCATGCCGTCAACATAGATTTAACGACATAATCACATAAGCATTTCATCGAACATGTAAGCATACATAGGATACTACGTTCACTAAGGCATTCAATTAAACATGTGAGCATGCATAAAGTAATACAATCACTTAAGTATTAAATCAAGCACATGAGCGTCGAAAAAGTAATTCATTGTACCATTCAAGCATTTCATCAAACATGCGAGCATCAATAGAACAACACATCTACTTAGGCATTTTATCAAACATGTGGGCATCAACAAAATAACACATTTAGTTGGGCATTCAATCAAACATATGAGCATCTATGAAACAATACATTCAATCACTTAGATATTTTATTAAATACGTAAACATCCATATGCAACCAATAACATATATTATAGAAAAAAATCAAAATGCCAATGTATTAGCATGCACAAATTTATCTACAAGCATTTAATCATTAACTGAGACCCTCAAGGGTCGATAAATGGAAACCTAGAAATAACGGTCCGCACCTATAACAAGAAATGTCCAATTTTGAACATATAGGGTTGGAGATTTGGGAAAAAGTTATCAATTCCTAAATCAAAATCAAGAAGACATAATTAATGACTAGAAATCTACACTAGGTTACTTAATCGAAGGGAAATATATAATTTTTACCTCTAATTCTTGGCATGGATAGATTTGGTGGAGGTTTGGTAGTTGCCAAAATGTTTGGTTGAAGAAGTACTAACCCTATAAGCACCAAGATTTCCATCACTCAAACACACACACCCTCTATTCTCTTTCTCTTTCTTTTCTCTCAATCTGTCTCTTTCTCTCTCTCTTTTCCCTCACCCAGGCTAGGGTATGAAATTTGTATCAGAGAAGGGGTTGCCCAAAAGAGGCCCTTATATACTGCCAGAATTGGTGTAAATGGCCCCAATGACTGAGTTTTTACTATACTAGCCTTATGGGAGGGTTTTTTCTAACCTCTAGGGGCTATTATGGGGTGTACATGTCAATATACACCTTAAGATAGTTAGCCTTAATGATGATCTGTGTATGAATATGATTGACCCACCATTTGGATGCGCTGATCGATGGGTATGATCAGAAGTCCGTTCGACGGTCACTGATGGTTGATCGGGGCCGTGACTATACGGATACATGTGGAGAAATATCCTTACTCTACGTGTAAATTTTGGTTGTAAACTGACGGTCCGAAATTCTCAACTTTGCGTAAGAGTGGACGACCCAATTCACTTAAGTTTCAGCTTTTTCCTTTAGGGTATTTGCACTTCTCATGCACTTGTCCCTCGGTTCAAGTTGAGCGGTTCTGGATACTACCCAGGTCCAACTCCTGTGATGGGCATCAAGCGCAGTGAGATGGACATTATTCTATAGTTTCAGAACTAGTGGCCTAATAATGAGCAGTCAAGAGCTTGTTTGGAAAATCAGAGCATTTTTGGAATGAATTAGGTATTGAGATTTCTCATGGGCAATGATTAGGGTTTAGATTAAATATTTTCATAGTATAGGCTATTTATAATTAGTGAAAGTGGAGATTTGGTCATGATTACTCTAAACCGTCGGTTTTAGGCTAAAAGAGTAACGGGGTTGATTTGGTCTTTTAGTTAAGATCAGAGCCTTATCTGACTCAGCTTCGGGTAGATTTGAGATAAAGAAGGATTTAGGAGGGTTTTGGGAGAGTGAAAATGAGTTAGAAAGGGATAAAAGAGTCGCATAGAGGGGACCCTTACAGGTGGGAGGGATCCACATAGTCAGGCCGACGGCGGCCTGTCGTCGTTGTAGCGGTGCTATCACGCTCCTCTGGAGCCTTCGACGGTGTGCCGCCATTCTGCAGTGGCCACCCCCTTGGGGTTTGTGTTTTTACTCCATGGGACCCCCTGGGTCTCTCTAAATGTATCTGTTTCATCTCTAAGTTGAGTATGGTGCATGTACTGTGGTAGAGGGGCTGTTTTTAATCAGTGGTAGGTCGGTTACATTTGGGCCCTATGTGAACATATCATGTGGATAAACTTGATGTTTAAGTGATCGGTTGGGTTCATTGTTTTTCTACGGTTGATCAATCTTATTTATACGGTTCTTTATTGGTACCAGTCGCATGTAAGCTCACCTTGAGCGTCAATGGTCCGTAAGTGATGACGTGACTGGTTATAAGAAAAAATTTAAAGGATTTTTGACAAATTCAAAACAGTGAAAATTCAGGATATTACAATCTACCACCCTTAAAAATAATTTCGTTCCCAAAATTGCCTGAGGGTAATAAGTAAAGATATTATCATTTCATTTGCTTAAGTTTTGTTCGTTTTGGGTTTATATACGTTTTAGGGTATATAATAACTACACTAGCCTAGCTCATTGTGGTCCACCCCCTTAAAAGTTTTCACCTTTGAGGTTTGAAAATAAATGTCAAAATTATCATTATTGTGTTAAGTGTTTGATGATAAAGTTTACCTAAGGGTAGTATATTCTACTCTTTATGATTGGGCTAATACGGAAAGACAGTTGTGATAGGCTTTGATCTCAAACGTCGATCCTCTACTCGACAAGGGTAGAAAGATCGTCGTATCCCTTCCTAGTCCTGGTGGATCCTGATCTTCTGCTCAGTCAAAGCAGTGAGTCCGTTGGTAGTCACCCATGATCGAGAATTGGGTTAAGCCGTGAATACTTCGCAAACGTATGGTTTCGTAATTCCATAATCTGATTATTCTTAACATTTGGAAGATATCAAAATTTATTAAGAAGTTCAAGGTTCACATTTATAATATTTTAGTGGGTGGTGAGTATCTCATGGTTCCTATGATCAAACGACTATCTTAGAAAGGTTTTCAGGAACTTAAGGTTCCTCTTGACATTACCATTTTGATCTTATGGTTAGTGAGTTATGGACAAATCATGCTTTAGTTTTATAAATTTTAACAGGGAAGGAAGAATTGAAAGTTTTAAGGTATTATGGAGGTTTGGAGTGATGTTGACGCAAGGAATGCCACAGAAAAGGAAAAAGGAAGAACATTATCTCCTCAAAGTAGTATGAACTTTGAATTCATAAGAGAATAAGAACCCAAAATATTTTAGTAAAGTCCACTTCGAATACGAACTCACAGAGTTTTAAGCAATGAAACAAAACCCTACTTAAGAAGTCAAATTCATCTAAGTTATAAATTATTTGAAATAGTAAAATATACTAAAAATAAAATTTAATTTAATCACCCAGGATAATTCCTAGGATCTTTGAAAATAATTCCTAATTAGACTCTGAATCCTAAAACTCTATGATGAAAGAGATACATTTGATCCATCGGCAACTTTTAATTGTAGAAACTTCCAGTTTCAATACATCTTTCGCTCATAATGTATTTATCACTTTTAATTACTGGATAATTTTTTATTTTTTTATTTTTATGGTAATTTATCATTAAGTTGACTATTTTCATACAAAATTTCAATCTATTTCAAGTTTCATAAAAAAATTATAAAAAACTTTAGAAGCATAAGTTATTCGAAACTAACGATTTTTTTTTAAGATACTAAAATATTTCTAATTCTTGCAAAATTTCTTATACTTTTAGTAATTAAATTATTTTTAAAATTTTTATAATAATTTATTATTAAGTTTAAAGCCATCCTACAAAATTTCAACTTATTTGGAGTTGTAGATAAATTATTAAAATTCTAAAAGTAACCACTGCCTGATGATTTTTGGACAGTTGTCAAATAACCCTAAATTTAACTACATTAATAATTTTATTTTATTTTTACACAACTAGACTTGTTGAGCTTCAATCTAGCTTTTGAATCACTCCAATCGGAGTTATATTGAGGGAAATATGACTTTTTAAAGTTAGAAAAAAAGGGAAAAAAATCACAAAAAATTCGTGGACTGGGGTAGCTGACGGCGTGCCGTCAACTGGGCAGTTACGCCGCCCCCTTCTGGTGCAGGCTGTGCGCTGCTGATCTGGAGGTGCCGTCATGGTCCTCTGGTGGTCCTGATGGTGGTTCTGTCACTTGATATTTGAAACAAGTGTATCTCTCAATCCAGAATGAGTTACTCGACATGACATATATGAATTTGGGGTAGGAAAATCTGCTCTATCCAAATAACCTAGTTATTTTATGAAATTCTATGATTTTAATGGTCAAAAGTCCATTTTATTTATATTTTTACTATTTATAGTAAATTTTATTTTAATTATAGCTCTTTATCCTTTTAGCTTTAAGATTTGTCTCTAATATGAAAGTACTTAAAAATATTTGAAGAATAAAGTGGTTAAGCTAGATAGGACACTCTAAATAACAAATTTACTATTTATATTAAGTTATGAATTCTAGGGAGTTTGATTGGAGTTGGATTTTGAAATTTTTTACAAGGTTTGGTATGACTATTTAAACGGTTGTAAATTCAATTTTATTATCTACCAATAGGATTTCAAATTTTTAAGAATTTATTTCTATTTTCTTATTTTTCCTTGTTGATTCGGGTTATCTCCGTGTGGAGTCCAGAGAAGCTCCGTGGATTCAGAGTAGTTGTCTCCTTGAGGAAGATGGTGATTGATCTCATTACCCCATTCATTTTCTTTGTTTCTTAGGCCCTCCATTTTCTTAAGGTCTCATTTGGGAGCGTGGCTTTGGAATCCTCTAGATTTGGAACCTCATGAAATGGCCAACCTATATGTCCTTTGGGGGGGGGGGGGGGGGGGGGATAGGACAACGCCAAATTTAAAATAAAAATAATGAAATTAAAGAATGAGATAGCTAAATAAAGGAAATCAATTCACAATGCTAAAATGAAATGCAACTTCAATAAACAAGTATTGAGAGGTTGATACAAATGTTGTTATAAGGACAACCTTACACCATAAAAACCAAAGGTTTATGGCAGGACAACCTTATTTTTAGAACATTTTTTATATCAAAAACTCAAACTGAAGAGGAATAAATAAATAACAAGAAATTGAAATAAATTGTAAGAATTTAAATATAAATTATTACAACATTCCCCATAATGCTTGAAATGTAAATATTATAACATTCACATCCATACATACATTCCACAACTTTAAATGATAAAAGATAGGAAATATAAATCACACATCCACAAAACATAAAGAGTTATAGTGGTTCACCTGTGTGTTCACCAACTGTTAAACAATAGCCACAGGGCTTGCTACTCCACTCCTAATATCCTCACACAGGGGATATTAGCATTCACTATCAAAATAGATTTTCACAAGTTCACTAAAAACCTTTACAATTGTGTCTTTCTAATGGGCTTACACAATTAAAAAAACTCTCACTTCTGAGTTTTCTGACACTCCTCAGACAACCAACATAATGAGATTTTTCTGGCTTAATCTCAAAAGAAACTAAAATGAAAATTTACATAATTTGTTGTAGTCCGGAAGAACCAATCGGAGTAGAAGTTCGAATGTAAAAGTTCAAAGTTTAATACTCACTTTAAAATGGTTCTAGGTTCTAATTGATTTTAAAATAAACTAGTTGGGCTAGCTATATTTGATTTTGATTCCAAGAAGAAGGAATATCACAATTCCTCTTTTCAATTCAAATTGGAATATAAAAACAAAATCAAATTAATAAAACTAATAAAAGAGAATATAAATTATGCACAAAGTAGCTTAAAATGAACAAAAACTTTTCTCAGAGTGATGCCTTAATTTTACTTTAATTTCTCTATGAAACTCTGAAATTCGTGCTCTATTTATAGTTGCAGAAACTCGGTTATGACTACTCCTAAGGACACTATGACTAGTCGTAGAAGAAACAGATTTTTAAAATTTTAAGCTCGATTGGATTAGACCGTTATACGATTGGTCGTAGGGTGTCTACGACTGGTCGTAGGACTCAAAGATTGGTTGCTGTAGTTTAAGTCGTAGAACCAGGATTGGTGGTAAGACAAGTCGACACTGTTCACACAACCGGTCAAATAGAGTCCAGGACTGGTCGTGGATAAACAGAAAATTTTAAAAAACTACAACAAACTTAGGACTGGTTTTGAAATTTCTTAGACTGGTCGAGGCAGTGCTAGGACTAGTTGAACAAGGTAAGGACAATATAAGGTCAATTATACCTTGAAAGTGAGATATAAACATTAAGACTTCATTTCTTCAGAAGATGAATGACCTTTGAAGATTGTGAAGCTTGAGATCTTTGTACTTAATGTAACACTGAACATTACATCTTCTATAGCTTGAATAACAATTCATCTTGTGTTGTACTTGAGTCTTGAATAAGATCACTTCTACTATTGTAGCTTGTACTTGCATTCTTCTGTTGGAGCTTGTACTTGCATTTCTTGAAGTATTTTGAAGTAGTTCTTCGTTCTTGACTTGAAGTAAAGTGTTGTTGGAGCTTGTACTTACATTTCTTGAAGTAGTTTGAAGTAGTTCTTCATTCTTGACTTGAAGTAAAGTGCTTAGAGAGGTGATGCAATGTCTTGAACATTTATAACAATGAGCTACGCAAGACATAGATTGAGGTTTTGGCACTACAAAATTTGACAACCAAAGGAGCATAAAACCATAGCACTTACAATCTCCCCCTTTGTCAAATTTGTGAAAAAAGACTCAATAATAATATAACCAATATGAATACAAAGAATTATGCACCAGTTACAAAAGAAAAAACAGTTATAGCCTGGTTAAAGAATCATGCACTAGTTGTTATCAACTAACACACATCAAGATGAAGTAGGCAAAACACCTCCTTACCTACTCCCCATACGTAGCCACATATAAAAAAATGCTACTATAGTCCATATTCCATCAACATATCAATCCATATGCAATCAATCTATATAAATTCTCCCCCTTTTTGTCACAATATGACAAAGGAAGAAAAAAATGGAAAAGGACAATAAACAGGAGTAATAAACGAGTCAAGATATAAGCAAATTAAAGTTTGCATACCAATAATTAGTTTACACAAAGTCAGCAAACCATAGTCAGTAAACCAAATAAAGTTTACAACCTAACTCAAGTATATTTAAAGTTATTACAGACTAAAGAGTAAATCACGTAATCAGATCCTGAGGAAGGAGCAGGTATGGTAGGATCAAGTTGATGAAGCTCCTTGTTTAAGCACCTAAGATACTTGCGCAAATATTTAAACTGTAAATCATAGGCAACATTCATATTTTCTACCTTTTCAAGAGTATGAAGATGAGCATCAAAGTCAAATGGCTCATAATCAGGATCATTAGCAGAATTAGACTCAAGTTCATCAAAAATATCATCCATATTAACATCATTAGGAAGAAGATCATCAGTGTCTTTTTCATTCCCAGCTTCAGCTCCACCACCACCACTCACATCCACTTGGCCAAGAGCCAATTCTAATTTCATCTTATTTATATTTGAATTGTTGAAGATAAGATGATGGATGAGAGCCTCTCCAACAGGCATAACAACCAGCATATGAGAAGCTAAAACAGTTATAAGATAAGAAAATGAAATATCACTATGACCTGGATGAAGATGAAACTGAATGATGGAATGACATATGAAAGAAGGAAGATAAACTTTAGTAGCAGAGATAACAGAGTGCAAGATATGAACCATAAAGGAAGTCAGTTCTATTTTGTTACCAGAACACGGATACAGATTTGAAGTAAAGATTCTGTGGAGAACTCTATATTTGGGTAACAGATACTTTGAGGGGAGCGCATTTCCTTTATGAGTCCATTGCTCATTCATATTGCATAAATCTTTAGTGAGCATTCGTTTTTCTGATTCAGAGGATTTTTCAGTTAGAGTATGAATTGTAATACCCTCATCATTAACAGGTATGTCCATTAGCTCTGAAATCAGATGGCGGTTAATTTCAAATGAACCTTCTCTAGCATCAATTTTAAATGTTAAATTCTTAGTCAAGAAATCTGAGATACATGCAAACATGGACTGAGCAATAGATTGGTATGCGGGCCCACCCCAATGTAAGATGTTATCCCATTTTACGGCTTGGATTAGAGGAAGGATACCAAATGAAGCAATGTGATCAAGAAATATAGGTCACTCAACAATAAATTTTTACATTCTTAAATCCCTAACATATGAGGGATCATTTTCGTGTGATCGAAGGTGGCGGTGAGTTATTGGAGTAGATCTAGAAGAATTTGGACCACGAGAAGTTTTCTTTTTTCCTTCTAACATCCATTGGCAACAAGAAATTCAAAGAACTAAGGAGATGCAAAAGATGAGAAATGAATTTTTTCAAAAATAAAAATTTGAAAAGAAAACACCAAATAACCCAACAAAGCTTGAAATTAAAAACTCCAATGAAGAGATTAAAGCAAAAGGACCATGAATCTACAAGCAAGATTAAAAAAATGTACTAACCTTGACGAATCACACTATAGGGTTTGACTAGTTGTGCCATTGCTTGTTGGAGTGCAAGATAGAAATGAGGAAGATGAAGATTTTTTCCAAATTAAAGAGGTCAGCGCACTCCACGACCGGTCTTGAGCTGTCCTCAACTAGTCGTACCAGGACCGATCAAGCACATCCATGACTGGTTGTGTATCAACAAAAATATGTATTTTTTTATAAAAATTTAAAATTTAACCAAATAAATTATCAAATATATATACATTATGATACATATATGCAGGAATAATCAATTTTAAATGCACATACCAAGATCAAATTTTAATTTATTAAATCTGCTTTTGTCGAGCAGTTTAGTGAAAATGTCAGCAAGTTGAGTCTCGGTCAGAATGTATTCCAAAGATATTATTTTTTCTTCCACTAAATTACGACTATAATGAAACCTAATGTCAATATGCTTGGTACGTGAATGCTGGATTAAAATTTTTGAAATACTTATAGCACTGGAATTATTGCAATATAAAACCATTGAATCCTGTACGATTCCATAATCACTTAACATACGTTTCATCTAAACAAGTTGAGTACATGCATTTCCAGTTGCGATGTATTCAGCCTCAGCCGTAGAGAGTGATATAGAACTTTGCTTCTTGCTAAACCAAGAAACTAAACAATTTCTGATATAAAAACCACCATTGGTTGATTTCTTATCATCGATATTTTCAGCCCAATCAGCATCAGTATACCTTGGTAACTGAACACTAGTATCATATGGATACCAAAGACCCAAATTAATTAAACTTGTGACATATTGCATAATCTGCTTAACATTAGTTAAATGTGACTCTTTAGGATCAGACTGATATCTAGCGCAAATACCAACACTTAAAGCAATATTAGGTCACTAGTAGTTAAATAAAGTAAACTGCCAATCATACTACGATATAACTTAGGATCAACATTTTTACCTGTAGAGTCCTTTGAGAGTCTTAAGGTTGTACTCATAGGAGTATCAAAATTTTTACCATTCTCAAATATGAACTTTTTGATTAAGTTCAGAGCATATTTGGTTTGAGAAATAAAAATACCATCACGTTATTGTTTTACTTGCAACTCAAGGAAATAGTTTAATTCCCCAACCATGCTCATTTAGAACTTAGATTTCATTAAATCTGTAAAGTCAACAGTCATGTTAGTATAAGTGGATCCATAAATAATATCATCTACTAGATCTGAACCATTAAGATATCATCGTTATGTTTTTTAACAAACAATGTTTTATCAACACTTTCCATTTGAAAGTTATGACTTAGTAAAAACTTAGTTAAAGCCCTGGGAGCTTGTTTTAAACCATAGAGAGCCTTTTTTAGGTGATAGACATGATCAACACTCTTAGGGTCTTAAAAACCCGTTGTTTGTTCAATATACACTTCTTCATGCAGATCACTATTTAAGAAGGCACTCTTCACATCCATTTGATAAATTTTAAATTTTCTAAAGCAAGCAATGGATATGAATAGTCTGATTAATTCAAGACAAGCTACTGGGGCAAAGGTTTCATCATAATCAATTCCTTCAATTTGAGTGTACCCTTATATAACTAGTCTAGTCTTGTTTCGAATTATATTACCAAGTTCATCAGACTTATTTTTAAAAATCCACTTAATACCAATAATATGTTTATCTTTAGGTTTAGGAACAAGATACCAAATATCATTTCTCACAAATTGGTTAAGCTCTTCTTGCATCACAACTATCCAGTTTTCGTCAGTAAGAGTTTCTTTTACATTAGCCGATTTTATCTGGGATGTGAAACATACGCAATTACATATGTCTTCAAGTTGTTTATGAGTGTGAACACCGGTGAGAGGGTTTCCAAGTATCTGAGTGGTTGGATGATCTTTAACAGTCCTTAGTTTTGAATTGATTTGACTTGATGAAGTATCTAGTTTGTCAATTAAAAGAACATCATTATCTAAACTTGGGGCAAGTGTATTCAAGTGATCGTCTATGATTACGTTGAATAACACCGGTCCTTTTGTTCAGTACTTGATATGCACGACTATTTAAAGAATATTCTAAAAAGATTCCTTCATCACTTTTAGTGTCAAACTTCTGTAGATTTTCACGGTCACGTAGAATATAACACTTCCTGCTGAAAACTCGAAAGTATTTGACAGTAGGCTTCTTATCGAAGCACATTTCATAAGCCATTTTATTATTAGATTTACTCGTATAAACCCGGTTAATTATATAACAGGCAATATTAACGGCTTCGGCCTAAAATTTTTTAGATAGCTTTATACTATTCAACATTACATTAGCCATTTCTTGAAGCATTCTATTTTTTCTTTCTACAATTCCATTTTGTTGTAGAGTTTTAGGCACAGAGAATTCATGCGATATTCCTTGATCGCTATAAAATTTCTCAAAACTACTTTTCTCAAATTTAGATTCATGATCTCTACGGATCTTACAGACTTAAGAACATTTTTCTGTTTGAATTTGTTTGAGAACTCTTTTTACTTTATCAAGGGTTTCTGACTTATCCTTTAAGAAAGCTACCTAAGTGAATCTGGTAAAATCGTCCACTATTATCAAAATATATTTTTTACCACCTTGACTTTTCATCCTGGTAGGTCCTATAAGATCCATATGGAGAAGCTCGAGTGGTCTTGATGTGGCATTGGAGTTCACCTTTTTGTGAGAGCTCCTTGATTGCTTGTCAATCTGGCATTCACCACATATTTTGTCTACTTTCTGTAATTTTGGTAGACTTCTTAGTAGTTCTCTTTTGCACAATCTGTACAGATTATGGTTGTGTACATGTCCAAGGCGTTTATGCCACAAATTTATCTCTTTGGTATGGACCATGTAACACGTTTGACTAGATGAGCTGGATTCACTAATAATATAACAATTTTCAGAAGTTCTGCGACCAGTTAAGATTACTGAACCCTTATTATTTAGAATTTCATAACCTTGGTTAAAAAATTTTACGCTATGATTGTTATTGCATATTTGAGATATGCTTAGCAGATTATGTTTTAATCCTTCAACATATAAAATATTTTTAAACAAAGGGAGGTTATAGAGTTGAACCGTACCTTGGCCAATAATCTTGTAGTTGCTACCATCGCCAAATGTGACTGAACCATCGGTCATTTCTTTGAGATCGGTGAATAGACCTTTATCGCCAGTCATATACCTTGAGCATCCACGTCTAAGTACCACTTTGAATGACTTGTAGCTTTGAAAGCAGTGTGGGCAACCAAGCAGGTAACCTTAGGAACCCATTTCATAATTATTTTGGGTTTAGGAGTATAGTGTGTCTTCTTTTGATTGTAGTTATTGTTAGAGTGACCCACTGAGTTAGATTTTAAGAGCTCCTTAAGTAGATCAACTATTTTCTCAGCTAAGGAGTTTCAGTTCTGATTTTTATAGTTGATATAGTTGCTTTTAGGTTTCTAAAAAGTTTTAGAGTTTTTAAAAAAATCTTGATTTGTACTTTTTTCTTTTGAGTTTAAGGTCTCTCCTTTTATAAACTTAGGAGATGTATTCTTCTGCTTAAGAGAAAGATTTTTATCGTAGCCCAGACCGGATCGGTCGCCACATTTCTTTGATCCAGATAAAAGTTTTTCTAACTTTGGATCTCCTTGGGCGTACTTCCATGTATCCTTTAAACTTAAAAGAGAAGAGATTTCAAGTTTAATTTTTTCATTTTCAGATTTCAGATTTCAGATTTTTAATCTGGGAGGTTTTGAATTCTAAATCGCATTTGATCTTTTCAAAATGATCTAAAATATGAGATTTTTCTAAAACAAGAGACTTAAAATTTTCTTTAAGCTTTGAAATTTTTTCTTTTTGAAGTTTAAGTTTGATAATAATTTTACAACTTTGCTTGTACAAGGCATTGTAAGCATCTTGAAGATCATCTTCATTTTCACATTAACTGTTCAGATTTTTTTCACTTGTTGAATCATTATCTGAAAATATGAATTTGGCTAGAGTCATAAAGGCTTTAACTTCATTGTCCGACTCGATTTCAGAATCAGAGGATTCATTCCAAGTAGCCAACATACTCTTCTTTTTGAGTTTGTCCTTTTTAGGACACTTGTTTGCTAAATGCCCATATTCTTGGCAGTTCTAACATTGACTATCTTTTAAAGATTTTTAAGTTTTAGATTTAGATTTAGATCTTTTCTTATCATTTTCTTTTTAAAAATTAACCCTCTTTTTACTTTTGAAAATTTTATAAAATTTTTTTGCTAAAAAGGCCATATCGTCTTCAGAATTTTCTAAATCAAAATTGTTTTCTTGAAAAACATTTTTAGAAGACTTAAGGGCAATATATTTTTCTTTAAGAGCTTTAAAATTTAACTCGTAGGTTTGTAAAGACCCAACTAATTCTTCTACCCCCATAGTATCCATATCATGAAGTTCCTGGATCACTATCACCTTAGAATTAAACCATTTAGGAAGTGAGCGTAATATTTTTGCACATACTTTACTTTTTGAGATTTTATCACCAAGACTCCACATAAAGTTCACAATGTCATTTAATCTAGTGTAGAAGTCCATAAACATTTCATTTTCTTCCATATGTATTTTCTTAAATTTGGTTGTGAGGATTTGGACTTTAGATTTCTTGACAATTGATGTACCCTCGTGTGTTATTTCTAAAAATATCCCAAGCTTGCTTTGCAGAATCACAGGATATAATTCTTTTGAATTCATCCAGTGATAGTGCGCAAGTGATTGCATTTAGTGCTTTTGCATCTACACTACTCTCACTTTTCTGAAGTGTGGTCCATGAGAAATAAGGTGTAATTCTCATTGATTTTGTTCCATTGATCCCAGTTACTTTAGTGGTAGGAGGGGTCCATTTATTCATTATGGCTAGCCACATACTTTTATTCATGGATTTAAGGAAGATCCTCATCCTGACTTTCCAATAGGCATAATTGGTACCATCAAAAGGTGGAGGCCTAGTGACTGAAAGGCTATCAAAATTTGACATCTTAAATGTAGCTTAGATCGGTTATCTCAGGAAATAAATCCAAATAAAAGAATTAAAATGAGCTATTAGGCTCTGATACCACTTGAAATGGCCAAGCTATAAGTCCTTTAGGGGGGGGGGGGGGGGGGGGGGGGGGGGGTGAATAGGACAACACCAAATTTAAAATAAAAACTGTGGAATTAAAGAATGAGATAGCCAAAAAAAGAAAATCAATTCACAATGCTGAAATGAAATGCAACTTCAATAAACAAGTATTGAGAGGTTGATATAAATGTTATTCTAAGGACAACCTTACACCATAAAAAGTAAAAGTTTATGGCAGGACAACCTTATTTTTAGAACATTTTTTGTATCAAAAACTCAAACTGAAGAGGAATAAATAAATAACAAGGAATTGAAATAAATTGTAAGAATTTAAATCTAAATTATTACAATCCCCACAATGCTTGAAATGTAAATATTACAACATTTACATTCACACATACATTCCATAGCTTTAAATGATAAAAGATAGGAAATATAAATCACACATCCACAAAATACAAAGAGTTATAGTGGTTCGTCTGTGTGTTCACCAACTGTTAAACAATAGCCACACAACTTGCTACTCTACTCTTAATATCCTCACACAGGGGATATTAGCGTTCACTATCAAAATAGGTTTTCATAGGTTCACTCAAAACCTTCACAATTGTGTCTTTCTAATGGGCTTACATAATTAAAAAAATCCTCACTTCTGAGTTTTTTCGCTCTCCTCAGATAACTAACACAATGAGATTTTTCTAGCCTAATCTCAAAAGAAACCAAAATGAAAATTTACATAAATGTAAAATACCTGAATTTCTCCTTTTGTTGCAGCTCGGAAGAACCAATTGGAGTAAAATTTTAAATGTAGAAGTTCAAAGTCCACTACTCACTTTAAAATGGTTCTAGGTTCTAATTGATTTTAAATTAAACCATTTGGGCTAGCTATATTTGATTTTGATTCCAAGAAGAAGGAATATCACAATTCCTCTTTTCAATTCAGATTAGAATATAGAAACAAATTCAAATTAATAAAGCTAACAAAAGAGAATATAAATTATGCAAAAAGTAGCTTAAAATGAACATAAACTTATCTCAGAGTGATGCCTTAATTTTACTTTAATTTCTCTATGAAACTCTGAAATTCGTGCTCTATTTATAATTGCAGAAACTCGGCTATGACTAGTCTTGAGGACACTACGACTGGTCGTAGAAGAAACAGATTTTTAAAATTTTAAGTGCGATCGGATCAGACCGTTACACGACTGGTCGTAGGATGTCTACGACTGATCGTAAGACCTCTACGATTGTTCATGGCATACTTATGACTAGTCGTAGGACTCAAAGATTGATTGTTGGAGTTTGAGTTGTAGAACCTGGATTGGTTGTAGGACGAGTCGACATTGTTCACACAACCGGTCGAACAGAATCCAGGACTGGTCGTGGACGAATAGAAAATTTTAAAAATTGCAACAAACTTAGGACTGGTCTTGAAATTTTTTGGACTAGTCAAGGTAGTGCTAGGACTAGTCGAACAAGGTTCAAGAATAGTCTTAGAACAATGCATTTTCATATAAAATGATTCAATTAAATTATGTATTCAAAATGACCTGCCCTAAGGATAATCTAAGGTCAATCATACCTTGAAAGTGAGATATGAACATTAAGAATTTATTTTTTCAGAAGATGGATGACCTTTGAAGATTGTGAAGCTTGAGATCTTTGTACTTGATGTAACACTGAACATTAGATCTTCTATAGCTTGAATAACAGTTCATCTTGTGTTGTACTTGAGTCTTGAACAAGATCACTTCTACTGTTGTAGCTTGTACTTGCATTCTTTTGTTGGAGCTTGTACTTGCATTTCTTGAAGTAGTTTGAAGTAGTTCTTCGTTCTTGACTTAAAGTGTTGTTGGAGCTTGTACTTGCATTTCTTGAAGTAGTTTGAAGTAGTTCTTCGTTCTTAACTTGAAGTAAAGTGCTTAGAGAGGTGATGCAGTGTCCTGAACATTTATAATAATGAGCTACGCAAGACATAGATTGAGGTTTTAACACCATAAAATTTGACAACCAAAAAAGCATAAAACGATAGCACTTACACCTCATAGATTTGAAATCCTCTTATTGTGTATGAAACCATTGATTTGGAATCAACTTTAATCCAAAAGCAGTTATACATGGTATATTTAAAAGGGTTTGAATTTAATTACTAAATCAACTTTAATATCTCAAATTCGTGAACGTATGTAATGTTTGATATAATAGTTGTAATAAGCCCATTGAAATATATACTTTACTCGAAATGATGAAATTCCAAGTATTGGAGGGGCCACAGGCATAAGATCATGTCTGGGTGACTAACGAACAACTTTTAACTGTTGATTTACGTGGACAATGTTTGGATGGCACTAATCATTATATTAAAGTAATTATAGTGATGCAATTGAAAATCTAGTTGTTTTATGATATTATTAGTGGGTCATGTGCCCAATTGTTTAATAGTCTAGTGACACACATATTACACATGCAACTCTTGGAAGCAATTTAGATGTAATCCAATCTTTCACCAATGATTTCAAACGTCCTCTTTGAGGGGATTTGAAATGCTTAGTTACTTTATGGTGCCAAACAACCAGGGCAGTCCTAAGTTTTTGATTTTTAAGTTAAAGTTCAAAAACATTACAAAATTCAGGATTTGATCCTTTTATTCATCACTTCTAAGTTCAAATTTAAAACCATCAACACAATAGGAAGTTAAATCCTAGACTCCAATTTCTGAGTTACAAGTTTCAAAGCATAACAAACCGGGGAGTTTGGTCCTAGGGTTCATAATCTCTAATTTATTAGATTTACTACACTAACGGATACTCCTAAAATTAGGAAGATCCCCTACAAGACCAACCTCTAAAAATAAGTGTCATAACCCTAGTTATTGTGGTTTGTATAGTTTGCATTCCCAAGGTCCTGGTTATCTCAATACTCTGCTTTGATACCAATTTGTAACACCTCAAAAATTGGCACCCGAGTACATAGACTCCGATCTCGAGTTCTCAAGTGTTAACTATGCGCATGTGTGTCCTGATTCAGAATCAAATTCATTTTACATACAGATAATCAAAGTAGCGTAATTCGAATTAGCAGATTTAAATTGAGGTAGAGACGACAATACATTCAGAAATACGGGGCTAAGAGTTAAAGATGCAATTGCAATTGTGATAATCGCCAAAAATGAGATTATACAAGCCACAATATACATACCCAAGATTTTTAAAGTGTAAAGCTCTCGGTTTACTCCCAATTCTCCAAAAGGTAACGACGTTGGCACAACCCGATACAAGCCTACCTGTTTGAGGTTTCACTAGTACCTGCATCAATGATATGCCTGGTTAGTGTTTTAGAACACCGTCGCAGGTGGGAGTGAGTAGCTAATTCAGTGGTTCCATTAGTTCTATGTTACACATGCTATCGACACAATCAACGCAGGTAATGATAAAATAAGAAATCATACGTTTCCTAAATACTCTTATTAAATGTGCACATGAAGTTATGATATGATGCATGCCCTTTCCAGACAACACACCCTCACATACGACTCTGACCACCTATTTTGTAAATGACAACACTTACCTATCACGCGACAACCACACCTATTTGTCACATTCTAAGCTAATGCAATATGGTGAATGATCATGTTAGTTGAGTAATTATTAAGTTCAATTCATCCAGCATATGACAAAATTAAGATATCGACGTTATATCACGAGTCCTTATCCGGATCACGTGGCTCGTTGCTACACGTAGTGGCTTCTTACGAGTGTCCCCTGATCCAAACTTAGGTACCACTCATTTATATCACAAATCAATAATTTTAAAGATATGATATGATACCTAAACGTATAATGATCAACTCGTATGAATTGTCACCTAATACCGGTTATGATCACTCAGTTCTAAGGTGCGGGATTGTCACATAAAACCAAAACACAAAAAGGAAAAGTGCTCGTCACCCAATTCCATTCATGTTAGAGTCATTTGAACTGTACTCTAGCATGTAACCATCGACTGGGTAATTTAACGGGGACCGTTTAAACAATATTCTATCACCTCCATCAATGCTCACTGGTCACTATGAGGAGGCTTGTCACCATAGCATAGGCTGATAATTCGGACACGGTGTCCCATATCACCATGCTTGGCTCATGAGTCTTAATTGCTCATTAGTCACTTCGAGGAGGCTCGTCGCCCCAGCGTAGGCCGACAGCTTGGACACGGTGTCCCATACCACCATGCCCGACTCATGAATCTTAGTAGGATTGTATCATACTAACGGTTATGAATAGACACAGCCACTGAGAACGGGGTATCCTGAATTTCATTTAGTCGTGTCATACATTGTGAACATACATGATCAGTTAGCTAGTAGACTAATTTGATTGACCTAGGAGAACCATGACACAACCGACATTAGGTGCAAGCAGCCTGTGTAATAGTCCAACTACTATCGGTCTTCCGTGTTCAACCCGGGTCGATCGAACAAGCCTAGGGTGATTGCCCTAACTCGGGCCACCCTTTGATTTGGGTGATTTACTGACTGACCCAATGTTGTAAGCAACCTAAGCATCACTACAAGCTTGAAAATTTATCATGCCGTCAACATAGATTCAACGACACAACCACATAGGCATTTCATCGAACATGTAAGCATACATAGGATACTACGTTCACTAAGGCATTCAATCAAACATGTGAGCATGCATAAAGTAATACAATCATTTAAGTATTAAATCAAGCACATGAGCATTGAAAAAGTAATACATTCTACCATTCAAGTATTTCATCGAACATGTGAGCATCAATGAAACAACACATCTACTTAGGTATTTTATCAAACATGTGGGCATAAAAAAAAATAACACATTTAGTTGGACATTCAATCTTGCATATGAGCATTTATGAAACAATACATTCAATCACCTAGACATTTTATCAAACACGTAAACATCCATATGCAACCAATAACATATATTATAGAAAAAAAATCAAAATAGCAACGTATTAGCATGCATAAATTCATCTACAAGTATTTAATCATTAACCGAGACCCTCAAGGGTCGATAAATGGAAACGTAGAAATAAGGTCCGCACCTATAAGAAGAAATCTCCAATTTTAAGCTCATAAGGTTGGAGATTTGGGAAAAAGTCAACAATTCCTAAATCAAAATCAAGAAGACACAATTAATGACTAGAAATCTACACTAAGTTGCTTAATCGAAGGGTAAGATATAATTTTTACCTCTAATTCTTGGCATGGGTAGGTTTGGTGGAGGTTTGGTAGTAGCCAAATGTTTGGTTGAAGAAGTACTAACCCTACAAGCATTAAGATTTCAATCACTCAAACACACCCTCCATTCTCTTTCTCTTTCTTTTCTCTCAATCTCTCTCTTTCTCTTTCTCTTCTCCCTCACCCAAGCTAGGGTATAGAATTCGTATCGGAGAAGGGGGTGCCCAAAAGATGCCCTTATATAGTGCCAAATTTGGTGTAAATGGCCCTAGTGGCTGAGTTTTTACTATACTAGCCTTATGGGAAGGTTTTTCTAACCTCTAGGGCCCATTATGGGGTGTACATGTTGATATACACTGTAGAATAGTTAGCCTTAATGATGATCTATGTATGGATATGATCGTCCTACCATTTGGATGCACTGATCGACGAGTATGATCAGAAGTCTGTTCGACGGTCACTGATGGTCGATCGGGGCAATGACTATACGGATACATGTGGAGAAATATCCCTACTCTATGTGTGAAGTTTGGTCGTAAAATGATAGTCTAAAATTTTTAACTTTGCGTAAGAGTGGACGACTCAATTCACTTAAGTTTTAACTTATTCCTTTAGGGTATTTGCACTCGTCTCTCAGTTCAAGTTGAGTGGTTTTGTACACTACCCAGGTCTGACTCTTACGATGGGCGTCAAGCCCAGTGAGACGGACATTATTCTATAGTTTAGGAACTAGTGGCCCTCTAACGAGCGGTTTAGAACTTGTTCGAAAAATTGGGGTATTTCTAGAATGAATTAGGTATCAAGATTTCTTGTTGGCAATGATTTAGGTTTGGATTAACTATGTTCATAGTGTAGCCTATTTATAATTAGTAAAAGTGGAGATTTGGTCATGATTACTCTAAACCATCGGTTTTATGCTAAAAGAGTAACATGGTTGATTTGGTATTTTAGTCAAGATTCGGGCCTTATCTAACTCAGCTTCAGGTAGATCTGGGAGTGAAGGAGGGTTTAAGAGGGTTTTGGGAGAGTGAAAATGAGTTGAAAAGGGGTAAAAGGGTCGTGTAGAGGGCACCCCTGCACGTGGGAGGGACCTACATGGTTGGACCGGCGGCAGCTCGCTGCCATTGTGGCGGTGCCGCCACGCTCCTCTAAAGCCTTCGGCTGTGCTCCTCCATTTAGCGGTGGCCACTCCCCTGCAATTTGTGTTTTCGCTCCGTGTGACCCCTGGGTCCCCCTAAATGTATTTGTTTCATCTCTTAGTTGAGTATGGTGCAAGCACTGTAGTCCAAGGGTTGTTTTTAATCAATGGTAGGTCGGATAGATTTGGGACCTATGTGAACATATCATGTGGATAAACTTGATGTTTAAGTGATCGGTTGGGTTCATTGGTTTTCTACGGTTCATCAATCTTATTTATACGGTTCTTTATTAGTACCAGCCGTGTGTAAGCTCACATTGAGCGTCAATGGTCCGTAAGTGATGACGTGGCTGGTTATAAGAAAAAATTTAAATGATTTTTGACAAATCAAAAATAGTGAAAATCCAAGACGTTACAGTCCTAATCTCAAACCTGGATTTAGGCCACACAGGCCAAGGTCCCAATCCCGAACCTGGGTGAGTTTGGGATACAAACTCTTGCACTCCAACCTACACAATGAAGGAGTACAAAACAGACTCTTACACTTGACACTTAATTTTTGGATTGAGTCCCTTTTGATGCTCCTCTTGGGTCGCTTGATCTCTGCTCTCCCGTTCTTCAATCAGCTTCTCGATGCTCCCCTAATCATGTTGTCAATGCTTCACCAAGGTTTAGCTCCATAATCAATCACCTTACATATGATGTTTTTCAAGATGACTAAGGTGATAGGAGTGGGTTGAATCTCCTACAACTAATGGCTAGTTGTTTATCCTAAGAGATTCAATTGTATGGGTCTCCTAGAAGAATTAGATGATGATTTACCAAGAATGCTTAAGTCCAATATCTAAGAAATGGAGGAATTCAAGCACAACTCAATGTTGAGGTTGAAATCTCCATTAGAGTTGTAATCTCGAAGGAGATGGCTTAGAACTCAATGGAATAGAGGTTTGGGATGAGGGATTTGCATATGGAATCACCCTACCTTCTATTACTCCAAAAACCTATGAAAATGTTTAAGAACCGACTGCCTTTTATAAAAAGTTCGAACTCCAACGGTAAAAAAATAGGGCAAAAAATGGTCCCGTCGATGTCATCGAAGAACAATCTTCGATGCCATTGAGAAAATCAGGGGAACTTTTAAGAACCTTGCTGGACAAATCTAAGTCTCAAATCAATGCCATCAAAACTTAAATCCCGATGCCATTGAAGGGACCTCAATGTCATCGAGAATTCTAGCCAAATTTCCAGATTGGTTGTTGGGTTTCCTTGATTCTTAATCGATGCCATCGAATAAGTTTTGATGACATTGAAGACTGTTCGATACCATCAAACACGCCCTCGAATCTACTGTTTTTTGGGCTATCTTTTAACAGAAGATCCGTACCTCTTCTAGCCTTCTTTATCATGTTTTTCTTGGTCTCCTAAGGGTAATGAATGATCGAATTAATATTCCTATTAGGTCAAGAGCATCTAGAAGCTATACGGTTGTTTTGGGTTAAGAGTTAAGGTCACCAAGGCATCTCTTTTACTTATATATGCTCCTTGATGCTTCTGCTTCGCTTGTATCTTCGGTCTTCACTTTCTAAAGGCTCAACCGACTACATGACATAACGACTCATGTGATTGACAAACCAAGGTGCAACAAGGAGTGCACTGACAAGGTGTATTACTTTGTAACACCCTAGTTCTCGAAACCCGAGGATGGTCGCTCCTCACTGAGAACCCGAGTATTACGTTATGGAGACGATTAACATTGCATTTAATTAGGGGCAAACCTCATAACATAAATCAAGACAATGGCCATGTAAACTAGAACATTCATAATAACAAAAAGAGAGTTCAATACATGTAAATGGAAGTAAAATGGAATCCCTCAGCAGGGGAAATTATTATTACAACTCAAGAAAAATATTAGGTCCAAATAATAAAAGCAAGAAAATCGTTGAGCTCCAATATCTCAATAATAGACATATAGAACTCTTCCTTGCCACAATCCACCGCAGCTGTCCCTGAAATCCTGTCATAGGGGTCTCCTCTTGTCATTAATCCTGCATCTATTTGGTGTAACTGCACTATGGGTGAGTGAAAACTCAGTGGGAACTTCCCGCAAGGATTCATACATATCATGTCATTCCAAAATAGTGTAAATCAACACATTCAAATTTCAAGGAGATGGATTATGAAATTATAAACAAATGTATGGATGTATGAATGTATGATCAAATCACAGATCTGGGGATGCACATCCAGCTGTTAAAATAAAGGGATCGCCCAAGACGAACTAGTCACCCTAAAAAATACTCATAGGTACGCCAAAGGAGAATTAGCTGCCTGAAAAAGACCATACAGACCGCCCGCGGTAGATTAACTACCTGGAAAAGGCCATACAAATGAGTGCGCCCAAGGATATCTCTTAGAAAAATACACGGGGTACGCCCAAGGAGAGTCTAATCCCGAAAAAGCCTCATGTAAAGAAAGAGCGCCCAAAGTGGCACGAATGCACATGCTCTATAAGTTTAACTGAAGTGCTGGAGCCTTTAGAAATTTCATCAGAGTGTGACTTACATCGAGCACTCGGAAAAGCTCATATGTCATGCGTGAATGTCATGTACCATGATACACAAGTACACTTCATAGGAGTAACAAGAATGCTTCCATAAACGTGGTCAAGGCTCACGGTCTTTTAATAGGATATCAAGTATTCAAGTATGAACACAACATAAATACATTTACTTTCCCAAGGTCCAAAGGAAGGCTCAAATATGACATTTCAACCACATTAGGATAGTAACAAGATTACTACAAATCTTAAGAAAAGAGATATTTATTTGTATCAAAGTATAACCATTCTAAGCCATATAATGAGAAATGGATCAAGTTTATTATTGTAGTAGAAGTAAGAACTCTTACATTTAATGCAACTAGAAGACGTATATATGTATTTAAGTGATTTCAAATATGGCATGGTAATCTTAAAGCAATTCTCATAAGATATGTTGGGGTAACATAAATTGAGGTATTCCCACATGTTTATTCGTGTCAATTCAAAATTAAAGGAACAAAACTACTATTTACACAATCATAATATTTTTCTACAACTATTTAGAATTCCAGGAAATGATGAAGCCTTGTGGGATATCCCTCACCTTGAGTGAATGCTTCCCTTAATTCGAGATGTTCTCATGGGGTGGATGTATTGATCTTGTTTTGGCAGATTGGAGGAAGGAGTGTCTTCCAAGGTATCCAATCGTTGGTTGTGCCTGGATGAAGCATTTCAAGACCTCAGTGAGTTATGACCGAGTTGACTTGGTCGGGGTTTTAAATCAATAGTGAGTCGAGCTAGATGCAAGGGTTTAATCTATTACCAGACCTTATTTATGATTCAATTTTATCCAACCTTGTTCAGATCATACACAGGTGGTTGGAGTTAGTTTGTTTTAAATGGAAAAACTGACCGGGTCAGCTCGACTAAGAGTATTGAGTTGACTCAATGGGGTAAAAATGGTTGGGTCAGCCTTAAAGTGGGCAATTCTGGACTGTTAAAGTTTGGACCTTGTACCACTGCAAGGGTCTGCTACTCAGGTCCAACTGAGTTGAAGTTTTCCTCCCACAACTGAACCTGAGTCACTGACTCAGTGTTGACTCAACCCCGCCAAGCCTCTTTGGGTAGTAGTGCGCGACTAGGTGGATCCATCTGAGGTCGGATTGTGATGCTGATCACCGTGCAAGGTGGGCTGATCACAGCCATGGATTCTGATTTGGTTTTTTCCCCTAGAAATGCAGCTGAGTCACTCAACTCGTACCGAGTTGCAACGACTGTGAGCATAGTCAGACGTGTGGGTGAAATCCGACAATAACAGAGGAAAAATGGGTGAGGTTACCTGACCAGGGTGCTGTGTGGACGCTGACAGATGCTTTGGGATGATCGGCACCACAACAGAGGAAGTTGTGGGACGGTGGTTGGAGGGTGAACTCAGTAGACTCGGTACGAGTTGAAACAGTTGCTGAAAATGGGTTCCAACAACCACTCCTTCTCAGATCTCACCCAGAATCCTTACTTCCCCTTTTCTATTCTCCCTCTTCTCTCTCAGTGATCTCTCAGAACCGTCGACTCAGCTGCGACTCGAACTGAGTTGACCCAACCCGATGTGGCAGCGACGCTTCTCACTCCCTCTCTCTCTCTATCGCTTTCTCCCTTTCTTTCTTTAGGTTTTTCTTGGGAGACGCCCTAATTCCCAGCCTTTTATAGGCGCTCCGTTTCTGGAAACATCTCCTACTAATCGCAAGGATTAGCGCGTGGTTAACACAAGCCAGCCAAGAGAACACCACGTTGGGATTCTCTAAAGCCGCAGAATGTATGCATGGGCTCAAATATCATTCTCTGAGGGGTTTGGGGTGTGATGGGCTACATAATGAACGCTTCAGATTAAGGAAAGGACTTGATCTTAAAAGGATGGGTTTCTCAGTCAGTTTGAGGAAGTTGAGGTGCCAAAAATGGCAGATTCCGAACGGGTGACTTATCTTCGGATCAGGGCCATTTGGACAGTCCTGATAAGACTTAAACACCATGTGGGGTCCATATCACGGTGAAGAATGGCCGCTAATTTATACTTTTGTTAAGTTGAGCGTCGGTTCGAGGTGTGGCTGCGTCTCGCCGATTTCTCGGCTCTCCTACGAGATACACCGGGCAGCCCTAATCTCAGCATCCCAGATAAGCTCTGAGGGAGTTTCTAGATGAAAATGGACGGATGGGATGGTTGTTACTATAAGTGGGAAGATTCCTTCCGCCTTCCAGCGCGTAGGGATCCAAATTCGAAAATCATAGGGCTGACGTGGATTTTCTCCATGCACGTGGCGTCCATCCGACCATTTTCAACGGTCGGATAGGTCAGAGGAGAGGCGGACGAGGAAATTTTATCCCGATCAGCGTCATCCCCATACATTGTTTAATCAGTGGTTTGCAAGGCTGGCACGAGCGGTTTTCAATCACCGGTTCGAGCGTATATAGGGTCGATGGGACCCAGCCTATCGAATGTCCGGTCCAGATCTAGATTCTTCATTCGAAAAATGTTCGTTTGCGTCGTCCAACGGACGGCTCTTTTGAAATAGCGTCGGGCAGGAAAATGGGTAGAAATCCCATTTTTCTGATTTCTGTCAGGTCAAAACTCCATCTGACTAGGTACCTTATCCTATGTTTGGCGGGTGTACACAAGTTTGTGTACACACGTGAATTAAAAGGTGGGGTCCACGTGATGATTTGATGAATCCAAACCGTACGTTCCCTTCCCAGGCCCTAGCTTCTGGTCAAGGTTCAGGTAGATCAGAGGATCGAGTGGGCCACACCAATGAGATAAAGGTCATCCTATGTTAATTTCTATTGATTTATCGGTTAGATAAGCTTCCTATGATTATCAATAGATGTAGGGGTTCTAAAGTCCAACCGGTTGAGGTTTTTAGCGGTTGATTTCTGCAATATATGGTCACAATTCATAATTTATGGTTAACCTACAATCTGTGAAGATTGTTGGTCGAATCATTCCATTGAATAAATTTCTTGACGATTTAGCGATATAAGACTAATTACATGGAATTTTAGTTGATAGCTGATATGGGATTGAATAGTAGTCTGTTAATGACCAATGGATGGTGAATCCGCTACCCTAGCTCCCAAAGTTAAGTTCTTACGACTAGTCATTCTAACAAGGATTTAGTTGACATTGTATCCATATGGGATTCCAGAATTTTGTCTTTTATATAACAGAGAGGTTTCGTTGATGATGTGATGGTCCTTCTCGTAAATTAACGGGTGGATGACTTAATCTACAGACAGAGAGGGTCCATAATTATCCGATTATGTTAGAGTGAAGTGAACACTCAAATGAGTCAGGTTTGCATATGCACTAGGTTACGTCTTTATGGTAACACCTGAGTACTGAGAAGTATGGGGTGTTACATACTTCGATGCCCATCTCCTTAACCAAAATTACCCTTTTACTATCTCATCTAATCCATGAGATGATGCCATATGGGAATCTCCAATCCTAACCATTCAACCACCTTTTGTCTTTAGAATTACTAGTAATTACAATAAAACTGGGTTTGGAGGCTATAAATAGCTCCCTTCCCTTCTCATTTCAAGAATCAGGAAGAAATCCAAGATCCATTACATTTAGAAGATCCCAGAGATCCTTTAGCTTAGCCATTTAGCCACTCCTCCACCAAGGGGAGAGAGAGAGAGAGAAAGAGAAAGAGTCCAACCCTAGTCTAGCCTAGCCAGAGTCCAAGCCTCATGAGTCACCTAAGTTTAAATACGAGCCACTCAATCTAGCCTTGCAAAACCATCGTTCATCCAACCTTTCAAGCTTCATTCAGTTTCTTCAAACTAAATTATTAGCATCGTGCAACACTTATTCCCTTCTCAACCCCCTGCTCCCTCATATACATTAATATTACATTGCATTTCATCATTTTCATGTATTTGACTGGTGGGTGTATGCTTTGGGGCTTGCCGATATAATCGGAACTGGCCCATCAGAAATCTTAGCTAGTTGGTCGTCATTCTATCATAAGCATCAATATAGTATCAAGCATCTCATACATCTCATTTCTACACCTTACATTAGATCGTTTTGAATGTATGCTTTGTGTCTTGCCGATATAATCAGATCCTGCCCATCAGAAATTCGGATTGATCAATCATCACTACCAATATTGCATCACATTACCCATCAGAAATTTAGATTGATCAATCATCACTGCCATTGCATCATATAACATTTTTTGTACACAAGAACTAACCATATTCCTCAGAAATTAGTAAGATCTTGTGAAGTAAAGACCATACATCTGTACGGGCAGAGTAGATGTCTAACACCTTCCCTCTCAGTAACCGTGGTCTTTTACTTAGAATCTATGAAACGTAAACTCACGAGTCATCTTAGGATTAAGGACCTTTGGGTTCTCGATCCTAAGTATTTTTACTGAGTCTATCCGACTGTAAGATCATTATAATTGGATAGTAGTGACTTTGGTCAAATATAACACATTTTAAACTCCAAACGAAAGCCCTTGAACAAGACAACTAGTAGAGAAAAGGAGAGTCGATCCCCTGTCCCCTTGGGAAATCCACCCTCCAGTGTCCATAGAATGACAACTCTATTGGAAGGGTTGAACATCCTCCTCTTTTGCGAGATCGAGCATGTGGAAGGGTTAAACATCCTTCTCATGGTGATCCATTGCTCGAGTCAATGGCTTTGCCATCGTAGCTTAAGACAAGGAAGGAAGAGCTACTAGTCGGCCGACAAAGATGGAAGTCCAATCCCTCCATCGCTATAGAAATTAAAGAAAAAGAAAAAAGAAGAAAGCATGCCTAAGAAAAATGGGTGAAGTGAAAACCTGAAAGGGCGTTTCAAGTAAAAATAACGAGTACACAACTAACTTGGTGAAAATTCGAAAGGGTGCTAATTGTAAAACCAACAAAGCTACCAATTGGCAAGTAAGATCAAATACTCGAGACGTGGTAAAAGCCTGAAAGGGTGCCACAGGAAAAAATGATAGGTAATTTGGACGTAGTAAAAATCTGAAAGGGCGTTGCGGATAATATTGACAAGATTAAAAAAATAAGAAAAAAAGCCAGTACAGGGAAGATCAAAGACAACACAAAGATTCAATAGGTGCAAGGAGGGCGGTCATAGGTTAGAAATTCTTTTAAGCTCTTTCCAAATCAAATTGCTTAAAATCTCATAATCAATGCCAATATGCATTATACGTCAATTAAACTATCCTAACAAATAAATCAAATATTCAGGAATGGTTTAATGTTATTAATTCTTCTTCAGACAAGTATGGCCACGTTTCACGTGGGTCGTGTCTAGATTTAGTGACCCATTCCGGTTCCTGCTCCATATCATCTGATAACAGCTCATCTATACAGTTTTTCCATTAATAAAAAAGTAATCTGGCCAGACTTAGTGAAATAACCCAGCATGATTCATAAACATAGCAATTAAAATAGTATAAAACACTGAATGGAAAAATGTATGCACATGATGTATGAATGTGCCGATGGGGTGATCGTCCATCTACTTAAGTTGAAGATTGTTAACCTAAATCTACCCATTGGGTAGGCTTCCACCTTCGATAGGCATGAGCATGGCCCACATCTGGTAACACTCTACTAGGATCGACATTTCTTCTAGGGAGGGCTCACAGGATCGATCAGATGTCATGGATGATGTATGATTTCATCATTTTATAAACACTTGTGTTAATTTAGAATATAAGCATGTGATTCCATCATTTTTTAAAAAAAAATTAAAGTGAGAACATAAATTAGAATGTGACACAAATTCATGAATCAATATAAGTTAGATCAAAACATCAATCAATCAATTACACATAATTCCATTTTAATTTCCATGAATACGAGACATGTTGGGTTACTCACCTGAGTCTAGTAATGTAGAATTCACAAGGTAATTATGTTGATTTGAATTTAAAAATCTTATCAATTATATCCATAACATTGTTATTTATTAGGTTATATTACATGGTGGGCCCCACCTTTGATTAACATCCTGGGTGGCCAAATTCTGAATGATTAAATAATTGAAAATTTCATATATAATATGTTTATTAAAATCAATTATCAAAATTCATATTTTTGTAAATTATGTTCAGACAGCCATCGATTGATGTTGTTGAATCGAGAAAATACATTTTAAGGTACATAGATCATTGGACAAAATGTAGCACCTCGGTCAATCAATTGGAGATGATTGACGGTACTCAAATTAACTCGATTAAAATACAATAAAATGAGGATTTTCTTTGGTTAGAGTTCTTGGGTCCATTTAACCAATTTAGATAAGATCTACACCCATCATTGCTCACTCCTTGGTCAAAAACTAGAGAAGACCCATTGATTTGCTAATCTGAACCATATATATGCTTATTTACATCTAGATTATGAAATTGAATGGCAGATAATTGATCAGGGTGGCCCACCAGATGTTTGGATTATCTAGATTCTTGAGGTCTTGGCATATTTTGCCTCTACACATTGGATGAATGGTGTGGATCTAACCACACATACATTGATGGCCTATATCGACCTTTTATGCCAAGTGATACCAACAGTTGTGCAGGAAATCTGAGCTTTCCTTATTAAACACTTTCATATCTTACTAGTGTAGCCCATCTAATGGTCAGATCGAGATGAAAGTTAGGGCCCTTGTATATTTTGGCATAAGGGATCATATGATCCATACAAATCTGATCTGATTCAGCCAGATGTACACAAATCAATCTTTGCGCAAGAAACTTCGCATGAAATCTTAGTTTTCCATCATTTTTACATCGTATCTACCCACATATTAATGTGATGAACGTGTAGTCGATCCACACTGTTCATTGCATAGATCAGTAAAATGGGGATTAAATACACAAAGAAAATAAAAAATGTTATTTACCATATTTGAGCTCCCAAATCTTCCCTTTCTCTCTCTTTCTCAATTGTACGCAGGATGTCTTTTGGTTAATATTTGAGTTGGAGTAGAACTCCTTTTATGACACATTCCTCAAAAGGAAAGACTCGTTAAAAGGTTGAGTGATATGAGGAGAGAGTTAGAGAAATAAAAGGGATAGAGAAAAGATAAAAGATTAGATAAAAGATTAAGGATTAGGTTTGGATAAGAGAGGGGGATGAGATACGAAATCTCTCTCTCTCTCTCAAATTTAAATCCAAATAATAATAATAATAATAATAAATAATAAAAAATTCACGGGCATTACAAACATGAGTGCAGATCGTCTTCGTAACATTCTAGTGTCATAACTTCTCATTGGTCCACGTCATTTCGAATGACTCTAACGATCAAAGTATGCCTCTACCAAATAGATTACTAGCTACTTGTTGAGGGTTAAATATTATATATTAGACCCCAGTTGTTGCCTGGATTTACGAACATGATACTGTTTAACGCTCGATTTTAACCGTGTTTGTGATGCAGAGTGTATTTACGAGCATTGACTGAAAAAAGGTGCTTAAAGCATGAACTTAACGCTCTGATGACACCAAAGGTAAGGGATGGACTCCAAGGGACCAAGATCGATGGAATTACACACCAGAGATTCTAGAAAATCGAGAAACTGAAGCTCAAGTGGCCCAAAATTGATCCAGAATGCAAGATCATGGGGTTCCAACCATCCATTTGGCTCAAAAATCTATACATGGCCTGAAGACCATAAATTAACCGTACACATCAAATTTTATCCATTTGATCCCTATGGAAGTGTCCCAACGGCCAGATCATCCCCTTAATTCATTAAGTGGGGCCCGCGTGGTATCTGGGAATGCTTCAATTTTGTTCTCAACGTATTAAATGATATGAAAAAGTGGATGGATGGAGCGAATTCCCAAGATACATCATGATGGACCCCACATGTACATTGCATGTGTAAAGGGTACACGTGCACAAGATGTGCACCGGATGGAGAGTTCGGTCAAACAAGGAGCTGACCGACTCTTCTTCTCAAAATTTCAAGAAAAGGGAACGTCCACACCACGCTGACTATTTTTGTGTAGTGGGGCCCACCCATCATCCTTTCAGATGATCTGGACCGACCATACTCTCAATAGGGGGGCACAACCCTCACCTAGATGTCCTTTTGGTCCCATGCAGCCGATCACAAGAAATATCCATTCAACATCAAGATGGACGGCGGAATGAAAATATCATGGGCCACCACGGTTTGGATCTAAAACCGACCATACCCGAATGGTTTTAAGAGTACATTCTAATGAACGGAATCGATTTCTCAATCGACATCAACCATGGGTCCACCGACCACCACAAAGAGTGAATCCGCAGGCTCTGTTTTGCGACAGAGGTTACGGGTGATCTTTGTGGGCCCCACTCATCATCCTTTGTGTTAATCAGAATCGTCCCTTTGAATTATAGGAGGATTTAGACCAAGATCTAGTTGATCTTGGTTTAAAACATGGAGGACAGAAGGTGAAAAACGGATGAACGGCAGAACTATGTCACATGATAAGCTAAGTAGGCCACATCAAAAGAAGTCTAAAATCATCCATCTCTGACTGGTTTTGTGAGGAGAAACTGATGGACAGAGTAGATTGCTCCTTCAACATCAAGGATAGGTTCCACCAATACACCAGCATAATCTCTGTTATGCACGCTGCTGCGTAAGAACGTGCTGCGGAAGTGTTGCATAATTCTCCAGCAACCGACTCAAGTAGCAACTGACCTCCCTACAACTCCTTATAAAAGAAAGAGAAGAGGGAGAGAGAAGGGGATGAGATTAAAGGAGGACCTTGGCTCTATTTGAACGTGGATAGAGAGTAGAGACAGGAAGTAGAGTATTTTCCTTATTTATTTTTCTATTTTTACTATGAGGAATTGTGCAATCATGTCTATGGGTTGTTAAACCTCTTAGCTAGGGCTAAGAGGTGAAACTTGTAGTTTGATGGGAGGGATTTTATAGCTTTGATTTATAATTTATGAACTACTTTGATTATAGTTTGATTAAAGGGAATGTTTTTAGTTTTTGATGGTCTGTTGTGACTGAAATTACAATGGGTCTACAATGGCTTTGAGCATGTTCCTTTCCTTTTTTATGTTTATGACATCAGGAAGCCCTGTTGTTCACCATCGTCTCCTGGGCATGGTCGGATGACGGTACCCTTTCTAACCTTCATACATTGTTGATTGGTTGGTAATTAGTTTAATTCTGTTGTTTGCTTTGTCTCCTGGGCATGGTTTGGTGATGGAATCCATTCTAATTCATATACCTTTCATCTCTTGAAAACTATATCAAAGGAGGTTCAATCTTGATTTCCATGGTTACACCTTTACCTGGATGAAGATGGACTCTAAGTTCAGTTGAGTTTTTGATGCAGGCATAAGATCTCCCTGATCTCTACAAGTGGATCTTCTGAATCCCTAGTTTCCTTTCCTCTGATTTCTCTTAAGTTTTAGATTAATCTCTCACCATTATTCATCAATTTATATTCGATTTAGCTTTCATCTTAGTCTAGCTCTAGTTTGAGTTAGTCTCAGATAACGTACAAGTATCAGTCCCTTGGGATTTGACCTCGGTCTTACCGAGTTTACTACTACATCACAACCCTGTACTTGGGGAGTGAACACTACTCAACCCAACTTTTAATGTGTGGAACTTTTCTAAGTCCCACCATGATTTTTGTGTTAGATATGAACCATACATAAAATTTTGCAGATAATTCTAGAGTATGTATATGCTGAAAAATGAGATACATCCAAAGCTCAAATGGGTCACACCACATAAGCAATACCCAAAAAATTAGCAAAGGCTATGGACTATGTGGATCTTTTGCTATGTATACAAACCATAGCTATATTGTTACGACTTTAATCCGTAACTAAAAGCTACTACCCCACCAAAACATATTTAGAAATTGACAGTCCCATAAGGGGACCTATGAAGCCCACCACAATGTACATGTTTTATCTAAGTTGTCCATCTATTTTAATAGCTCATTTTAGGGCATGAGACTAAAAAAGGAGGTAGATCGAAGGCTGAAGTGGACCACATGGTAGGAAACATTGGAGATTAAGTTCTTACCGTTATCTGTGGTGTGGTCCACTTGGTCCTTTGATTTGCCTCCATTTTGGGAGCATGCCCTAAAAGTACCTATCAAAATGAATGGATGGTGTGGACAAACCATTTATATCATGGTAGGCCTCACGGAGTGCCTGATAGTACCATCTGTCTCTGGCTCCTTGGTGAGTAGTTCCAATACACGCCCAAAAAAAAGCCCCCACGCCCAAGTAAAAAAAACACTAGCTCTTTTCTTTCATGCACAGGGAAGCAAGAAGGGAAAAGGAGAGGAAAAGAAAGAGAGATGGGATCTCGTTGTTGTAATCCTTCCTCTCACTCTTGTAATTTTCTCCCTCTCCAAACACCTATACAAATACAGTTTATATTTTTACCTACCTCTCTCTATTTCTATCTCTCTCTCTCTTAGGGTTTTTGATCTCTATCTCTCTTTCAGCATGTCTAAGGCCGAGATACGAGAATCTCTGCAATCCGATGTATGATATGGAAATCAAGGAAACCTTAGCCCACTTGCCTCATGAGATCATCGACCCCACAAACTAGCACCTTAAGCGTGCAATGGATCTCTCCATAAATCATGAATATCTTCCCAAAGATCAACAAGTCCTCACTCTCTATATATATCTCTTTAGGAGTAAGTTCTCTATATTCTTCTCTTACCAGCTTGTTATACACTTCTCTCTCTCTCTCTCTATGCCTCTCGTGTTTCCACTAGTGCTCTCATGTTTTGAATGACAATGTAGATGCAGGGGGGTTCTTACTTCCAACCTCTTTCATGGAACCTTTGAATGAAAGTTTCTCTGGGGGCTGCAAAGGGTCTTACCTTTCTCCACAATGCTGAAATAAAACTCATATATCGTGATTTTAAGACCTCAAATGTGTTGCTTGGTTCAATGAGTGACTGAAAGAAATTTTACTATTTAATGGTGATTTATTCTTCTCAGTTCTCTAACCTCTTCCCTTTTCTCCCTTAAATTATAGAATTACAATGCCAAGCTTTTTAATTTTCTGGCATTGCAGCTGCTCATGCTCTTCATAATGCCCATTTCAGGTAATTTAGTGTCTTTTTCTAAAACTATATCATTCATCTCTTAGTGAAATTGGTTCTTATCAGTATACGAGAGACACCATTATTATAACTTCTATCAAGGCATGTACTACAATGGTAAGAGTGTAATGTAAGACCCGTATCTTGGTCCGTACCGTTCCATAGACTTCGGCGGTCTTACCGGTCGAATTTCGGCAACCTTCGACCCTTAACCGATATCAACGCGCGACCCTGATTCATATACCGACAATCCGAGTCGACTCAACCCGAGACCAATACCATAGCGACTGCGTCGTCATTGCGGTTCCGATACCGCGACTCGCGCGCCGAGGCGATACCCTGGTCAAGAGATGTGGGCCAACGTTCGGTGCGAGAAAACGCCGCGCATTACGAAATCCAAGGGAATCTCTACGATGTGTCACATCAATCCCATCAATCAATCAATCCATCAAGCCATCACATGTCAAGTACACAACACTTTATTCCCTTTTCCCAAGCAACCACAAAAGTCTCCCAAACTCATACCTCTCTTACACAAAAAGCCACAAAAGTCTTCACCACCCATACCTCTCTTACACAAAAGCCTCAAAAGTCAAGCTTTTCTTACACAACCATCACTCACCACATCCATCCATCACTCTCTCTCTCTCCCTTTACAACTCTCTCTCTTTCTTTCTTTCTCATTTCAAATCTCCAAGCAAAAAACTCCAAGCTCCATAGGTATGGAATTCTCCCTCTCTTCCTAAACTCCAAATGTGGCCCACCTCTTCATCCCAAGATCTCCCATCTCAACCCTCCATTCCTCATCTTAACCGTTAAAAACCAAGCTAAGGTGCCAAGGAACTCCTAGGAGTAAGAAGATCGGACGGTGGGTGCTAGATCATTCTAGTTTTTCTTATTTTTATGATGTGCCAAGTGAGGCCCACCGATCAATGGTGTGGATCTCACTTGGGACCGTAAAATGTGACCGATGGCCCATTTGGATCATCATGATCACTCCATGATGGGGCCATTCTCCATGGACCCCATCATGATGTTTATTCTATTACAAAAAGGTCATCTAGACCATCCATATTGGTGGGGAAAGGATCCCCACCTTTGATTTTAAGTTTTGATGGTCCCTTATGCTAAATGACCCACTTGTTGTATGATTTATTGCAAGGGAGGGCCCATAGTGTCGGGGTCCCTCCATCACACGCATGTCCCACGTTCCATCTCTCTATTTCTCTCCATCTCTCTCTTTTATTCATTCATTTATTTATTTTTATATTATTTTATTTTATTTATGATAGGATTGTGTGGCCCCCTTGTATGGACTCCATTAGAATGCATGTTTTGGGCCCGATCCATTTTTAGATGTGGCCCACCTTGTATGTGCATGAGGTAGCCATGTGATGGCCCACCTAATCAGGGCCCACCCCAATGCATTGTTTTATTATTATTTTTTTAGCATCCAACTGTCCAGCGTAAGAGACGCTGGACGTCCTGCCAAAGAAAAAAAAAACTAAAAGGGAAGTTTAGGTGGGCCGGCTTATGCAGGCCCCACCTTGATACATGTGTTCAATCCATGCCGTTCATCCTCTTTACCATATCATTTTAGGCGTTGAGCCAAAGAAAGAGGTCAATCCGATGTTCAGGCGGGCCATACCATAGAAAACGGTATTTTTACCCTTCAAAGGCCGTTAGTGCCCATTTTGTTGTGTCTACACTCCAAATCAATGCCAAAAATGGGATTTGCATGGCCTGTTTGGGCCCTAGAATCAAGTGGGCAGAGTGGATTTCCCATCAGTGGGCCCCACATTTGATTTTTTTTAAAAAGCATAAAAAAATTAAAATAAAAAAGGTGACAGCAGCGCTGCCACCGTCTGAGGGCAGCAGGCGCTGTCAGCCGGCGGACGGACCAGCAGGGTCCCACGGCTCCAGCCGTGGGCCCCACCTTGATGTTTGTATGCCATTTAAGCCGTCCATGAGGTGGGTCCCATCCTCAGGTGGGCCCCCTCCAAATTTCAGCTCGATCAAACACTCAGGTGGCCCACACCACGTGAAACAGTGTGGATTGAATTCTACCATTGAAAAGTTTTTAGGGCCCACAGAAGTATTGGATCAAGCTGAAATTTATGTTTTCCCTTCATCCAGGTCCGAGTGACCTAATGAACAAGTTGGATGGCATCTGGGCATTTCGGTGGGCCCCACATGGGACCCACTCAGATGCATATGTCCTAACCTAAGTCCACCGTCCAGTAGACGGTGGCACCCACCTTAATGTATCTATGCTCCCACCGTCCAGCGGACGGTGGGGCCCCTTTGTGATGTATATGCTTTATTCGCACTGTCCACTGGACAATGGGACCCGCCATGGTGCATGTGATGCACCCAGACCGTCCATCCACTTGTAAAGATCACCATAAGGCCTAGGGGTTTAAGCCCACTTTGTTATGCATGCAAGGCCTATGGGTTAGGCCCATTTGGACTATTTAAGGCCTATGGGCTAGGCCCATTTGCTTTGTAAAAGGCCTATGGGTTTAGGCCCACTTGTTATATTCTATGTCCATAGGACTAGGCCCTTTTGATGTATTCTAAGGCCATTGAAATTGGACCCATTTGTTGTATTTTTGAGCCCATGGGATCAAGCCCATTTGATTGTTTAAGGCCTATGGGTTTAGGCCCATCTGGTTTATACAAGGCCTACGGGTTTAGGCCCATCTGATTTATACATGGCCTACGGGTTTAGGCCCATCTGATTTATACAAGGCCTATGGGTTTAGGCCCATCTGGTTTATACAAGGTCTATGGGTTTAGGCCCATTTGATGTACCACAAGGCCTAGGGGTTTAGGCCCATTGAACTCATATAATGCCTAAGGGTTAAGGCCCATTTGACGTTCATATGGGATTCAATTGGTGTGACCCATTCGACCCATGAGTTAAGCTCATTTGATGCAATCCAAGGCCCACGGGTTTTGACCCATTGCAATGCACAATAGACCCATTGGTGTGACCTATTTATGTGGCCCATCTGATAAATAAAAGGCCCATAAGATATGACCCATTTGATATACATGTAAGGCCCAATGGGAGGAACCTACGGTCCATTACAATGTGTAATTCCCATACAGACTAACTAGCAATGTTTATGGCGATCGTGCCTTGGGGGCAATGTTAGTTTGACGTCCACATTGCGAGTGTGATGCTGGTTGGATGTCCACATTACGACTCTCCTTAGGGCCCATTACTTGGCCGTACTTATTGTGTATAGGCCGTCCAAGTCCATCTGCATTGTAAGATAGTTCATTTTATTATAACATGTTTAGTACAGTTCCATGACTCATGATCATACGCATCATATGTATGCTTGACGTGACAATTGTCTGATCATAGCATTTGCCTTCGGACAGGTTGTTTATGGGCTCCTGGTTAGGCAGTATTGCCCTACATGAGCGCATGATATGCGCATGAATTGTTGCATGACTGGATAGCGTGAATCATGCATTTCGCACTTGTGTGACATGGTTATTGTACCCCCTAGCGACATCAGGGCCGTAGCCTCCACAGACGCATCGTGGTTGGCAGGATTGGATACCGAAAATCTTGTTCTACATGGGGTGTTATTGTTATCCCTGGGTGAAAGTTTCTAAACCCTTATGGTACCAAGAGGTTGCTCCAACGTCTAGACCGAGTGGGTAGATGAGCGTTGAGTGCCGATTACTAGACGGTTACGCTCTCCACTGTGTCGTGGTCGGTTGGAAGGGGGTGCGGCCTTACCCGCCTGAGTGTAGGGGGCAATCCTAGGCTGAGTTTGACCAGCTCGAGGAATGGGTCCGCTATTGACGAGTCGCGCCCGATATTGGTAGACGGATAGTGAGTCTCTTCCACTTACCTTATTGCGCGCGATGTGGCGGCAATCTGGTTTAGAGTGTACTAGACTCCAATGATATCCCCTATTTTGAGCTGTATTGATGTGTGGACATAGATGAGGATCTGTATGCTTGAGTTGCATTGCACATCGCATGGCCTTGGGATGGCCGATACCATTCATGTCTTACATCGCATAAGCCTTGGTACGGCTCATGATATTATGGTTCCATCTGTATATTTCGCATTATTCTGACATTGCATGTTCATATTACTACCTTGTGCACACACTTTCACCACCTTCTAAGCTTTCTGTAAGCTTATGCACGACCGTTGCGTGCAGGTGACATTGGATCGCAGCAACGCTGAGGCAGGAGCACGTTGCAGAGCATTTTGGAGTTTTTGTTCTCTACCATTGTATTTCCCTTTATGCTCATTGTACTTGTAAAGTTTTTGATCATAGTGGAAATGTAATGGAGTTCTTGGTTGTTGTTTGTGGGTTATACCTTTGGTTATGCTTATTACGAATCAAACTGACGTTGAAAATCCTCCTTGTAGCATCCCAGGATCGGAACCTGGCGAATGGGAGCTAGGGGCCGAGAATGGGGTTCTACGGAGGCTGTCGGTGCCGGATTCGGCGATCGGAAATTTTGTGAGCCCGGTTTCTGAGTTTGGAGCGTGACATGTAACAACCTAAATTTTGAGAGTTGAGCAAACGCTCAACTCCCGAGTTTTTGGACATCACTTATGCTTTGCGGAATCCGATTCGAATTACTTACACATTCAGTACTTGAGCATGTATAGAAATATACTAGATAGTGTATCGTAATCTAGGATAAACATAAATAAAGTAAGTGAATGAATCGAATTTTGCATATAGTATGATCATCCAGAATACTGTCCACAGCTAGGTCCGACACAAAATTTTAAAGACAAACAAAATGTGATATAGTAGTATCTAACTAAACCTAAACACCCAGCATCTCACTACACATAGAAAACTGCCTACATTGGCTCATCTGAGACCTGAAAATAGGAGAATTCCTCCTCCTAGTCCATGCAAGCCTGATCCAATGCATCGACCTCCATAGTCCTTACATCTACATCAGTATCTGGTTAGTGTTTTATAACACTATCCTAGAGGGGGAGTGAGTGATCAACTTAATGGTTCTATAAAGCATGAGTTACACATATTATCAAGTTTAACAATACATGCAAACATTCACTTCCTAATTACTCTTATTAATGTGCATAATGGGGTTTATGAAATGATGCATGCACTTACAATCCAACACTCCCTCAACATGCGACTCTGATCACCTAGTTCGCAAATGACAACACTCCCATAACATGTGACTTCAACTCCTGATTTGCCACATCTTATTCTAGTGTGATGTGGTGAATGATTATGTTAGTCGAGTGATTAATTAAGCCTATTTATCCAGTAATTTAGGGAAGCTAGGGCACCTTTCTTTTAATCATCGGTTTCAACTAAATCACAGGACGGCCGCAACAGTCCTACGCATGTATTCTTGATCCGTCCAGGTTCGTCATTCCAAGCTGAAATACATATGAAAGGTAAGTTGTAAAGGTAATGCTCGTGGTCACTACAGGGAGGCTTATTACCCTAACATAGGCTGACAACACGGACATAGTATCCCATACCACCATGCTCGGCTCACGAGTCTTGAGGATCGCGACGTGAGTGGTTAATAGTAGACCTTCGCAAAGGGTAAGGGGGTTGTCTTAGATTCAAGCAGTTGTGATCATACAGGGTGAGCATATATGGGGTTAACTGGTTCTTTGGACATTTTCAGTTGATGTGGGTGAATACTGATGTAACTGGCATGAAGTGCGTAAGCACCTTGTAAATCCTACATTAGCAACCATAAATCATTAATCGAAATAGTACGTCTAACTGGTACTCGTTCCTAGGGTGGTACTCGTTCCTAGGGTTACGTTTTCAAGGAAGGATCGTTAGTCACCTACACGAGTTTGTTAGGGTTGGGGAAAATCCATTTGAAGATCTACATCTATAAGGAAGGTTCGTAGCTTACCCTGAATCGTTGCCAGAGGAGTTCCGACAGCGGGAATGGTAGCGGTTAGGCTTGTAAGTCAACAAGAAGAGGGGCAAGTCTCTTCTAACAACCACACCTTCGATCTCTCTCCTCCCTTTTCTTTCTCCCAATTTAGGATTGGTAAATTCGGATGGGGAGAAAGGGGTGCAATTTGGGAGCTATTTATAGCTTCAGATGGTGTACGAATGGCCTTAGGGCCAGTTCATTCATCATATATGCCCTATGGGAGGTCATTTGGTCATTTCTAACTAATGGGGCCCCTAAGAGGGCCCGCAGGCTCATCTACACCATGGGATAGGTTCCCTACCGATGTATCTATATAGGACACAACCTTGGCATGATTGGACACGCAGATTGGCTGTGGGCTGGGAGCCTGTGTCAGATCGATAATCATCGATGATCGGTTGGGGTCACCATTATATGAATGTGTGTGGGGAATTATCTTTACCCTAAGGGCGAAGTTTGGCCATAAACTGACGATCTGGAATTCTCAACTTCGCGAAAGAGTGCACAACTTAATTCACTTAAGTTTCAGGTTCTTCTCTAGGGTATTTACACTTCTCATGCACCCGTTCTTCAGCTCAAGTTGAGCAGTTCTAGAGACTATCCGGGTTCAGCTCCTGCAATGGACGTCGAGCCCAGTAAGATGGGGATTATTCTATAGTTTCGAGGCTAGCGAACCCCTGATGCGCGGTCTAGGTCCCTTACAGTATTTCAGTACACTTCTGAGAGGGGCGAGCCCTTGGAATTTCTCTCGGGTCTCAGTTGGCTTTGGGGCTAGTCGTGCTGGAGATCCTAGCCACTCGTTATTCGTAGAAATGGTTGCCCGACTTTAATTACCTTAACTTTGAGTACCAACGTATACTTTGCTGTTGCTAGCTAGTCTGGTATGGTCCTCATGTGGTTCCGCCCATGGTCGAACTTGGGTTTCAGTATGGATTCTTCCAGGACATTACAAAGAGATACCACTATTATAAAAAAATTTTAAGGCAGTGGCTATGGCAATTGTTCGTAGCCCTTGATCTAGCAACTATAGTTGTTGCTAACTTCAGCCTATTGCTACTGATCTTATTCTATGTTACAAATATTATCCATAGCTGTATGTACATTTTGTTACAGAAAGTATGGTTGCGGATTAGATCCGTACCCATTAGTTCTATGGCTATAGTACCAATGACTATAGTTTTGCTACGAGCTAAAACTGTAGCCATAAGTCTTTGGCTACGGATTTTATCCATAGCCTTTGACCCTTTTTTTGGTAGTTAAACAGTGGGGATTGAACAAACTACCGTTAAAACTTTCCTAGGGCCAATCGTAAGGCTTATTTCTATCTTACCTATTCATAGGATCACACATACTTAGGTCCTAAAAAACTTTCAATGGTAGCATCAATTCTTGCTATTTTCAGTGGTATGGTTCACTTTTGCTTCGAATCTTCAGTTCTTTGGGCTCGAAACATATAATGATATGAAAAAATGGATGGACGGTATGGATCTAAGAAATACATCATCATGAGGACCATGTAAATTTCAAACGCCAAAAAATTTTGTGGCTTGTTGTGTGGTACCAGAGAGTGAATTAGGAGAGACCTAGCCTCACCCAAGACGGTGCAACCCTTATTGTGAGGCCCACCTTGATGTGTGTATTATGTATCCACTCTGTTGATACGTTTTTCATATCATTTTAGACCATGATCCCAAAAATTAAGAAGATACAATTATCAATTGGACTATACTCCAGGAGACAGTGGTGATTGATCATCCTATCATTAAAAACTTCTTACAGTGCACCTTAATTCTTCTGTAGCTTTATTTTCCATCCAAACCATTGATAAGTTCACATATGCCAAAGTGAAGGGAAAAAACAAATATCAGCTTGATTTAAAATTTTGGTGGTCCATTAATGGTTAACAATAGTTGTTTCCTATGGTATAGTCCACTTGATAATGGGATGCGCTCCATTTTTTTAATAATATCTTAAAATAATCTTAAAAAATGGATGGATGGGGTAGATATAGAATACATATGTCAAGGTGGGCAACTAGGTAAGGGCAGCACCATTATTAATGAGGCCAGGGTCTCACCTAATATGCTCCCATGGTGCAGCGCATTCAGGTCGTCAGAAGAAAAACTCTAAGGTCCCGTTTATTAAATCTGAAGTCTAAAGCCTGAATATGAAATTTGAAATCTGAAGCCTGAATCTGAAATTTGAAGTCAAAAAACTTGTTTGATAATTATGGCTGAAGTCTGAAAATTAAGTACTGAATTTGAAATGATCCGTTTGTTAATAAACATCTAAAATGTATGAAATATGTTAATTTGATACATTTGCCCCTATCTCCTGTTTGGAAATGTTTTACATTATAAAGAAATTATTTTTTATTAAATGAAAATAAAATTATTCTATTTAATTCAAATAAACTATAAAGTACTTAATAGAAAATTAAAATATTATTATTCATAAAAACAGATAAAAAATTAATGATTTGTATGTATAAGTGTGGGCCGCACCATGATGTATGTGTTTCATCCATCAATGGCTAATGGTCAGTGCTCTAAGAGCCCCACCATGATGTATGTGTTTCATCCATGCTGTCCATATATTTTTCCAAATCATTTTATAGTATGAGACAAAAAATGAGGTATATCCCAATCTCAAGTGGACCACATTACAGGAAACAGTGTTAAATGAGCTTGGCCCATTGAAAACCTTTTGGGGGCCATGAAAGTTTCAAGCTGATTTTTGTTTTTTTTTTTTTTTTCTTACTTCATCTAGGAATGTATGACCTAATCAACATATTGGATATCAAAAAAATAGTACAGTGGGCCCTAGGAGGCTTTTAATGGTGGATATCCAATCACTATTGTTTTCCTGTGGTGTGGTCCACCTGAGATTTATATCCTTCTTATTTTTTGGATAAAGACATCAAATGATACATAAAAATAGATGAATGGGATGGATGAAACACATGCATCATGGGAGCCACAGAGCACCGACCACCACCAACCGGGATGGTGGCAGGGGAGTAGTCAATCCGTTTCCATATCCAGCTATATAACTAGTGTAGATGGGCGTGGATTAGATACTGACGAGACTCCTTACTGAAGTGACGTCACCAAGTTCTGTGGACCCCACTATGATGTATGTGTTGTATCCACAGTGTCCATTCATTTGGAGATATTATTTTACTGCATGACCCGGAGAATGAGGTAGATCCAAAGCTTTAGTGGACCCCACCATAGAAAACAATGGGAAGACTGATGTCCACCGTTCAAACCTTCCTAAGGTCCACCATAACGTTTTTTCAAAATCCAACCTATTCAAAAGTTAAAAAAGCATTAGAGAAGGGAAACCACAAACATCAGCTTAATCGAAAACTTTTGTGGCCTTTATAAGTTTTTAATGGTGGTGTCACTCTCTCCACTGTTTTCTATGGTGGGGTCCACCGGATCTTTGGACGTAACTCAATCTTTAGATCTTATCCTAAAATGATCTCTCTAGATGGATGGATGGCATGGATACAAAACATACATCATGGTGGGGCCCACAGAACTTGGTGACATCACTTCAATAACAATCCTGTCCCACCCATCCACTTCCAACGCGGATTGCATCCTACCCCCGCCCTGACCGATTACCGTCCGGGCAGGCTCTGTGGAGCCCACAGTGATGTAAGTATTTTATTTAAGTCGTTCTTCATTTTTCTCATATTATTTTAATATATAATCCTAAAGATTAAGCAGGTCTACAACTCTAGTGAACCATCCCAAAGGATGCTACAGTGATAATGACATCCACCATTGAAACCTTTCTGAGGGCCACTGTGATGTTTTTTTTACCATCTAACCTATTCATTAGGTCATGTAGATGTTGATGAAGTGAAAACCCAAATATCAGCTTGATCCGAAACTTCTCCAACTCCTAAGAAGTTTTTAATGGTGGATGTTCAATCCCCACCTTGTGGTCCAGTTAATCCTTGGTCCTGCCCCATTTTTTGGCTCACACCTTAAATGATATGAAAAAGTTAATGGATGGTGTGGATCAAACACATAAATCATGGTGGGGCATAAAGAAATTTCAGAGGTTAAAAGTTGGTTTTGCATTGCGCAAACAATTTAAAGAGAAACAATTGCCATATTAACTTAAAAGGGTATAATTTTGGAAATAAATTTTTTTGTTTAATAAAAAATTCGTTAAGCGCATTCCGCATTCCACATTCACCATTAAGCCAGACTCCTATCACGAAAAGAATTCAGTGAAAAACCACTTAGCGCTTTCCTTCTTCCGCGTTAACGATGGATTAACAAACACAACTAAACATGGAACATTTTCCCAATTCCGCATTAAGTGTAAAAATTTAGTGTTAACAAACAGGCCCTAAGTGTTCACGTATGAAACTTTCGTAGGCCTATCATAATGTATGTATCAAAACCATATGTCCATTTATTTTTTTCATACCATTTCAGGGCCTGTTTAATTTTCCAAAACTATAAATAAGTAATTATTACTCTTCCATCCTATTTGAAAATATACTTGTATTTCTACTTGGAAAACCAGTCCAAAAGAATTGGTTTAAATTTGTGGGCCCCACCATAATATATATGATGTATCTGCACCGTCCATCCATTTTAGTGTAACATTTTGAGGTATGAGCAAAAAAATGAGGCAGGTACAACACTCAAGTAACCCACACCAAAGGAAACAGTGGCCCTAGGAAGTTTTTAAAGGTAGGTGTTTGATTCCCTAAATCTTGTGGTGTGGTCTACTTAAGCTTTGGATCTACTTCATCTTTTTAGTCATATCCTAAATTCAGCTGGGATAATGGATGGACGATGTGGATAAGCTACATACATCATTGTGAGCCCCACATATATTTGACAGTATCCTCCTTCTCAACACTAAAAAAGTAATAAGGCATCAACAGTGATTACGAAATAATTGTTACTCATTTGCAATGTATTTAGTCAGAGTTTAAAATATCAAACATGCAAGAATTAGGAAAAAAAAAACACATCCAAAGCTCAAGTGAGCTGCGGTGCGGAAACGGTAGGAGTTGGACTCCTGCGGTTGAAAACCCTTCGAGCCACACAAGGCTTCGATCGAGATGATATTTGTGTTTTCCATTCATCCAGGTCCGTGTGAGTTTACGAAAAAATTAGATGGCAAAAATTAGACGGAAACGGATTGGCTAATCCCCCTGCTACCAGCTCGTTGGCTGGTGGTCGGTGCTCTATGGCCCCACCATGATGTATGTATTTCATCCATTCCTTTGTCCATTTTTATAGATCATTTCAGTGCTTTATCCCAAAAATGAGAGGGATATAAATCTCAGCTGGACCACACCACGGGAAAATAATATTAATTAAATATCCACCATTAAAATCCTCATGAGGCTCACTATACTATTATTTGACGTCCAATATGTTGATTAGGTCATACATTCCCATATGAAGGGAAAAAACAAAGATCAACTTGATCTAAAACTTTTATGTCCCGAAAAAGTTTTAAATGGTCAACATTCATTCAACACCGTTTACTTTAATGTGGTCCACTTGAGATTGTGGTATACCTCATTTTTGGTTTCATATTATAAAATAATCTATAAAAATAGATGGATGGCATGAAACACATACATCATGGTGGGCCCACAGAGCACCGACCACTAGTTATTGGCTGGTGGCAAGGGGAGTAGCCAATCTGTTTCCCACTGGGACATCTCTAAGGACCCCACATAGCCCCTGGCACAGGTTCATAGGCAATCCTCTCCTCTTTTCAAAACTCATGCCTGCCAACGTCTAAAAGTATTGTAGTCATTTCAAGTTAAAAGCCAGTCGGTCATTAGTTTTGTAATAATGTTAAGGATTTGTGTTACGAAATCCCATAGATCTAGATCTAGGATAACAATCCAAGAGCAACAAGCAATCATAAGAGAACACAAAGATTTAACGTGGAAAACCCTTACAGAAAAAAACCAAGGCACAAAGCGACAGAAATCCACTATGAAATAGAAATTACAAGAGAGAGGACTTAACCGATTCGAACAATCTCGAATCTCACCCTTGCTACACCCTTAAGAAACCCTAAAACCCTTTTAGGAACCCTTGAAACCCCTTTAAAAAGCCTTAGAATACCTTATAATAGCTCTAAGGACCCCTATTTATAGTTTAGGCAACTCCACTTATGCACCAACCTTGAAAAAGTCTGAAAACCACCTCAAATTTATGCAGTTCGCACAGGATTTACGTAGCCCTCGACTAGTCGAAGGAGGGCCTTGACCAGTCGAGCCTGACCCTCAACTGGTCGAGCATCACGGACACCCAAAACATGTGCTCGATGTACTTTGAGTCGAGCGGGCTTGACTAGTCGAGCGGCCCACTCGACCGGTCGAGGGACCCAAAAAAGATGCAAATTTAAGGCATCTGCCAACAATCTCCACCATGCTTTCAATCTACAGCCATGTATCTTGTTACCCTCTTCTCTTATCTCTGCATCATATCATAGCTTCAATCAACACTTTTCGTGCACACCCCATCCTTATTTTACGCCATCGTCAAACCTAGAGTAGTTGCAAAGAACTTGAACTTCTCTATAGGAACGACCTTGGTAAGCATGTCTAATGGATTCATGCTGGTGTGAATATTTTCTAGTGTTACGCCTCCTTCCTCAAGTACCTGTCGGATAAAGTGGTGACGAACATCAGTGTGTTTAGTGTGCGAGTGATAAATATAATTTTTAGCCAAATTGATAGCGCTCCCGCTATCACAGTTAACCGACACGACCTCCTGCTGAAGTTCCAACTGGTTTATCATGCTTCTGAGTCAAACACCTTCTTTAAACGCTTTCGTCACTGCCATATATTCTGCTTCAGTTTTGGAAAGAGCTTCCATGGATTGAAGCTTAGACATCCAACTGATTGCTCCCCCTAGTATAAACGAGTATCTTGAAGTAGACTTACTGGAATATATACTGCCAGCGTAGTTGGAATCCACATATCTTACCAACTTTTTTCTTGTCTTTTCAAAATTTAAGACGTAGTCTTTCGTACATCGAATGTATCGAAGTAGCCATTTTACCACTTCCCAATGTTGCTTGCCAGGGTTTGACATGTATCTGCTCACAACACCGACTGCCTGTGAAATATCTAGTCTTGTACAGACCATGACATACATTAAACTGCCAACCGCATTTGACTAAGGCACACGAGATATAACCTGCTTTTCCTCATTTGATTTAGGATATTGTTCTGAAGAAAGCTTGAAGTGAACCGTATAGGGAATGCTCACTGACTTTGATTAGTCCATCCCATATTTGATCAACACCTTTTTAAGGTATCTGCCTATGATAACCAAAGCTTGCTCTTCTTCCTATCTCTATGAATATTTATGCCGAGAACCCTCTTTGCAGCCCTCAGATCTTTCATCTCGAATGTCCTTAATAACTGAGTCTTTAGTACGTTGATTTCAGACATATCATGACAGATGATCAACATATCATCAACATATAGTACTAGGATGATGAATTTTCCATCACTTAGTGTCTTGTAATAGATACAGTGAGCGTATTCACTCCATGTAAATTTCTGACTCACTATGAAAGAATAAATTTTTTTATACTGCTGCCTATGTGACTGTTTCAGGCCATGCAACGACCTCATTAACTAGTAAACTTTTTTCTATCCCTTTAACTTCGTAGCCCTCTGGTTGCTTCATGTAGATCTACTCTTGCCCTTAGATTTGGATCTAAGCCTTGAAGATCCTATACCTCGCTCAGAATCTCCGGCCCACGTAATCATTGCATCAAAAGATGCCCCTATGTCATCGTTTAGCTTTCTCATAGCCTTCCTTTGAAGGGCTGAGATGTAAGCCCCATATCCTAGACCGTACCGTTCCATAGACTTCCGCGATCTTACCGATCGAATTTCGACAACCTTTGACCCTTAACCAATATTTATGTATGACCCTGATTCGTATGTCGTCAACCCGTATCGACTCAACCCAAGACCTTTACCATAGCGACCGCGCCGTCGCTATGGTTCCGATGCCGCGACTTGCGCGCCGAGGCAATACCCTGGTCAAGAGATGTGGGCCAACGTTCGGTACGAAGAAAACGCCGCGCGTTGCGAAACCCAAGAGAATCTCTATAAGGTGTCACATCAATCCCATCAATCCATCAATCCATCACATGTCAAGTACATGTCAAGTACACATCACCTTTCACCCATTCCCAAGCAACTACAAAAGTCAAGAATCTCTTACAAGTCCATACCTCTCTTACACCAAAAGCCCTCAAAGTCAAAAAGTTCTTACATCACCCATGCTTTTCTTACACAAATGGTCACAAAAGTCAAGATTTTCTTACACCCATCCCTCACCACATCCATCACCCATCTCTCTCTCCCTTTACAACTCTCTCTCTCTTTCTCATTTTCAAACTCAAAAAAAATCTAAGGAGAGAAATCTCATACGTATGAGAATTCTCCAAGCCTCTCCCTCTCTTTTAAAACTTTAAGTGTGGCCCACTTTCCTACCCCATGATCTCTCATCCTAACCATCCATTCTCCATCTCCTCCATTGGAATCAAAGCTAAGGTGCTAAGGAACTCATAGGAGCAAGAAGATCGAACGGTAGGTGTTCCTATAGATGTAAAAAATCTGATTTCTATAACCTATATATTTTCTTTCTTTCATAAGGAAAGTGTAGGACCCACCAATCAATGGTGAAGATCCCACACAATCCCATGGTTGTGGCCTAATGGCCTACCTTATGCATGCATGATCCATGCATGGGGCCTTTCTCTATGGGCCCCATCATGGTAGTTTTATTTCATATCATATTATGTTTGGGTCATCTAGACCTTATAACCATCGTGGGAATGGCATCCTCACCATGCATTTTAATTATAGGCCATGCATGTGCAAGATTCATGTTGTAATATAAATCTAAGTATGATGTGCGGGTGTGATTGATCTTGGGAGGGCTCAATAGTGGCGGAGCCCCTTTTCCTATGGCCGGATTATTTTTCTATCTCTCTTTTTCCTCATTTTATTTCCTGATGTGTGTGGCCCATTAATGTATTTCCATTTTTATTTAACTTATATAATAAATTTTATCTAAGTACATGTTGCTGTCCAGAATTTTCTGAACAGTTTCTGGTTATTTTTGGACCAAATTTTAGGACTATTTGGGGGACTATTCATACCTATTAAATATACTTTTCTGAAAGATGGGGATCTCATCTTGATGTCTCCCAAATTTCAGCCCCAACTGACCTTCATTGGGGTGCCAAAGTGTGGTCCAAGTGAGGTGGACAGTCTGGATTTTCTGCACTGTTCCAGCAACATTCCACCATGGACAGTTGGATTTTTAAATTTTATTAAAATACCTATGGGAGTTTAAAAATTATAAAAAACTTCAAGGGGGTGACCTACTTATGTTAGGACCCACCTACAAAATTTTGGGGCCAATAGACGCCTGTACACACCAAGGTGATGGCGGGACCGGCCCATTATAATATGGTGTCCAGATCAGTCCGATTTTCAGGACAGATTGATTTATGTAAATGAATTAAAATATTTACAGATGTCTAAAAATTCTGAAATTTTTTAAAAGTGTGGCCCACTTATGTTAGAACTTACCTACCAAATTTCAGGGCCAATGGACCCCTGTACACACCGTGGTGAGGGCCGGACTGGCCCACCATGTTGGGACGTCCAGGTCTGTCCGATTTTTCTGGACAGTATATATTGTTTAAATTAATTAAAATACTTAGAGATATCTAAAAATTATGAAATTTTGTGGGGGAGTGGCCCACCTATGGAAGTATCAATCTGTGAAATTTCAACCTCAAGTAACCTCGTTTGGGTATCCAAAAGAATGGGCCAAGATGGTTGGACTCCCAGATTTTTTTCTGCTGTGCAGTCTAGCAATATGCCTTGATAAAAAACCATAATTCAATAATATTTCTTCTAATGGTGGGCCACCTTTTTGGTTTTCCTCTCATTGTATGCATGATGAGGGACCTTGGCCCTCAATTTTTAGAGTTTTAGAGGCCTTGGACCCACTCCAATGGAGTTTCCAAATTTAGGACAGCAACATGTTATAATTATGCTGGCCTTGGGCTGAAATTTTGAGGAGTGGGGCCCACCATATTATAAAGATCTTAGAGGAAATGATTTATACCTTTAGTTCCTTAAATATTGGGCTTAATGAATGCACTTTTGAGGTCCACTACAGTTAAATTTAATTGGGTCCATGAATGTAGCTAGTTGTTGAACTATTTAAGGCCCATAGAGTGGACCCATTTGATGTGTTCCAAGGCCCATGGGATTAGGCCCATTGATGTAATTTAAGGCCCATAGAGTGGACCCATTTGATGTGTTCCAAGGTCCATGGGATTGGACCCATTTGATGTATTTTAAAGCCCATGGGATTAGGCCCATTTGATATGTATAAGGCCCATGGGTCAAGAACCATTTGATGCAATCTAAGGCCCACGGGTTATGACCCATTGTAATGCACATAAGGCCCATTGGTGCGGCCCATTGATGCGGTCCATTTGATGACTAAAAGGCCCATATGACATGGCTCATTTGATGTATTTAAGGCCCAAAGGGGTGTACCTAAGGTCCATTGCAATGTGTGATCCCAACCTGGTTTACGTAATGTTATTCACTACGGGCTACACCTTGAGAGCAATGTTGGATTGACGTCCACATTGCGAGTATAATGTTGGTTAAATGTCCGCATTGCGACTCTCCCTAGGGCCCATTGGTAGGCTCGTACTTGTTGTATGCAAGCCGTCTAGGCCAGTTGCATTGTAAGGATAGGACATTACTTTATAACATGCTTAGTATAACTCCATGACGCACAGCCCATTTGTATCGGTCCATTTGATCGGCCTGCTCGTATCGGACATTTAATTGATTTAGCCCATATGATTGATTAGGTCTATCTTTATATATTTGTGGCCTGTTGTTAAGGCCATATATGAGGCCCGTTGTTGAGGCCCACCTTGATGTGTATGAGGCCCGTTGTTGAGGCCCACCTTGATGTGTATGAGGCCTGTTGTTGAGGCCCACCTTGATGTGTATGAGGCCCATTGTTGAGACCCACCTTGATGTGCATGAGGCCCGTTTTTGAGGCCCACAATGAGACCCACCTTGATGTGTATGAGGCCTGTTGTTGAGGCCCACCTTGATGTGTATGTGGCCCGTTGTGGAGGCCCGTTGTTGAGGCCCACCTTGATGTGTATGAGGCCCGTTGTTGAGGCCCACCTTAAATATATATGAGGCCCATGTTGCAAGGCCCATTGTGATGTATGCAAGGCCCATGTGTCATGCCCCGTTGCAATGTATGTAAGGCCCAATTGGTGCGGCCTATTCAATATATTTATGGGGTCCATGTCATTAGGCTCATCCTGTTGTATTAGTGACCCGTCCATTGAGGCTCACCCGTGGTATATATTTGAGGCCCATGTGTAGGGCCCACCTATTGTGTATTTAAAGCCCATGGGTTGTGGCCATAGTGATGTATATTAGGCCTATGTGATGTAGCCCATACTGATGTGTATTAGACCCAGGCATGTGACTCACCTGCGAAGTATATTTGAGGCCCATTGTGATATATCTGAGGCCCATGGGTGCGACCCATCCAGATGTATTTGAGGCCTATGGGCAAGGCCCATTGTGATATGTGTTAGGCCCATGACCAGGGCCCACCTGTTTCGTATATTTGGCCCTTGTGTGAGGCCATGTGCCCATTATATATTTGATTCTATGTGGGCCATTCCTTGAGGGCAATGTTGGTTAAAAGTCCACATTGTCGACGCCAGTTATTGATACCGTTTATGAGTATTTGACATCATAACATCATGATACATGCCCATTCGCATCATCTGCATGTTTGTTATGAGATGTGATTGACCATTGCATATGTCATTGGGCAGGATGATGTGAGACTCCCTGATAGGTGAAGATTATCTCACATGAGCGCATGATATGCGTAGGATTGATGCATGATTGGATTATATGACTCATGCATCTTACATTTTGTTGTGATTACTGTACGCCCTAGTGACATTAGGGTCGTAGCCTCCACAAGTATATCGTGGATGGCCAGATGGGACACCAGAAATCTGTTCGAGCATCGGGCCACCATAGATGGCCCTGGATAAAAATTTCTAAACACCCTCTTGGTTCCAGAGGATGCTCCAACGTCTAGACCGAGTGGGTAGATGAGCGTTGAGTGCCGATTACCAGATGGTCGCGCTCTCCACTGTGTCGTGGTCGGTTGGAAGGGGGTGCGGCCTTACCCGCCCGAAGGAGTAGTCATGGCTAGGCTGAGTTTGACCAGATCGAGGAATGGGTCCGCTATCGGTGAGCCGGGTAGGTATTGGCAGACTACTGACAGGCAGATAGTGAGATCTTTTCCACTTACCCAGTTGTGCGCTTGATTGGGGCGGCAGGTGGTGTGAAGTGTAATAGACCCCGGTGATTTTTCCAGAGAAGAACCGTACTGATATGAGGACTGACATGATATTATGACACCCCGTCGCTGTTGTGCATGTGGGCGGGAGCATGTGTGCGGACGCTGATGTGGGCGAATGTGATGTGGGCGGGGCTGAGGCCTGGGCAAGCTCCACACTGGGCGATCTACCAGTGGTTGGCAAGCTACTGTGCTGACAGGCTACTGAGTAGGAGTTTCATACTCATTCATTCATCCATTCACTATCCACTCGGGCTGGTGGTGCGCAACTAATTGTTGTGTATCTTCGTTATGGCAAGAATTTCGGTTGGGCGCGCGACTAACCTGAGATCAGGAGTTTACCATGTTGAGTTAGACTATCCAAATTTAGGTATGGGACTGGTTTGGATAGAGGTTCCTTGTGGTAGACCCCGTAGCCTGCGATACTACGTACTATCATCCCGACATCACACTCCAGCATAGTCATTCCATTAGTACCATATACTGCATATTCCATTACATCTTCGGCGTGTGGCATTGTGGGTTGTTATGTTTCTGTATTCCTGTGACTTAGATGAGAGTGATGATATTAGTTAGCTCTTTCGAATTGTGTATTACATTATATCCTTGTCATTCGATATTTGATTATCTATGACTCATCATTTGCATAGCTGTCCTATATTGCGTATTCTGATATTGATTAACTTATTGACTTGTTCATACTTCCACTTATTCTGTTATCGCATAATTATAATCTTGTCAATATTTCTGTTTACGCTGATAATTCCTGCTCTTATCAGTGTTTCTGCTTATTCAGTCATTGTATGATTTATGGAATAATAACTTTCCGATATTGTATGATTATGATATTATATTGAATACTTGGCACTTATCTCGTGCACACACTTACACCACCCTCTAAGCTTTCTATAAGCTTATGCACGATAGATGCGTGCAGGTGATGTTAGGTTGTAGCAGCATTGAGCTTGGAGCGTGCAGCTGTTTTCTGGAGCTTTGATTTTGAAATATATATTTTCCTTTCAACATTGTATTCAAATGCTTATATTAGTGGATATGTGATGATGATGTTGCCTTTATGTTTTGGGTAAACTTGTGGTTATGCTTATTACTAGTTAAATATATATATAAAAATTCTCCTTGTAGGATCCCAGGATCAGAAATCTGGCATATGAATACTAGAAGCCGAGAATGGGGTACTACGGAGGCTGTCGGCACCAGATTCGGCGATTGAAATTCCTGTGAATCCGATTTTTGGGTTTAGGGTGTGACATGAGATAACAGTGTCAACACTTAGGGTTTTATTTGTGGTGTACATCGTGTCCCTAAAAGACTTATATGATACAGGAAGAGAATTCAACAATATACATACTTGTTATCATCTTTGACCACTTCCTCCATATCCAACAATTTGCACATCAATTTATTAAAGTTGCTGATATGGGCTTCTAGATCTCCGCCCTCTGCCATCTTGAAGGTATAACACTATAGTTTCAAGTGCAGGCGATTTTCAAATGACTTCTTTGCATAGATGTTCTCTAACTTTGCCCACAAACTAGCCATAGTTTTCTCCCTCAGAACATTATAAAGAACATCATCTGTGAGATATAGATGAATAGAGGCTAAAGCATTACTATCAAAGTTTTCTCATTCTTCATATTTCATGGTAGATTTTCACTCCTCGAGAGCCTTAATCTTGCCTTGCTTGGTTAACAGGCCAATTATCTTAACCTTCCATAACTCAAAATTATTTTTGTCTGAGTACTTCTCGATATCAAACTTGTCGTTTCCCATTATAATTAGTCTTACAAATTCAGATCTGTACCCCAACGATTGCTTTGATACCACTTGTTGGGGATTTGTACTGCGGAATCACACAGATCTAGATCTACGATAGCAATCCAAGATCAACAAGTAATTACAAGAGAACAAAAAGATTTAATGTGGAATACCCTTGTGGGAAAAAACCACGGTACAAAGCGATAGAAATCCACTATAAAATAGAAATTATAAGAGAGAGGACTTACCCGATTCGAACAATCTTGAATATCACCCTTGCTATAACCTTTAGAAACCTTAAAACCCATTTAAGAACCCTTGAAACCCCTTTAGAAAGCCTTAGAACATGTTAGAATAACCCTAGGGATCCCTATTTATAGTTTAGGCAACTTTACTTATGCACCGACCTTGGAAAAGTCTGGAAACTGTAACCCATGGCCTCGACTGGTCGAGCAACCCGTTCGACTGGTCGAGCATCATGGATACCCAAAACATAGGCTCACTGGACTTTGAGTCGAGTGGGCTCAACTGGTCGAGTGGCCCACTCAACCGGTCGAGCCAGGCCCTTGACTAGTCGAACAACCCAAAAAAGATGCAGATTTAAGGCATCTGTCAACAAATAATATTTACGAGTAATTATGAAATAACGAAACTACAGTATAGTAGTCATTTCTGCCCCCTGAAGCACTTTCCAAAGGGGCAGTTGGATAACAAGTCTCTTGCAATGAGCTACTTATACTTTTAAGTAGCTTATCTTGATTTCTACTTATTAACCTATGGTGATTGCCTAACTTGAACTACAAAAAAGTTATTCATAATTAATCTTTAAATCAAGCTTACATATCTCAAAAAAGTTACTTATCTATAGTTGTAAGTAAAAAAAAAAAGTAGCTTTTTTAGTGGTATTCTGCGAGTGGAAATAGATAGGCTACTCGCTTGCAACCAGGTACGTGCTCCGTGGGCCCCACCATGATGTATGTGTTTCATCCATGCCATCCATATGTTTTTCTAGATTATTTTATTATGAGACCAAAAATGAGGTATATCCCAATCTCAAGTGGACCACATTACAGGAAACAATGTTGAATGAATGTTGACCATTAAAAACTTTTTGGGGCCACAAAAGTTTTGGATCTAGCTAATCTTTGCTTTTTCCCTTCATCTGGGTTTATATGACTTAATTAATAGATTGGATGTCAAATAAACAGTACAGTGGGTCTTAGGAGGATTTTAATGGTGGATATCCAATCACTATTGTTTTCCGTTGTGTGGTCCACCTGAGATTTATATTCCTATCATTTTTTGGATAAAGCCTTAAAATGATTTGTAAAAATGGATGAAACACATACATCATGGTGGGGCCCAAAGAGCACCGACACTTGCCACCGGGCTGGTGGCAGGGGAGTAGTCAATCCGTTCCCCAACGAGGCCTAAATCTTTTTTAAAAAAAAGACATGTAGTTTATTTAGAATTATTGACAGGGTTTGTATGGTCAAATTCCAAAGGTATTCAACCTTTCAAATATTCCAAGGGTGGCCTTTTGACAAGCTTTGAAAAAATTTTTGGACTAAAATGCTCTTATCCTTAGATCAGTAGTCATACGGTTTAGAGGGCGGAAGAAGTTACGAATTATTTCAATCTCGAGAAAGTGACATGGACGGAAGCCTTTTTGGGCATGGGCAAGGCCCAACTCGTGGGGCCCACATTAATGGATGTGTAAAATTCACATCGCCCATCCTTTTTTTCATGTCATTTTAGGGCTAGGGCCCAAATATCAGCCTGATCCAGAGCTCATATGGGACACATTATAGAAAATAATGGTGACAGTGTCACCCACTATTGAAACCTTCTAGGCTTACTGTGATGTATATTAGAAGTGGACACTACCTAAGTCAGGACTTTTTGGGCCAATGGCGAGCTGGCCAACAAGTTGGACAGAACGGATCACCCCATTGTGGGCCTTAGGGTATGGTACCAATGGTTAGCATTTCATTTGGTAGTAAAGGAAGTGAACATATAAGATGACAACTATGACTCATATGACACGACAAACAACCCATATAACAGGATAATTACAACCCATATAACATGACAACTACAAAATATACAATTACAACCCATACAACAGGACAACCACGACCCATATAACATGACAACTATGACCCATATAACATGACAACTATAACCCATAATAACCATGACCCATATAACATGACAACCACGACCCATATAACATGATAACTATGACCTATGACAACCACGACTCATATAACATGAAAACCTTAACCCTTACTATATTACAACCACGACCCATCTAACATGACAATCACGAACCACATAACATGATGTAACACCTCGAACTTTTCAATACCCGAGTATTGAAAGTTCTCAACTGTTACCATAGAATTTAACGTAATATGTACATATGTACGATACCAATCTAACTATCCTAACCTTACATCTATTCCCTGATACGAATCTAATCGTTGGAAATAATATTTATCCTTAGACCAAACCATCTGACCATTGATTTCAAAGCAAGATCAGCTTACACCCAAGTATTTCCTTTGACCATTATAGCCAACCCTCTAGCCAAATATTCACTGATAGTTAAAGATATCTAACGGGCCACCTGAGTTTCGAGTCAACCCCCATATCACACCCAAAGACCCTTAGGACCCGTTGACTAGTGACGTTCAAATTCAGAACGATCCGACCATCAGATTTGTGGATATCCTTAATTGGACCCCTCAATCAAGTTGTATGACCCACCAAAGCTTGGTTCTGCCTCATCTAGGGCCAGATGGACCTAACTGGGCCATTGAAAATCGGATGGCCAGAGTGGACTTTCCATAAGCATCACTGTGGGGCCCATCTTAACCATGCAAGTGCACCAAAGGGTGTACACCGGTGTTGCACCAGACAACAAAACACACTCAAAACTCCTTGACTTGTTAAAATAGGAAGGAAAACTTTCTTTCTTTCAGATCCATCTCCTGTCGCGTTTGGAAGAACGGACGCTGTCCGCTGGGATGTGTTGTGGCCCACCACCACTATCCATCAAGGAAATCTAGAGCGTCCATCATGTGCGGACCCCACCTCCGATCAAGGCATAGCGAGTGGTAGAGCAGGAGGCACACCATGATCAAATGCGGGGCCACCAAAACCCAAATCGAGTCCAAACGTTGCGCCAGTACCCGAAATCCTCCTGCCAAGCCGATGAGTGGGGTAGATCTTCCAAAGAAACACTGAAGGTGGGCCCCACAAACTCCAACAAGAATCAGATTCCAATCCCATCCCACACCTCTTCCACAAACGATAACAACGTGGAGAAATTGGCGCACTCGTAAAGTTTTCTACATAGGGTGTTCGAACTGAGATGCCCAGCTCCAATCCAAGCTGTCCATCCTTCAACCAAGGGAGATCCAACCACTTCCACATCAGCAAAAAGGAAGGAAAGACGTGGAGTGATCGGCGTTCTGCCGTTATTCTCGAAACCTAGTTGTACCATGCGGAAGTTTCTTCCGTGCAAACCAGTAATACAGACGTCCGATCGGTGGGGCCCACGAGCTCCCTGGGACCCATCTGAGTCATCTCTAACCATCAGATCGAAAGGAAACTCCACGATTGAATATTCACCATGTTCGTTCGAACCTCTTCTTGGTTTAAACAAGAAACCCATCACCTTTTGATGGGCCCATTTTGTGGATCTGAACTGTCCATTTTGTGGGCTAAGGACTCAGAGATACATTACTATAAATGGATCATCTCCATATAGCCAGGTTCGTGTTAAATCAGTAATGAGCGTGAGCTCTTGTGCGCGAGTAAGCCAATGCAAAGCGCGGCTGCATTGGAAAGGGATTCTCCCTCTCGCTGGATTTTGTTCAAAGACTTATAAAAGCCAACGTACGAAGGTAGAAGGTTATCCAGCGATCGCCTCCCAACATCGGGAGAAAGCGAGAGAGAGAGAGAGAGAGAGAGAGAGAGAGAGAGTGGGTCGATTTAGCTCGACCGAGGCTGAGTCAGGCTGGGTTTTGGCTTCCATCACTGGACCTTTTTCAACAAGAAATGAAAGAGAAAGGAGAGAGAAAAGAAAGAAAGACAGAAAGAAAGAAAGAAAGGGAAATAGAAGGAGAAAGAAAAAGAAAAGAGAAAGAAAAGAAAAGAAAGAGAGAAAAGAAAAAAAAGAAAGAGACAGAGAAAGAGAAGATGAAAACATGAAGGCTGAGTACAGTTACACGCCGAGTCTCGTCTGAAGTTAGGTTCAACTTCTAATTTCCTCCCTCTATCTCTCTTCAAACTAAATCGATTCATTAACAATAGCATTTCGCGACACCTTATCAAGTCAATACGATGGTTGGATGGGCCTAAACATGATAATTTAGGACTTATCAATCCATCTAAAATATAAATTGAGTCAAGTTCCTCAACCCTAATATAACATTAGTCAATTTAAAACCAGGTGGATTAAAATAGAACTCAATCCGAGTATTTAACTTAATGACAGGCGACACCACGACCTAAGCTAAGATTTATTTTCGTTTAAGCTTACTTTGATTTAAGTCGATATGATTTAGCATGCCTTTCATTTATTCTTGTGATTTCCTCTCTGTAAATATTTAATTTTTCCACCACAAATTATTTATCTCTTAGGAATAATGGTCAAGGTGTAATATTAATTATACATGACCTTTCTAAATTTACGTGAGGGTTTATCTTTAAGCTTATAATAATTTAAGTTGATTCGAATTATCTTACCTATTATATGCTTTCATGATATTATGATTCCCTCTCTGCAATTGTTTAATTTACCATTAATAATTATTTTCCCATTAGGTATGTAATGATGATAATTATAGGTGATCTTTATTATTTTTAAGTGGGGTGACGGATACAAGCCTTACCCTTGCCTTTACCAATTTTATTGACTTAGCCCTTACTACTCTTCTCTTATTTGGGTTGGTCATTGCCACTCTCACCTTTGTTGAGTTGGCCATTGTCACTCTCCTCTTTGTTGAGTTGGTCATTACTACTCTCCTCTTTATTTTGTTAGCTTTATGCTATTTACTTTTAAGGCTTGGGCATGTATTTTGGTATTCTAAAACTCCCGTAAATTGAATTATCTATCTATCAATGCATATGATATGTTAAATGTATCACAACTAATGCCTCAATATTTATCGTGGACATAATGCGTTACGGGTAGCAGCCCTCTTGCTCTATACGTAATTTCGTGGGTTGCTTGGCGTGGTGCACAATCAATGTAAGTAAATTCTCATACGTGTTACATCACTTTTTCAGAATTAGATGTCACAAATAGTCATTCCATGAATACATCGTGTTATGTAAATCCCTCAATCGTGTTGTTGTGTTGCCTTGAAATGTTAGTATAAATTCACATTAACATCGGACACACTAGCAAATATCTGTAGTTATGGGATGCGGGTCGAATCGGGTTTTCTATAAATTATATTTCACATTGTGATGATTACTACGTATGATAAGCCACACACACTTTGCTAGTCATGTATCTCATGTAGGTTGTTTTCGTATGCTGATACCCCTTGTAATTGTTGAGTACGAGACGTATCAGAACCCATATCTTACTTTTATGAATCTCTTAAATTATTATTAATCTTAAAGGATAACCATCACTATGAGTAGGGCGTTAACCCTCTTCAACCATACAGATGATGTAAGTGATGTACAAATTGAAGACCTAGATGATTATCTCCCTATGAAAGATTATGCTGGATGAATAAGAAGATAGCTTTATGATTTAGATTTATATTTCTCCTCCGAACACGATAATGTAATAAGCTCCCATTGAGAGGACATTTGATTATTTACTGAATTCTTTTACTTCGATGAAATAATCAATATAGTCGATTTTATTCTCATGAATGTTACCTTCATGAATATATATGGATATGATCTAAATGAAAGAAAAAAAGGTGCGATTTTTAAAGCATCTAATTTATTCAATTATTAACATCAGGTTTTCTCAGGCACGATTATAAACTCTGGTCATGAAAATTCGGAATGTTACACATGACAATCACGACCTGGACCTTTACTACATCATAACCATGACCTTAACCCGTAGCGTTTGATCCGTTTTTAGTAGTGTAGGGAGTGAACAAGTGACTATCTCGACCCTTAACACATGACAATTACGACCTGGACCTTTACTACATTACAACCATGACCTTAATCCGTAGCCTTTGATCCGTTTTTAGTAGTGTAGGTAGTGAACAAGTGACTATCTCCACCCTTAACACATGACAACATCGACCTTTAATACATCACAGCCTCGACCCTAAACACATGATAACCATGACAAGCCTGACCATCAAAACCTTAACTCTTAACACATGAGGTCAAGGTTGTCATGTTATATGGGTTGTGGTTGTCATGGGTCATAGTTGTCATGTTATATGAGTCATAGTTATCATGTTATATATATATGGGTCGTGGTTGTTATGGGTTGTAGTTGTCTCGTTATATGAGTTGTAGTTGTCCTGCTATATGGGTCGTAATTGTCATGTTATATGGGTTGTGGTTGTCATGGGTCGTAGTTGTCATGTTATATGGGTCATAGTTGTCATGTTATATGGGTCGTAGTTGTCATGGGTTGTAGTTGTCCTATTATATATATGGGTCATAGTTATCATGTTATATGGGTCATGGTTGTCATGGGTAGTAGTTGTCATGTTATATGGGTCGTAAATGTCTTGTTATATGAGTCCTATTTGTCCTGTTATATGTTCATTTCCTTTACTACCAAATGAAAGGCTAGTCATTAATATCATACCCTAAGGCCCACGATGGGGTGATCCGTTCCGTCCACCTTGCCAGCCATCTCGCTGTGGGCCAAAAAGTCCTAACTTAGGGCAATGTCTACTTCTAACACACATCACAATATGCTTGGAAAGTTTCAATAGTGGGTGTCATTGTCACCATTATTTTTTATTATGTGGCTCACACGAGCTCTAGATCAGGCTGATATTTGGACCTTCGCTCTAAAATGACACGACAAAAAGGATAGGCAAAATGGATTATACACATACATCAATGTAAGCCCTACGAGTTGGGCATTTCCCACGTACGTCCAAAAAGGCTCCCGTTTATATCACTTTTTCATATTAAATACGATGTAACTTCTTATTTATTATAAAACTTTTTAATTTCTCGTATTAAATACGACGTAACTTCTTATTCACTATAAACCCTTATAATTACTGGACCAAGGAAATTGGCATTTTGGTCTTAAAAAATTTTCGAAACTTATAAGAGGCCCTCCTCGGAGTATTTGGAAAGTGGAATCCCTTTCTAAAATTCGAGGATAGATGATACTAGAACATATATTCTTACGAGAGGGACAAATTACAGGTCTTGCATGCATACCTACGTGGCGCCAACAGAATAAGAAGTGAACTGAGAAAAAGAAAAAACAGCCCAATGGAAAACGAGGCCACGCAGACTTAAATTCACACGCACTTTACTTCACCTATCCATCTAGACCCAACACCATCCTCTTCATCTCCTTAACAAAATCCTTCAAAATTTTCTCATGCACGTCGGCATCACGCATGAAATCTCTCCACTTTCTATGATTCTCCCTCACTGTCTTCCCAGGCTCCTCATCCACCTTCTCCATTATCGCCTTCACCGCCTCACACAAATCTTCTTTCCCAAAATACCCATTCTCATCTTCCCTTTTTACTTCTATACCCGCCTTCAGATTCCCACTCACGAGCCGCGTATTCAAGAACTGATCCCCCTTCTGCGGCAAAAGCACGAGCTGGCAGTCGCTAATAAGCGCCTCAGTGATAGAACTCAACCCCCCATGGCACACGAAGCAACCAACGCTATCGTGCGCCAGTATGTGCTGTTGCTGCACCCACCCGGTATACACCACGCCCTTATCCTTCACTCTCTCTTTGAAACCTTCAGGCAATGCTGCATTCAAGCGGGCTACTGTATCTTCCTCGTCTGGGAAATTCAGTACCACCAGAAACGGTGGTCCGGCCATCTCTAACCCGAGAACGAGCTCTCGGATCTGGTCGTCTTTCAGGAAGGTTTCACTCCCGAAGGAGCAGAAGACCACGGCTTTCTCCGGAAACTGCCCGAGCCAGTCCGCCCACCGATGATCGAGAGCTCCGGCGGGCGGCTGGGGGACCACCGGACCGGCCAGTAAGACTGGTTTTCCGTACTGGGATTCGATGAATTTCACGTAGGGAGCTTCCATTTCCAAGCAGGTCTTGATAACGATGGCGGAGCAGTTCTTCTTGGAGCCGACATCACGATCGTAGACGCTGGGACCACCGAAATTCTTGAAAACGTAAAGCATGTCACGTGCTTCGTAGGTTTTCAGCATCGTGATGGAGGTCGACGGAAATCCCAGAGGCGGCTTCTTGAGGTCGTCGACGGTAGGGATTTGGGAAGAAGGGAGGCGGGCGGGGACCATGACGTAAGCGCCGGAAATGGCACTGAAGACGGAGAAGATGAAGGTCTTGATGTTGAGTGGCGTGGCGATGGACGGTAGCCATTGATGGGTGAAATCGTGGAAGATGATGTGGGGACGGAGGTGGGCCAGGAGAGTCACGATCTGGGGTTTCATGTTGTCAACGGCCTTCTTGAGGAGCTCGGTTTGGAGTGGGGTCATCTCGGCCGTGCTTTCCACGCCCGCTGGGAGGCCATCTACGGGTGGGATTTCGAGGGGAATGATTTGGACGGTGGATGAGAGGGAGGAGGAGATTCGAGGGATGTTGCCAGGGGCTGAGAGGAAGGAGATCTTGATTGTGGGATCCACGGAGAGTTTGTTGGACAGCTGGATGAAGGGGCTGATGTGGCCGAATGCGAACCATGGGAACATGGCAACGTGGAGTGGGTCGGCATCGGTGGAGCCCATTCCTTGTTCGTCTTTGATGAGGTGTTGTCTGCTGAGAGAGAGTGAGTGATTGGTAGAACGATGCTTCGCGTTCGTTAGCTTTATAGGTTGGGAGAAGATTTCGGTTCGTCGACAACGATAAGATTACCGTTCGTTGCTTCCTAGCACCGTACACGTGGATATACGGCATCTTGATCGGAGACGCACGTACGGTTGGAAGAAATATGGGACGGGGAATCTCTTGCAACACCCCTTTTCACGCAGCTGCAATTGTATTAGATGTAATTAACACTATCATCGCTCGGTAATTATATATACAGAAATATCATGGTATTTAAGCCGATCCAACTTCATGTTTGGGATGAAATTCTTGCTACGCGGAAAAATTAGGTTAAGCAAAATTCTGTTTGGGGATCAAAGAACTGTAGCTAATGAAGGATATTGCTCCCTTTTTTTTATATATATATCTATATATATATATATATATATATATATAGATAAACAGAATGTTATGCATGAAGGATATATATGAATAGATGACATGGATAAAAGTATGCATTAATATAAGCCCCACATGTGCAATAAATTTCAAAATTCATCAAAATCCCGTGTGATACCTAACACAATTTCATCGGACCGATTGTAATTCTATCCCATCTAATTCCAATATTTCTCGTCCTCTCTGAATGCTTGGATGGAATTTGCACGGATGAATGGCAGCTAAACGTCCCCTAAATGCTTTGGAGTTCACATGTTGGATATCCAAATTAATCCAATCCGTCTATCACGTGAGAGCCTTTACATGAACCGTAAGTGCAAAAGATTAGCCTGATAAAATATCTAGATGGACTACAATGGAAACAACGTAAAATTACTTCCAAAATATCTTAAGTTCTCACAGTGTGGCCCAGCTGAGTTTGAGTTTTGGACAAAACTGATTTTGTATATATCTTCACTTCATACTATTGAATTACACCTGATTAATGGATTTTAGAATCGAGGATGGAACCTGATGGTTGGCATACTATCCCCGTTGTACCCCTTAGTGTGGCCCAACAAGCCTGCAGAACTAGATAATTTTTGCTGATAAGATTTAGAATCGACGATAGAACCTGATGGACACGGTGGATTTCACACAAACAACTCGTGGCAAGGTGTATTTCATATATACAACTCATGGGCCCCACAGAATTTGGGTATTTTACACTTCCCGTGAAATGAGTGTTGCAGATTCGCACGTGATGAAACACGTGCGTGAGATCTGAGCTTTCCTTAAGTTTGGAAATAATGCTTAGATCATGTGGACAAAAAAATTCAGACAGCTTCTAGGCATTCACTTTTTTGTATGTTGTGGCCCACCTGAGCTGCGAAATGGCGTGAGGTTTATGCCTGAAGATCTAAACAGTACATCTCACCAGATGGAAAGTATGGATTTTAAACCGTATTTCACGTACGCACGTACGCCGGATGAGTACGGCTCCCACACGCGTGGGGAATGAGCAAGCTCCGCGAATACAAGATCTGAATTATGAACTTTTAGCTTTTGAATCTGAACCGTTGATGGTTTTATTTCACGAGCCACACTTTAGAAGTAAACCTACGGATAAGCTTACGTTTCCAAATTTGTTTATTCTTTAAATTGTCATTTACAGTAGTCTTCACCAGATGAACGGTTTAGAACATGAGACTGGGTTCACCGGGCGACGAACGATAGTCGCAGTCGAACAGAAATCCGACAGGTTAGTGAAGGACTGTGATTCTCATCGCGTGGATATGCATTGAATTCTTATTCTTCAGTTCGTACAAATAGAGCCATTTTTCAGATGATCCATACCATTGGTATGATAGGCCACATAATGGATGGATCAAATACGAGAAAATTCCTTCGAAGAGGATCCAAATGGTAAAAATTCATGACCCAAAAAAGTACGGTCTACAAGATAAAATCACTAGGGCCTAGATTTTATTTGAAAAATGGAAAAAAATGATCAACGTTGGTGCTACCGTTGGCTGATCTGTATTATTTAGAGACTGGCCCAACAAATCTGGGCCATTGCTAATAAACGGAGTACACTGCGAATATCTTCCGGTCGTGCGTGACGGTGGGTGTGCGTGGGGGTTCGGAGCATGACACGAGGTGGTGGGTGTGTCGAAGCTACCGAAGGGTTATGGCGGTTCCCACGTGCGTCAAGACAAAAATCTCCTTCTAGGGCGCTACTTTTCGAACCTGAAATTTCCCGGGAGATTTTCAAATATTTAGATTTTTATCTGAACTGAGGAAATCTCACCGAGAATGGAAATATTTGTTTTAAATAAACTAAATAAATTTAAAATTTAAATATACACTTATATAACGAATTTTTAATTATTTTTTTTTAGTATTTTTCGAATTAAAGATGCCTTATTTTCAAAATCACCTATACTTTGAAAATATCATGATATTGTAACGAGATTTTAGAAATTTTTAGTGATATGGAACTTTGTATACACCTGGAAGACCGAACTGTTTCCTACCGGTCAATTGAACCGCAGACCCGATTGTCTTGGGTCAAATGAAGAGGTTTGGCTGGCCGCTGGTAGCAAAGCGACTCCTGGCTACCTACCAGGAGAGTCACCCATGTTAGGCCCAGCCCAAAAATCAGCCTCATCCGTAATTCACGTGGACCACACGATTTTAAACAGTGTACAAAGTAATGGGAGCCTTTCAAACTGTTTCCATGGTGTGGCCCAGCTGAATCATGGTTGGACTTAATTTTGAGTCTCATGACTAACTTTTGGTGGGCCTGTTTGATTTTCGAAACTTTTGGTAAGTATACAGTAAATGGGTAATAATTATTTTACGGGCTAATTGTGGCATTGTTATTAATGCTTGATTCGACAGTTATATTTTTAAGCTCTAAAACTGAGGACAGTGCAAAATATAAGTGGGGCCTACCATGATGTCCATGTCTTATCCACACCGTCGGTCTGTTATGCCAGCTGGATTTAGGGCTTGAAAAAAATAATAATAATAAATTAATTAAGTGCTGATACAAATAAAGTAATATGGGTCTTATAAGAATCAAGTATGATGGGTCTTATAAAAATCAAGTCATGTAAACGTTTCTACCTGTACTGTTTCTATTAAGTTGGCACCTTGAATCCAGGTCAGCATAATTGTTTATCCCAAAGCTTAATATAAAATATACATAGAGTTGTACACTAGTAAGTTAACTTGGCCAGTCGGCTCGATTTGACTCGGAAAAGCCTGACTTGCCTTGGCTCAAAATTCAATTCGGACTGAGTTTTGCTGGTTTTTAGAACTCTAAAAAAATTCAAGCCAAGTTTGAGCTTGCCAGAGATCGACTTAACTCAAATCAAACCTCAACGCGAAATGACTCAGATCGAATAAGCTCGATGACTCAATTATTTTGATATGAATGCTACTCGCCGAGTGTTTGATGAACTGACTCAACAAAGTGTTGGCGAGAAAGGATCGATACATCAGCTGTTTGATTTTGATGTCGCTCGCTCTGGTGTTTGATTTTGGTGATGCTCTCTAGGTGTTTGATGAAATACCTATGGAATATTGTTATTGTTTTACATTATATGAGAAATTGAATATGCATTTTACCTATTTGAGAAAATGTAGAATAAGCTTGAACTTGGTTCAAACTGGCCAAGTTGCTGACCGAACTGAGCCGAACCGAGTTAGCAAGACAGGCTTGAGGACTGATCCGAGTCGAGTTCAAGCTAGGGTTAGCTACTGGCCGAGCCGAGTTGAGTTGTGTCAATCTCGACTCGTGTACAACACTAAATACACATCTAATGGTCAAAGCGAATATGACATATATGTATAGGTTACGGTGAGGCAGCGCATCCCATAAAAAGATCCTTTTTTTTTTCTAAACATAACAGGGAAACCTATTAGAATGATTGGGAAATGAGTGTCAATCCTGGCCATGCCTACTGTGATGTGTATGTGAAATTCACTTCAACCATTAAATGTGTAATCTTATATTATGTCCAGTGAAAAAAAATTTAAAAAAAAAAATCAAGTTAAGATGTGATTTAAGTGAGCTACACCAAAGGAAACAATTCAAAGACAGTTGTCTATTATGAATTTTATAGGGCCCACCATGATGATTATATAAAATCCACTCCAATCATTAGATGCCACTCTAATATTTAGGCTTGGGGCCAAAAAAATTAGGCGCAAGCATTCTACAGGTAGGCCACACCAAGGGAAACAATTTTGAAGGTGAGTGTTGTTTTGTGCATTATTGTCAATCATGTTATTCACTTGAATCATGGATGGAGTTGAATTTTGGACCTTGGGTTGAACAAGGGTGACACATTTGGTGGTTAGGGTAGATTTCACATACTCATCATAGTGAGGCCCACCTAAGCTGCTAAGCCTGTTACTCTGATGTCCAACTAGAGATTTCAAAAGGTCCTCTATTGATGATTAATTAGATTAGTATGGTAGTCTATTGAAAACCTTTTTTAAATGGCAATTGGAATGTAATTCCGATGGCTTTTTCTGACCTTCCCATATAAATATTAGAGTTACATGTAATGTAGTGCACTTTGAAATAGAGTTGTACACTAGCCGAGCCAAATTGAGTTTGACCCAAGTTTGGTTTGGATAGTATACATGACACTCTCCCTGTTTGAACTTTACATGAGTCGTGCTTCAAACCAGTCCTTGCTGTTTTAGCTTGGTTTAATCCAGAATATACGAGCTTGAGCATAGTTTGGTTTATTCTAAATATCCGAGCAAAACCGAGCCACGTTCGTACATGGGTCAGATCATTTTTTTGTTGTTGTTAAATAAACTATATCATGGTGGGCCCCACACAGCTTTACACCGGGTACATGGCAAGTGTTGTTGTTAAATAAACAATATCGTGGTGGGCCCCACAGAGCTTTAACACCGGGTAGGTGGCAAGTGTTGAGGTCACCGGCCAATTTGAATCCTGCTTTAGCATATTAAGTAAACTTTGTGGACCCACCATCATGTATATGTATTATCTATGCCCTCTATTCATTTTTACATATAATTTTAGGACGATTCAAAATTGAATCATATCCAAAGCCTAAGTTGACAAGACCATAGGAAACAGTGTGCATTTATGTATATATATTCTGTATTATCCACTTATGTATATGTATTATCCACGTCATCTATCCATTTTTACATGTCATTTTAGGACATGATGCCAAAATTACATCATATCCAAAGCTCAAGTGGATCACACCGCAAGAAACAGTGTGCATACAATCTACGAGCCGAATCAAACCGAGCTGGGTCAAGCTACGAACCAAGTTGAGCCGATACTGCCTTTTTTAAAAAAAAGGAAAAAAAAATAATCTTAGTTTCTTATATATATATATATATATATATATATATATATATAGAGAGAGAGAGAGAGAGAGAGAGAGAGAGGTATACTCCCCTACGCACGTGCGCACCTTTGCACACGTGTCATGGGAGTTGAATTCAAACGATCCATAAGATGCGGAATCCCATGAAACCCCAGGAGGTGAATTTTCACCATAATCTAAGATTCTGGTGGGCCATAGCAAAGATAAATGCAAATCAAGGGAAGAAACTGTTTGCATTTTGCATGGCTCATAGACGTTTTGGTTCAAAGTAAAGATTGGTACCAGGGGGTTTCACGAGGCTTTGCTTCATGTGGACCATTTAGATTTTCGAGAATCATCACGTGTGATGAGTTCTCAAAAAAGTTTGTAGGTAGTCCGTACGAACTGGTTCACAGGTGAGCATTCCACTATATATCGCTATATATATATATATATATATATATATATATATATATATATATATATAAGAAGGAGCTTGACTCCTAGGCTTGATTTGGTTTGAACTTCTACTCGAACTAATCCAAGCTTTTTCAAATCAATCCGAACGGTGCTTTCGAACCAGCTTGGTTTGTGTCCAACTCTACTCGAAAAAAGGGAGGGAGAGAAGAAAAGTGGAAAGAGACATAGTGAAAAGTGCAAGTTATAGATAGGTACGTGATAAATGTAGAGAGAGAAGAGCTTATAATAGTTTCAAAGGGTATAACCCATCTGGCTTATATTCAATATTGTGTTGTCATGCCCTGAAAATCGTCACATAAGTATAAAGACCTCGATCCTGAGTTTCTGAATGTTAACCCAATGAGAAGGCACATGTGACTTCATTTAGATTCACATTCATTCCGCACACAGATAATCAAAGTAAAGCAATCCACTTAGCGGATCCAAAGCAAGGTAAAAATAATGAAAGATTTATAATTATAGGGCTAACCATTAAAAATACAATTTCAATAGTGGTGATCACCCAAAATAGGAATTATACAAGTCACAATCCATAATATACATACCCAAGATGGTTAAAGTGTAAAGTTTTTAGTTTACGCCCGATTATCCAAAACATAACGGCATTAGCACAACTCAATATAAGCCTACTTGTTTGAGGTCTCACTAGTAGATGCATTGATGATATGCCCGGTTAGTGTTTTAAAACACTATCCCATGTGAGAGTGAGTAGCTAACTCAGTGGTTCTATTATTTCTAAGTTACACATTCTATCGACACAATCAGGACAATTAATGATAAACAAGAAATCAAACAAATCCTAAATACTCTTATTCATATGAAGATATGACACGATGCATGCCATTTCCAAATAACACTCCCTCACAAGCGATTTCAACACCTATTTCGCAAATGTCATTACTCTCTCATCATGTGACACCAATGCCAGGTCGCCACATCATATCTAATGTAATGCGATTGATGCGTGTGTAAGCCGAGTAATTATTAAGTTTTATTCATCTAATATATTGGTGAAGCTAGAATACCAATATTATATCACGAATCCTTATTTGAATCACGTGGCTCATTGTCGCACATAGCGACTCCTTACTAGTGTCCCTTGATCCAAATTTAGGTGTCACCCGTTTATCTTATAAATTAATAATTTCAAAGGTACGGTATGATACCTAAATATATGAGAATCAACCCAATATGGGTCGTCACTCAAATCAAGTATGATCACTCAGTTCCAAGGTTGTAACAACCCACAGCACGCTGCCTCGATCGACTAGAGCGCTATTTTCGAAGGGAGTCCAAATCAAACGGCTCACCCCAACCCACGCTCGGACCATAGCCCAGATGAACAGTGGCTGGGGCGTTACAGATGTGTGAGCTTATCACGTAAAACCAAATTACCACAAGCAAAGGGCTCGTCACCCAATTTCATTCACGCTCGAGTCGTTCGAACGATACTCGAGCACGCAACCATCAACCGAGTAATTTGATGAGGGTCATTTGAACAATGGTCTATCATCTCTATCAATGCTCATCGGTCACTATGAAGAGGCTCGTTACCCCAATATAGGCCGACAGCTAAGACACGGTGTCCCATACCCCCATGCCCGGCTCATGAGTCTTAGTTGCTCAGTGGTCACTACGAGGAGGCTCGTCACCCTAGTGTAGGCCGACAGCTCGGACATCGTGTCCCATACAACCATACTCGACTCATGAGTCTTAATGGGATCATATTGCACTAACGGTTATAAATGAACACATTCATTGGAAACGAGGTATCCTAAATTCCATTTAATCGCGTCATACATTGTGAACGTACATGATTAGTCGTCTAGTGGACTAATTTAATTGACCTGGGAGAACCACGACACAAACAGCATTGGGTGCAAGCAGCCCATGTAGTCCAGCTATGTCGGTCATTCGTGTTCAACTCGGGTCAATTGAATAAGCCTGGGATGGCCCCTTTAACTTGGGCCCGCTTGATTTGGGTGATTTATCGGCTTACCTAACATCTTAACAATCTTAAATGTTTCTATGAACTAAACTTTATACCATATAATTATAGCATAAATTTTGCTACGCAACCACTTAGGCATTTCATCGAACACATAAGCATCGATAGGGTATTACATTCACTAAAGCATTAAATCAAACATGTGGGCATGCATAAAGTAATATAATCACTCATGAAGTAATACAATCACTCATAAAGTAATACAATCACTTAGTCAATAAATCAAGCATGTGAACATCGACAAATCAATACATTCTACCACTTAGACATTTCATCAAATATGTGAGCATCCATATCTAACTAATAGCATATAATACAATCAAATATGAAATACGAATATACTAACTATTACAACTCATTCAACCAAAGACATCATTAACTGAGACCCTCAAGGTTCGATAAATAGAAACCTGGGCATAATGGTCTGCACCTTTAAGAAGAAATCTTAGATTTTGAGCTCATAGGGTTAGGAATTTGGGAAAAAATAATTTCTACACTAATTTCAAAGCAACTAAGTGAGATTTATGCAATTCAATGTAGACAAGCCTAGGTTGGGAAGTAGGGTTTGTTTCTTACCTCCCGATCGTTAGTGGGATGAATTCGATATAAAAGAACGATTAAAGCTAGGGCTTGATCGAAGAGAATCCATTAAGAACACCCCAAGATCTCCCTTCTTCTCTCTTTCTCTCTTTTTTTCTTTCTTTTTTGAAAAAAATTCGTATGAAGAGATGGGGTGCCCAAATGGAGGCCTTATATAATTTCAAAAGTTATACAAATGGACATAAGGGCTAGGTTTTCATTATACTAGCCCTATGAGGGAGTTTTTCTAACCTCTAGGGCCCATCATGGGGTATACATATCGATATACACCGTATGATAATTAGCCCTAATGATAATCTACGTATGGATATAATCGACCCGCCATTTGGATGCGTTGATCGACAAATATGATTAAAAGTCTATTAAACAGTCACTAATAGTTGATTGGGGCCGCGGCTATACAAATATGTTTGAAAAAATATCTTTAGTCGGTACCCCAACTTTGGTCATGAATTAATGATTTGAAAGTTACAACTTTGTGAAAGAACAAATGAACTTATTTCGCTTAAGTTTCATACTTTCATATAAAGTATTCACACAACCCAAGCATTCGACTTGCGAGTCCAAGTTGAACGATTAGAGACGCGATCTCTGCTGGATGTCCCGCGATGGACGTTAAGCCCACTAAGACAAACATATTTTTATAGCCTCAGGCTTGGTGACTAACAAGTGTGGTGACTAACAAGTGATCTAAAACTTGTTTGGATAATCAAGGCATTTCTATAATGAATTGAATAGTGAGATTTCTCGTGCACAATCATAAAGTTTTGGATTAACTAAGTTCATAGTATGACATATTCGCAACTAGCAAAAATAACGAATCAATTATAATCACCATAAACTGTCGGTTCTTAGGCTAAAAGGATACGGGATCCGTTTAGTTTGTTAATTAAGGTCTGAATACTAGTTATCTCAAATTTTAGTAGATCTTTATTTAGTTGTAATTGTCTTAACTAATTAACGATAGGTCGGCTAGATTTAGGCTCTGTGTGAACAAATCATGTGGCTAAACTCGATGTTTTAGTAATTAGCCAGATTCGTTAGCTTCCTATGGTTGATTAATTAGATTTGTGCGGTTCTTTACTGGTACCACCTGTATATAAACTAACATTGAGTTTTAATGGTCAATAAGTGATAATATAAGTTAATTATATATATAAAAAAAATCAAGGATTTTTAGAAATCCAAAACAGTGAAAATTCAGGACGTTACATGTATCCTACTCAAGGTTTCCATCCATCTCATTGACATTAAGAATCTACAAAGCGGATTTAGTATAGTCATTATGATGAGGTCTACTAAGTATATTTCACACAGGCTACATAGTAATATGTGTCTTGTGTAAAGGTGGGTGTAGACTAATATTATAAAGGAATTAAAAGAATAAAAATGCTTTTAGAAAAACCAAACTTATATTTCTTCATACTATTGCAAAGGGTAAGATTATCTCATACTAATTGTAAGTAAAATTTAAGTCTTTTAAAGGCCTTTTGAGGGTGAAATTTAAACCACACCTTAAATAACGAGCACTTTCACGATCCCTTTATCCTTATAGTATTGTATGAATCTCCTAGAAGTGAATTTTTCATCATTATTTGTCCTTAACATTTTCACTTTTCACCCTAATTATTTTTCCATCATTTCTTGAAGTTGATGAAAATATCGAATTTATTTTTCATAAAATAAATCCATACCTTCCTATAATAGTCGTCAATGAACGTGAAAAACCATGACGGCCTTACATCAAAAACCATAGGCGACGGCCCCCATACATCAGAATGACATAATAAAGAACACCCTTATATACATATTTTCTAGATTTAAAAGATAATTTTAAATGTTTACAATACATACAATGCTCGCATATACTTAAATCAAAACTTTTAAAAGCTGTAATTAAACAACAGTCAAAAAGTACCTTCATGCCCCGCTTGCTTATGTAGCCCAAGTATGCATGCCACATATATTCTGACATGGAATCCGTAACATACGTTACAGCTTCACCCAATAAAGTGTTCCTGATCAACCTGTAAAGGTTCTCATTCGTTCGTGCTTTCATGACTACGAGTGTCCCCTTTGAAATTTTAAGGACACGATGAAAATCGATGAATCTGCACCCAAGCACCTCGAGTGCTTTAGTAGATATCAATCTGTTCCTTATATCAGAAATGTGTCTTATCTTGGTTAAGGTACATTCTATGCCATTAAACATCTTGATGTGCACCGATCCAACACCTACAATATTACAGGCATTGTCATTGCCCATAAATACCTAGCCACCATCGCAGTCTCTGTAACTGATGAACCAATTTCGATGAGGAGTCATATGATGTGATGCCCCAGTATCCAAATTTACTCGTCCTTACGTTTATTGTATAAGTGTTCAACCACGGACAATGACAAACATCATAACAACTCGTACCTATATCGGACTCTTCAGTGTTGGCATCCCTGGAAGAAGCCTTTAAGTTCTCTTTTCTTGCATTAAGATTTGTGCAATCCTTCTTCATGTGTCCAGACATCCCATAGTTCTAGCACTTTAACTTCCATTTGCCATTACCCTTAGATTTGGATCTCGATCGAAAAGATCCACTGTCTCACTCAAAATTCCTACCCCTCATAACTAATGCATCAGTAAAGGCACCCACATCACTAGTTTTATTTCTTATCGCCTTTCCTTGAATGGTTGAGATAACAGTATCAACATTAATGGTTAATCTACCGATGCACAATGAGTCATTGAATGACTCATATGAAGTCTAGAGAGAGTTTAACAAGATGCATACTTGATCCTCATCTTTCATCGTTTCCTCCACATCCAGCAATTTGTAAATAATCTTATTAAAGTTACTAATGTGAGCCCCAACATCAGCCCCCTTTGTCATCTTCAGATTGAACAACTGAAGCTTTAAGTACAGGCGATTCTCAAGAGATTTCTTCGTGTAGTTATCATCTAATTTCACATTTGTACTTACTGTAGTTTTCTCTCTCATGACATTGTAGAGGACCTTATCTATTAGGCGCAATTGGATAGAAGTTCTCACTTTCTTATCCATCTTGTTCCATTTTTCATATATCATAAATTCTAACTACTTCTCAAAGAGTGTCGAATTCTTATTGAACTAGAAGACCGGTCATCTTGATCTTCTAAAGTTCAAAATTATTTTTTCCATAATATTTCTCAACATCGAACTTAGGATTAGAAGCCATTGATACCCTTCTTTCATATTCAATATACGTCCTAACGTTAAGCTCTGATACCACTTATTAGGGGCCGTAGATGCACACAAGAATGAATCAAGCAAAGTTTTTCAATCGCACAATCAAGTCCAATCCTAAAAACTCCGAATTTAACGTGGAAAAATCCTTGTATGAAAAAAAAAATCACAGCACAAAGCGACAATAATGCATTATGAAAGCATAAATTATAAGAGATGGAGATTACTTAATTCGAACAAGCCTCGAATCTCCCTTACCAGCCCTTGAAACCCTTTGGAACGAATTAGAAAGCCCTGAGATACACCATATTCCCGGTTACACTCATATATGTAACCTCCATGATAATCACAATCAAAATAGAAAATAAATCTCGCACTTAGGCAACTCTATGTAACTCTGCGCAATCATTCAATGATACCTTTGATGGCACTTTGATGGGATCGATAAACTATCAATGACATTAAACATCTTTGATGTCATCGAGCTAAACACCCAAATGTTCTATCAATAAAACATGAATTTTTCAGATTTTTCCGATGGCATCGAAGTCTACTTGATGGCATCAAGCTATCATCGATAAAATTATTGATTTACAAATTTAAAAAATTAATCAATATCCGCGACCCGCTATACATCATATTGTCACCATGTTAAGGGCACCACACTTATTAAAACCTTTTTTTTTCTACAAAGGGTTGCGGAGGATCCAGCCTCTTGCTTTGTATAGAGTGGAATCCTCATACATTGGAGTTGTATTTATCATAAAGAGAAACTTTTTATACCATTGTAGAAAAGCTAGGCGTGTAAGCCCAAACCATGGTATGTTCTCTCTTGAAAATTTGAAATTGATCGAAAAAAAGTTTAGTATTTCATGGCGGATTCTCCTGGAAGTCCTTGCCATAGCAACAAATTTTTTTATGAGCAATTTCTCAACTTGAAAATATCTCCTGATATTTCAAATTTTGAGGTTTTTCTCACAGCAAGTTAAAATCTCACCGAAAGTAAAATTATTCAAAATATTTATGATCATTTAATAAATAAACTTAAAATAATTTTTACTACCACTCTCAAGAAGTGGGGACATTCTCAAAGTCACCAAAGCTTTTAAATGACAGATGGAATACTCCACAATATAGTCACTCAATACTAGGAATAAGCTATTGTGCAAAAATTACACCAATCGGATTATCCTAAACACCAAATCAATATCATAAAAAATGGACAATTCGGATTAAGTGGAGAAACAAAGTATATACAATCATTATCTCCAAACATCTATTTGATAAAGCCCATTTTCTCTTTCTAATGATTCCAAAGTAACACTTTGATTTAATAGTTGTATTCATACAATCAATGGCCCATAAAAAATGTTCAGTTGTATCAAATTAGCCTCACTCAAAGGATTAGGATAATCCAATATGTGATGCTTGCTCATGGTACTACTTAAAAGTTTGGGGCATTGTTAATACTCCCATAGATGTGGGGACTAGCTAGACCCATTTAATATTTAAATAAATACTTATTTATATAATAAACTCCTTATATAATGTCCCAATAAAAGCACTATATATTTTTTAATCTTATGATATTTTGATATTTTGAAAATATGAAACCAGTATCTTTAGTATATGGTTTCTTAATATATCTCTAAAGTTTCAGAATCTAATATTTGTCCCCCTGTCATCGCACAGTATCTGCATGAGGCTCTGGGAGTGGGTGTACAAAATCCAACATTGCGGTCCATCAAATGAATGGTTCAAGCCTCACAAAAAAATAAATAAAATAATAATAATAATTGTGAATTGTATAATCTTGAATTTTGGGCACCTCATCATCATGGCGAGGCTCACATAATGCACTGTTTGGATGTCACAGGAATAACATGGAGGTCCCAGTTTGCAAGCCCGAATCCGCTATGGGGGTGCGAAGTTAGCGGGGTGCGACCCTGACCATTATGCATCATATATCCACGAGGTCGATTTGTTTTGCCAGCTTATTTCGCAACATTGTCCCAACAATGAAGACGAAGCAAATCTCAGGTGGACCGCATGATAAGGGATTTAATTCTCACCATTAATAGCTTCTTTGGGGCCATGGAAGTTTTGGATCAAACTGTTATTTGTGTTTTTGATATAGACCGGGTCGCGAACAGCTTCATGGCCAAGATAGATTAGATGAGGCTCGATCAGAGGCAGAAGTGATCTGGACCGCCATACCTTAAAACAAGCATATCTTGCAAACCAAATGAGTTATTGTAATATATTATTTTGAAGTAGGAGAAGCTACCTTAGCCACCCAATCCGGCTATGGTTGCCCATGCCGAATTTGCGAGATTCCATCATATCGATAGTGAAGGTAATTTTTAATTTCATTTTTACTATTTAGATTACCTTTTATTACCATCGTAACTTTTGATCTATTGAGTTATAGGAGTTGTGTTCATCATGAAAAGTGCTTATAAAAATTACTAGAATAACATGGTTAACCCAAATAGGACACTTATTATTTTTGGCTAAAAACCATGAGGTCGATTGAAAATCACGACCATATATAAATAGTAAGTCTCAATTTTAGGGAGTAAACATTACTGGGACCTAGGAAGTTATTAAGGGCCCATTTGGCCAGGTGGATTGGAAGGGATTGAATGGTATTACTGTGGATGGCATGGATTTCAAGGTAATGATGGTGTTGTCAGTGGATTGTCTTAAGATCCATGGGATTGCTATATCTTAGGATTGCTATATCGAGTCTATTTGCCACGCCCAGCAGTAAATCTCGAGATTAAACCTTCCTATCCCTTCCAATCCCTCGAACCAAACATGTCCTAGGAAAATTTGAACGGATTAGGGTGGATTGGATGGGATTTAAAGTTAATGATGTGTTGTCAGTGGATTGTCTTAAGATTCATGGGATCACTATATCCCGGGATCAAATCACCTAGTTTGTTTGGCACGCCCAACTAATCTTGGGACTTAACTTTCAATTCCTTCCAATACTATCCAATCCGCCCGGCCAAATGGGCCCTAATAGTGGGTGCTCAATGGCTGCTCACCCTTTATTTTATTTTATTTTATTTTATTTTTGGGGGGGATTAGCTTGTTAGCCATGTCAGTACACACGCTCCACCCCTTTTTTTTTTCTTTTGTTTTTTTTTTAATTAACTTGTTAGTACACACCCATGTTGGTACACACACTCCATGTTAGCCACCCCACTAGAGATCAATACCAAGACTTCAAGTGTTGAAACAAGGTATCTCCACTCAGTCTACCAATTAAGCTATGAATTTGGGTGTCACTGTAGCTCACCTGATATTAGTACTAATCATGCTTTAAAATAAGCTGAGAAAAGGGTTGGATAACGTGGATATCCTATAAATACATCAACATGCCCCTACGTTAGGGTCGCACTCACCCGGCTGGATCCGCAGTCGCAGCTGGTCCACGTCCCCACTTAATAACATTGTACAAAAGTGTTCGACCGTCCAAAAACATTAAGGGCGTGTTTGGCTGGCTGGATTAGACGGGCTTAGGTGGGATGGAATTGCATCTGGTCGTGTGCCAATTCCACTCCATGTTTGGGAAGAGTGGAATTAGGTTACGTGGAATCATATTGGATCCTGTGCTGATTTCATTCAATTATAGCAAGTTGTGTAGGTCTCACCATGATGTGTGGGCTATATCCATACCGTCCACTCATTTTTTGAGATCATTTTAGAGCATGGGCCAAAAAATCAGATAGATCTAAAGCACAAGTGGACCCCACCATAGAAAGCAATGAGGATTAAATACTTACCATTGAAAACTTCTTTGGGGCCATATAAGTTTTAGATCTACCTCATTTTTAAGCACATGCTATAAAATAAGGTTACAAAATAAATGAACGGCTTAGATATAACTTATGTACGTTATTCTCATTATTTTAAACGATGGTGGGTATATCCTTTCAATGCACCACTGTATTATAAATAAAGTAGAGAATTAAGTTTATCCCATGATTTGAGGGAACAACCCCTGCCATGGGTAATAATTATGTTTTTGAAATCCCATCCCTCCTAATACTTCCCAATGCAACTGGCCAAACACGCAAATTTATGGGATTGAATCAGCTTGACTTTATGGACATCCAACTGTCACAGTGGAGCTCACGTGATTATGATTATACGCAGTATGCACACTAGCTGGGCCCCACTTCCATCACTTTTAAAATAAACTTATCATTTGTAATTTTACCTCCAAAACCTTCCATAATTACGATTTTACCAAAAATATTTAAATCTTTTGGAGTGGATTCAAAGGGTGCATTCCGAAGCCGAATCTGTGATCCGGTGGACTACATGAGAAGGAATAAAAAAAAAAACTTCCCATAAATCAACGGTGACCTTACCTCTAATTTTTAGAGTTTAAATGTGAGCCATTGAAACGTTTCTTTTCAAGGCTCTACATATAAGTGGGCATTGGATGACTCAATCTAGCTAACTCGACTCCTTCAACTTATTTAGATCCGATTCAATTCGGACTGAACGGGTGAGTCTATCCTAATCGAGTAGGCTTAGTCTAATCCAAACTCATACCGAGTAGAGTTTAAGTTACTTAGTAACTTGACTCAACCTAATTCGAAACTCGATTTGATTATACCCAACTCGATTCGAAACCTGACTCTTTGACCCTATCCGCTGCACCATATATCAACCCGATCCCAAAATCTCTCTTCCTCCCTCATCCTCCTCATCTACCAAGCCCGACCTCTCTCTCCCTCCCTCATCCTCCTCATCTTCCAAGCCCGACAACCATCCACCACTATCACCCTCCTCCTCTCTCCACTCTCTCGGTCTCTCCCTCCCTCGTCTCTCAATCTGACTTGGTGCCAACTCAATCGAGTCGGATTGAGTTCGGTGAGTTCGGGTCAGGCCTATTTCGAAACAAGCTCGAGTCGAGTCAGCCCTACCCTAACTCGGTCCGACTCGGCTCATCCCCATTTCTAGCTCTACGCCCATCCATGCATGTACGCCGTGATGATGATAAAAATACAAAATCATGAGGGTACTCTTTCTAACAGCTACATCCAGAACGTAGATAATTCTAGTTTAAATGTGGGCCCCACGGGCGATCATGTACGGGCGGGCGATTGCAAAACATCATCGGTGCCCACGCGGCCACACCAAGCAAAAATGCAAAATCCAAAACCACCTGAAAAACGAGACCATTCCCAGACAAAGGACACAAGCAGTTTAGTCTTTTCCATTGCAGGTGCCGTGCACCATTGTTTTCATCTCCACCACAAAATCCTTCAAAAACTTTTCGTGCACGTCGGTATCACGCAGAAAATCCCTCCACTTTCTGTGATTCTCTCTTACTGTCTTCCCAGGCTCCTTTTCAATACTCTCCATAACTGCCTTCACAGCCGTACACAAATCCTCTTTTCCAAAATACCCATTCTCTTCATTCCTTTTTACCTCTACACCCGCCTTCAGATCCCCACTAACCAGCCTAGAGTTCAAGAACTGGTCGCCCTTCTGCGGTAGAAGCACGAGCTGGCAGTCGTTAACGAGCGCCTCGGTTATAGAACTCAAACCCGCGTGGCACACGAAGCACCCTACGCTAACGTGCGCCAGTATGTGCTGTTGCTGCACCCATCCTGTATGCACCACCGCCTTATCCTTCGCCCTTTCTTCGAACCCTTCCGGTAATGCTGACTTCAAGCGGGCTACCTTATCTTCCCCGTCTGGGAAATTCAGTACCACAAAAAATGGTAGTCCCGCCATCTCCAACCCAAGAATCAGCTCTCGGATCTGATCGTCTTTCAGGAAGGATTCGCTCCCGAAGGAGCAGAAGACGACGGATTTCTCCTGGAACTTCCCGAGCCAGTTGGCCCACTGATGATCGAGGGCTCCGGTTGGCGGCTGCGGGACCACCGGACCAGCTAGAAGGACGGGTTTTTTGTACTGGGCCTCGACGAATTTCACGTAGGGAGCTTCCATTTCCAAACAGGTCTTGATAACGATGGCGGAGCTGTTTTCCATGCAGGCCACGCCGCGATCGTAGACGCACGGACCACCAAAATTCATGAAAACGTAGAGGAAATCCCTAGCTTCGTAGGATTTTAGTGTCGCGATGGTGGCGGACGGGAATCCCGGAGGCGGCTTCTTAAGGTCCTCAACGGTGGGGGCATTTGGGGATTTCCTGCTGGGGACCATGAGGTAAGCGCCTGAGATGGCGCTGAAGACGGAGAAGAAGAAGGTCTTGATGTTAAGTGGAGTAGCAATGGACGGCAGCCATTGATGGGTGAAATCGTGGAAGATGATATGAGGACGGAGGTGGGCCAGGAGGGTCTCTATCTGGGGTTTCATCTTGTCAACGGCCTTCTTGAGGAGCTCGGTCTGGGGTGGGTTCATTTCTGCCGTGCTCTCTAGGCCCGGTGGGAGGCCATCGACGGATGGGATTTCGAGGGGGATGATTTGGACGGTGGATGAGAGGGTGGAGGAGATACGAGGGATGTTGCCTGGGGCTGAGAGGTAGGAAATCTTGATGGTGGGGTCCATGGAGAGCTTGTTGGACAGCTGGATGAAGGGGCTAATGTGGCCGAATGCGAACCATGGGAACATGGCGATGTGGATGGTGGCGCTGGTATCACCCATCTCTTGCTCTGCTCGATTGCTGGGTGAGTGCTGAGATTGGTGGAGAGATGTGCGTTCCAACTGCGCTTGCTTGTCATTTATGTAGAAGGATGAGGTTTCGAGTACGTCCATTAGGTGCGGCCCCGGCCTTACCTAACACGGTGCGGCCCTGATCGTGGGCCCAACTTGATGTATTTATTATATATCCACGCCGTCCATCCGTTTTACCAGATCTCATTTTACGGGTACTTTGGCATCGTGAATTTGAGGGGTTTGAACCTTGGTATGTTTGGCACGGAGAGAATTTGAAATCTAAGTTGAATGCTTGGATTGCATTTAAAATCCCGGCAAGAGTTACATGTATAACATGTATGTCACTGGATTATTAATCCATCGGGCAAGATTACTAATCTACCAGGCACATGGTCCACTCAAGATATTTCAAAATAATTAAATTATTAAGTGCATCCCTATAATTACTTTAATATGACAATTTGTGAAGTCTAAGTAATGTTTACGTAGATTAACAGTTAAAAATTATTAGTTAGTCACTTGATGTGATTTTGTGCTTGTAACCCACTTGAGATTAGAATTTCATTATTTATGAGTCTTTAGACTTCATATTTCATATTGAGGCTACCGGTAACAGATTCCATCTTTAAGACTTTAGATTTAACAAATGGGCACAAATATATAGTTCAATGTGCTTATTACCAATAGGCACAAATATATATTTCAAAGTGCTTATTACCACTACATCGGATTGCATATTGAGCACGCGTTTATCGTATTGAGTAAACTTAGGCCCACGGTGAATGTATGTGGTTTAACAGTCCATTCATTTTTTCTGCCAATTTTGGAGATTATTCCCAAAATTGCAGTAAATCCAAAGCTCAAGTGGACCATGCCACAAGAAATAATGTGGAATAATGATTTCCACAGTTGAACCTTCCTAGGGCCCACAATAATGTTTATTTGTCATCTAACCTGTTCGTAATATTAAAAAAAAAAAAAACATGGATGAAGAGAAAACACAAACATCAGCTTAATCCAAAACTTACATGGCCTTCAAGAATTTTTCAATGGTAAAGGTTCAGTCATATTATTTTCTGTGGTGTGGTCCACTTAAATAACAATAGACTTTACAGAGTTTACTGAGCATGGAAAGGGTACTCAACACACAATCGGCTTTTATTATAGCCATTGTGTTAAACATTAGATAAGCACACTAATTAAAGATGTTAAAGTTAATTTAGTAATTAAATTCAGAGTGTGGATCCTCTGCCTCCCGGAGGCAGGAACTCCCTGCCTCCAGCGTTTTCATTGGTCAACGTCACTATAAGTGCCATGTCATCGGATATTTTAAATATATTAAAAAAATACATTTAATAAGAAGTATAACGGAGACATTAAACGGAAACGGTTTGCCTGTTGAGTAAATCAGTATGGTAAGCGTACTGAATAAAGTCAATGAAGTCCGACCTCATTCGTGCATTGTATCAACTCCATCCATCCTTTTTATCATCTAATTCTAGGGTTTTACAGTAAAAATTAATCATATCCAAAGATTAATGGACCACACCACCTGAAACAGTGTGAATTGAATTCTACTGTTGAAAAGTTGTTGGGGGTCCACAGAAGTTTTATATCAAGATGATATTTGGTTTTTCCATTCATCCATGTCTTTCTGATCTTATGAATAGTTTGGATGAAAAATAAACTTCATGGGGGGCTTAGAAACATTCTAATGATGAAAATCAATACTTCCGCTGTTTCCTTTGCTATGGTCTACTTAAGCTTTTGATATACTTCAGTTTTGGGCTCAACACCTAAAAAGATATAAAAAAATGGATGGATGGCATGGATAAACCACATGAATTCACAGTGGGCCCAATAGAGTTTACTCAATACGATAAGATTCGATACGCAATCCGATTTCACATGTCTAACGGGGACACGAATTTCCTGTCAAAACCTTTTGCAGTAAGATCCTGCGCAAGGATTTCGGATGGGCCCACTGCGATGTTTGTGATAAATCCAACTCGTTCATCCACTTTTAGATATCATTTTAGGACATAATACCAAAACTAAGGTACATACAAAACTCAAATGGGCCACACGAGAGGAAGCAGTGGGGATTTAGTGTCCACCATTGAAATATTTATATAGCCACAAAAGTTTTGCATCAGTCTAATATTTTGATGTTTTCACTTCATCCTAGTAAAAATAACCTTATAAATAGTTTGGATGACATATAAACATCAAGACACCTAGGAAGGTTTCAACTGTAGGAATTTCTTTCTCCATTGTTTCATCTTGTATGGCCCAGTTGAGTTTTTGATCATCCTAATTTTTGGTTACATTTTTTAAAATGAGCTCTAAAAAAGGAAATTTGAAATCTAAGTTGAATGCTTGGATTGCATTCAAAATCTCGGCAAGAGTTACACATATAACATTATACATGTATGTCACTAGAATATTAATCTATCGGGCACATGGTCCACTGAAGATATTTCAAAATAATTAAATTATTAATTACATCACTATAATTACTTTAATATGACAATTTGTGAAGTCTAAGTAATATTGACGTAGATCAACAGTTAAAAATCATTAGTTAGTCACTTGGATGTGATTTTGTGCTTGTGACCTACTTGATATTGGAATTTCATTATTTATGAGTCTTTAGACTTCATATTTATATCAAGGCTTCGGATTTCAGATTCAATCTCTAGACTTCGGATTGAACAATGGGCACAAATATATATTTCAATGTGATTATTACCAATGGGCACAAATATATATTTCAGTTTGCTTATTACCACTAAATCAGATTGCATATTGAGCACGCATTTATCATGTCAAGTAAACTTGGGCCCACTGCGAATGTATGTGGTTTATCCACAGTCCATCTATTTTTCCTGTTAATTTTAGGAATTAATTTCAAAATTACAATAAATTCAAAGCTCAAGCAGACCATGCCACAAGAAATAGTGTGGAATAATGATTTCCAATGTTGAAACCTTCCTAGGGCTCACAGTAATGTTTATTTACCATCCAACCTGTTCATAATATAAAAAAGACATGAATGAAGAGAAAACACAAACATCAGCTTAATCCAAAACATATGTAGCCTCCAAGAATTTTTCAATGGTAAAGGTTCAGTCACACTATTTCCTGTAGTGTGGTCCAATGAAGCTTAAGATATGCTTCTGTTTTTGTGCTCAAGGCTTAAAATTATCTGTTAACATAGATAAATGGAGTGGATAAAATAAATAAATAACAGTAGACCCCACTGAGTTTACTGCATGCTAAGGGTACTCAACACACAATCGGCTTTTATTGCAGCCATGGTGTCAAACATAAGCACGCTTATTAAAGATGTTAAAGTTGATTTAGTAATTAAATTCAAAGTTAAATAAATATGTTATGCATAACTACTTTTGAATTAGGGAATTCCGAATATCGGAGTCTAACACAATACAAGAGATCCAAATCCACGCTACCAGATACAACCCAGGGCATGAGTCCGAAAATGACATGGATAAATATTAAGTGAACATCACCACAAGAACAGTTGAATTGACCGTTAAAAACTTCTCTAGCTATAAAAGTTTTGGATCAAACTTATATTTACTTTTTTTTTTATTTTTATCCAGAACTTTTTAACCTTATTAAGAGTTTGATGGGAATAAACATTACGGTGGACATTAAGGTGGGCCCTAGAATGTTTTTAATGGTAAGCGTTCAATCACCATTGTTTCTTATGGTGTGACCCACGTAAGATTTGGATCTGCTTCATTTTTGGTCTAACACCATAAATTGAGCTGGGAAAACGGATGGACGGAGTGGATATACGATACATACATCAAGGTGGGCCACACTGTCAGGGCCGCACCTAATCCACTACCCTGCCTCACTGCAAACGGGGATTTAGGGACGTTTAAATTTCAAACCTAGATCGCGGAGAGTTCTTCTATTTCTGTAAATGGTCGGATTGACAGGTCTCCGGTGTTACCTTTTTGTAAGAGATCATTGACACTGGATTCCACCGGATGGAGTCTGGAAACTACTGATATGTGAGCAGGTGATTCTACCGGATGAACGGTGTGGATTCTACTGATATGTGAACAGTGAATTCCACCAGATGAACAGTGTGGAATCCACACGCGTCACGCATCGTAACCACGTGAGTTGTGATCAGCTGAATTTTTTCTTTTTTGGGGTCTTTGCTCTTGCCCGCGTGGTAGAGTCTCAGGAGTTTCAACTCCCGGTCAAGGGTTCGAGTACCATAGGTGGTGAAATTCCACCAGCGCTAGTGTACCACGCACCACCGACTTGGCTGGTGTGGGACGCATGGAACTTGGTAACGCACGACCCGGGTCTGAGTTGTATGAACGGTTCAAAGGAGATCAAAGCTACGTGGGCCCTGCAATGATGTATTTATCATATCCACACCGTTCATCCATTTGGCGAGATCATTTTAGATGTTGATCAAAAAAATGAGTCATAGCCAAAGCTCACGTGGACCACACCTCAAATAACATTGGACAATGATTCTCACCATTAAAATATTAGTAGGGCCCACCATAATGTTTATTTTACATCCAATCTATTCATATGTTCTCCAAAACCTTGATGAAGAGGAAAAACAAATACCATATTGATCTAAAAAGTCTTTATATGACTCTAAAAGAGTTTCCGTGGTAGACGTTCAATCCCCCGCTGCTTCTTACAGTGTGATCCACTTGATTTTTATGTCTTATTTTTCAGCTCAAGCCTTAGACGAGCTCTTCAATAGAACTAACAGTTTGAATATAACTCATACATCAAGATGGACTCACAAAACTTGTTAACGTCAACACACAATCAAATCTGCAATTATCCGACAACACATACGCCCGCATTCATAAGAGCAATTAAAGTTCAGCCTGTCGTCTCCCCACTGAGGTAACTTTTGTGCATAGGAAAACTGCTGACCCACGAGGAGAGAGATACACCCCTTGTATGTGCACGACGTTCACACCGTTCTCTACTGAGAGTTCATTTAAAGCATGAGTTTAACATTAAAATGATTTGAAATTTTAGTTACACTATAAGGAAAATAGTGGTGAGTAAATAATCGTTATCAAAATCTTGTTAAGAGCCATTAGAATATTTATTTACCACCCAACCTGTTGATAAGGTCACAAATACCTTGAAAAAGGCCTACACAAATATTAATTTGATCCAAAACTAAATGCTGGAAAGACGTGTAGAGGTCTAGCACCATCTTCTTCCAGGGTAACTACTCTAAATCTATAGAACTTCTCTAACAGAAATTTATTGAATCCATGAGAAAAGAAACAATAAAATAAAAATAAATTCTAAAAAATTCATAATTTGATTGATGGTTGAAATAAACGAGTTCATAACCCTTTAAATAGAGATATTAACCCATGGAAGACGTTTCGGAATCAAATTAGAACTAAAACTCCTAGAATTCATGACTTAATATAAATAGTAAACTTACAATTTATAGACGGTCGTGATCTATACTAGTGCACATGGTTTTCGGCCAGAAATAGTATGTGTCCTATTTGGCCAAATCATGACATTCCCCTAATTATTCTAAGCACTTTTCATGTTAGATACAACTCCTAAATCCCATTGGATGAAGAGTTATAATTAAACTAAAACTTACTATAAATAATAAAAACGAAATTAAAACATGAATTCAACCATCAATCTGATGGTATTTTGCAAATTTGGTGTGGATAACTTAGCGTAGCAGGGTTAGGTGGCTAAAGTAGCTCGTCCTACCCCAAAATCATATATAGTACATCGAATAATTCATTCATGATTATGAGATGTACCTGATTTAAGGTCCTGATAATTCAAATCATTTTTGCTTACGATTAGGCCTCTTCTAGTCCATCATAGCTATAAAATTATCTGTGACCCGCTCTACATCAAAAACTTTTGTCACCCATAAGAAGTTTTTAATGGTTAATTACCATTGTATCGGTGGTGTGATCCACTTGAGATTTAGATCTACTTTAATTTTTTAATCACGAACTAAAATGAGCTGTCAAAATAGATAGATGGCACATACACCACCGGAGTAAGCCTCACTGTCAGTAATCCACCAACTGAGGATCTTTGGAGCCACCTGGCTGTGGGGCCAACCATGATGTATGTAACTTACATCCACACTATCTACCCATTTTTACCACTCATTTTAAGGCATGATATTAAAAGTAAAACTGATTCAAATCTCACATAGACCATTCAATTGTGATTATTGAATATCTACTATTAGTAATTTCTTCGGGTGAGCAAAATGTTTACTTACCATCCCATCAGTTAAGGTCATAAAAAAATGGATGAAGCAACCAGACAAATATTAACTTAATCAAAAACTTTTGTGGGTTAATCACCATTGTTTCCTATGGTGCGGTCCACCTGAGATTTAGATCTACTCTATTTGTGAGCCCAAGTTATAAAATGATACCACAAAAAGAATGAGTAGCCTAGTTATATAATGCATTCATAGAGTTGAACCTACTAGCAGAGTCCCACTGTAACACCCCGAAAATCGAGGGTCGAATAAAGCTCAACTCCCGAGTTCCAACACATCACTTATGCAACATAGATAATGATGATTAAATATTTTTTGTATTAGTGCATTAAACATGAATGAAATTATACCAAACCAACAAATCATACTCCAAAGACGATTAAATTTAAGTAAGCGAAAGACTATGATAGATATATAAAACATATAAACTGTTGTAGGTCTCCATAGTGTGAACATATTACCAAGTTAAATATATACATGTATACCCCTAAAATGGACAAAATGAATATATATGCATATTCCAAAATATAAAATAACAAGTGCAATGACATCTAGTCAGCATCCCTGTAACCCCGTAGATTAGAACATGGTCTAAATAGACCCGCCTGATAACTGCATATAGGAGAACTCCTCGTCATCATAGAAGTCAAGCTCCATCACGAAAGTCTCGTCATCATCTATAACTACAATAGGGTCTGGTTAGTGTTTTAAAACACCGTCCCAGAATGAGAGTGAGTAATCAACTTAGTGGAGCTATAAGGTAAAAGTTAACATGTTATCAATACGATCAAACAGTAATGATAAAACAGTACAACAATCATAGCCTAAGTACTCTTGTTAATGCAGGAATTGTATGCGATAATGATGTATGCCCTCGCTTACACTCCCTCAGTGACATCTTCTCACGATCGCGGCATGCATTACTTCGGACATGTGTACTTCCTTACCAAAGCACATGTAATGCATGTATGATCGTGTTAACCTAATTCTTAATTGGGTTTATTCAACAGTATATTCGGGAAGCTAAGGTACCTCCCTTTTTATCACTTACCCAAACAATAATCCATCTAGGGTTGTCAATCCTAGTCAGTCACATATGATAGATAGTTTCAGGTCGCTACGGAGAGGCTCGTCACCTCAGTGCAGGCCTAGTTTATACTCTAGTTTACTACAGAAAGGCTCATCACCTCTGCGCAGATCTAGAGTATACTTGATGTCACTACGAGTGGCTCATCACCTAATCGCAGGTCGACAGCTCGAATACAGTGTTCAATACTACCGTATTCGGCTCACGAGTCTGGATTACTCATTGGACAATACGGGGAGGCTTGTCACCCCAACGTAGGCTGACAGCTCGACCACGGTATCCCATACCACTATACCCGGCTCATAAGTCTTAGCGGATCGCGGTACCAAGGTTAAACGAATTTTCATTGGTAAGTGGTACCTGAGGTTCAAGCAGTTACGTCCATACATGATAAACATACATTTAGGCCAATCGGGTTACTTGACAAGCTCGATTGGTACGAGTGCATGCCAATCTAATTGACATGAAGTGTATACGCACTCCGTATAGTCTAACCACTGTCGATAGTCACTGTACGACTCAGATTCATCGAACGTGTCCAACATGGCTAAAACTATTCGGCCACCGATCGTAAACCATTGCTTATTGCCTGGACTACATCGTAGCCTTAACCTCAATCACACTCCAAATAATAACATTCACATGTGATAGTCAAAGATAACATATGATAATCAACTTCAGTATCAATCTCATTTAAGCATTTCAACGAACACGTAGTACACATGTTATCATACATAGGCATTCCATCCATAAATCGCATAGTGGTAAGATAGGTCAATAAAGGAAACTGTAACTATAAATAAGGGAATTGAGAATCCTATCTCAACACCCTCATTAACTAGCATTTTCTCATTCAGGCATTTTATTAAACACTTATACTACACATATCGCATATATGTAATAAATTAGTTAAAACGCATATCATAGAAAATCCTTCCACATAGGAGTTGCCACACGTACAACAATCATGTATTCTCAAACATCAATCATAACAAGCACTAATCATAATTCCATATTCATACAACATTTAAACAAACACATAAAATGCATTATATTCAACATAGTTTATATATATATATATATATATATATATATATATATATATATATATATATATATATATATATATATATATGTAATATATGAAAAACGTCGTATCTAAGCACATGTGACAGCAATCAAGTCAGTCATAAATTATTACTGACATTGAAGGCATTGAGAACTATAACCTAAACATTTATAGTTCGCACCTTTCGCCAGTAGACTCGTAACGACCTCAGTTTGAATACTATGTCTTTGTCTACGGCACAACGACAATATACAACATGAAATAAGTTAACTATTTCACTATTTACTCTATTTGGATATCTAAAACAGATTAGGGTTAGGATATATTATTCAAGAATGGAATCAGAATCGTCGGAATAGTGACACGGAATGGCTGATTCAACATGCGGAGTGGTGGGATCGAAGGCCAGCAACGATCTCCTACTTTCTCTCTCTTTCCTTCTCTTTTTGATCTCTTCTCTCTCCTAGGGTTTGAAATTCATATGGAATGAGAGAGGGGTGGCTTAAGGTCCTTATATAGGCCCAGAACTGATCCCAGTGGTCCCAGGGCCATGGTATACTTAAGTTATATTCAAAGAGTGGTTGTTTAGATGCAACGGAGCACATCTGGAGGCTCCTTTTTTGCATACGGTCTGGAGAAAGTCCCCTGACGATGGATCTACACCAGGTTAAGTTTTCAATCCGATTAGATCAGTGGATCGACCGCGGGGGACGTGTTTCAATTTAATAGTCACCGATACTCGATCAGGGGCACAAGTACACTGACATGTATTGAAAATTTTTCCTGATCCGAGGATGTAATTGGGTCAGAATCTGATGGTCTAAAACCTTAAAATTGATCTACAAGCGAATGGCTCAAATCACTTAAATTTAAGTTCATTTCTTAAAGATATTCATGTTTCTCACATACTTCGCTCTGGGCTCAAGTTGTGCATTTCGGGATACTATTAAAACTTGATTTCCGAGGTGATTGTCAAGCCTAGTAAGGCGGTCATAACTGTATAATTTCGTGGTAATCAGACTTTCGACGCGTGGTCCAGGTTCGATACGGAGTTTCGTGATGCTCTCAAGAGCAACTGGGTTTTGAGATGGATCCTAAGTTTTTAGGTGATGTAGCGTCAGCGATCTTACTGATTTTGGCTCTTGCAGTTCGTATGGAAAGCTATCTAAGTTAATTCAACAGGTGATTTAGTTTAACACTTAATTAATCTTCATCTAATTTCTAAAGGATTTGGTCCTTAGTGATTTTTGCCTGAGGTGGTAATCAGGTCTTTGTATGAATTTTTCTGAGACGTTACACCCACCCATGTCCTTGATTTGGGGAAGAGATTTCATACTGGGTAACTTAGTAGGCTAAGCTTACTAGGTAAACTCAGTTGGGCCATCATGATTTATATATTTTATACGCATCAACCATCCATTTTACTAAATATTTTAGGGCTTGAGTAAAAAATAGTATGAATTGAACATCCACCAATGGAAAATTCTCGAAGGCTGCGTAAGTTTTGGATCAAGTTGATATTTGTGTTTTTCCTTCATCCATATCTTTGTGATCTTATAAATCGTTTACATGACAAATAAACATCATTGTGGGCTCTTTGAAGGTTTCAACAGTGAAAATCATTATTCCCACTGTTTCCCGTGGTGTGGTCCACTTGAGCTTTGGATATGCTTCAATTTTGGGTTCAACCTCTAAAATGTGGTCAATAAACGGATGGACAAAGTGGATAAACAACATACATTCATAGTGGGCCAACAATGTTCACTGAAATAAAGCTAGTTATTTACTACATTCACAGTGGGGTCCTTAGTCTTGGCCCTGTGGTAGACTCACAGGAGTTTCAACACTACGTGGAACTATTTGAGGCCGGATCAACTGGCTAGCTATTCAAAATTTTTATTTTTTAGGCTCGAACCCGACCCATTGAGACCCCTGATGTTGAGAATTAACCTATGTGAACCATGCACAACCTCCCTGAAACGCCCATGCACGACCCGAGTACACATTCAAAGTATGGGTTTTAAGCAAAACCAGTATGATGCTACCAACCGTTCGATGAACCAAACCTAAATGATGAGAACGACGGTGAATCCCTGACTGTGGTGCCCACCATGATGTAGTTTCCTTAAATCGACGCCATCCATCCATTTTTTCCAACTCCTCTAGAGCATGATCCCAGAAATGAAGCAGCTCCATATCTCATGTGGATCACACCACAGGAAACAGTAGTGAATAGCTATTATAAACTTTTTGTGAGCCTTCAAAGTTTTGGATCAAGCTGATATATATGCTTTCCCTTCATCCAGGCTTGTGTGACCTTAACAATAAGTTGGATGCCAAATAAACGTTATGGTGGACCCTAGCAAGATCTTTGTAGTGGGCGTTTGATGGCCACTGTTTCCTGTGGCGTGGTCCACCTGAGATTTAGATCTACTTCACTTTTGGGCACATGATATAAAATGATATGGAAAAAACATACGGACGACATAAATATACAATTCAGACATCTAAATGGGCCCACAATCAGGGTCCCACCCACGTGGCTGGTTACTGTGGCAGCCCAGTCGCGTACATTGCGGGGAGCCCTACAACCCACTGCACTGCGTCTGCAACATTCATTTGCATATTTTATTTAGGGAAACGGATTGGACCCCCTATTACTGGATTTAATCCTCCACGAAACCTTAGAAATTCCACATATTTTGGCCAATTCATGGTGAAAAATGTGGTTGCTCCCTTGGCAAAACTGGGATAAACTTGGGCCAAAAGATCCCGATTCAAGATAAATTCATTCGTTTCATCCATTCCGTTCATATATTTTTCCAGATCATTTTATGGTATGGGACTAAAAATGATTTATATCCCAATCTCTAGTGGACCACATTACAGGAGACAGTGTTGAATGAACTTCGATGACTAAAAAATTTTGGGAGGACATCAAAGTTTTAGATCAAGCTGATCTTTGTTTTTTCCCTTCATCTGGGTCTGTATGACCTAATCAACAGATTGGATGTCAAATAAACAGTACAGTGGGCCTTAAGAGGATTTTAATGGTGGATATCCAATTACTATTGTTTTCTTGTGGTGTATCCATCTCATTTTTGGGATCAACATCTAAAATGATCTAAGAAAATAGATGAACAGAATGGATGAAACACATAAATCATGGTGGGTCCCACAGAGCATCGACCACCAACCACCGAGATGCTGGTAGGGGGAGTAACAAATCTGTTCCCATTATGTAGCTACCTACCTCATGTTGGTACTGCATAGAGGTGGGCATTGGACCGAGTTCGATCGGATCGGGGCTAACCCGATTCGGTCCGAAATCTAGTTGGACTGACCCGAATCCGATCCGATTCGGGACCGAGTCCGGAACATGAGACTTGAATCGACCCGACACACAATTGGCCTAACTCGAACCGAGTCTAACTTGGTCAGGGAAACCGAGTCGGATCGGGTTGGGTGCGATTCGGATCTTAAAAATGGTGAAAATCATTATCTCATTGCTATTTTCGATGTGGTCCATTTGAGCTTTAGATATGATTTAACTTGTTTCCAAATGATATAAAATGCTCATGAAAAATGGATAAACGGTATGGATATAATAAATACATCATTGTGGGGCCCATATAAGGTTGATATCATTTGAGTCGTTCGTACGACTCGGAGCTCGAGGCGCTGCAGTGTGCTGTGCACGGCAGGTGCCTCACGCCTGTAGCATGTTGCGCACGAAAGGTACGTAGGTCTGATCATGGGATATGTGTTATATCCAAACCGTCCATCCATTTGACGAGCTCGTTTTAAGGCTTGAGACAAAAAATAAGATAGATCTGACTATCAAGTGGACCACATTGGAAAAAGCAGTGGGACCACACTAAAAATCATTCTCGGTTGCTATTTGTGGTGTGGTCCAGATGATCTTTGGATATGATCCATTTTTTTGGATAATGCTCTAAAATGATCTCTAAATATATATCAATGGTGTATATATAATAAATACATCACCGCGAGGCCATATAACTTTGATCTCATTTGAACTGTTCGTACAACTTGCAACTCGAGGAGCGTCAGTGCACTGAATGAGTCATCTTGGCACGACATGTACCTACAGTTAGCCGCACATAGCTGTGTGCGGTACACTAGCAAGTAGTTTCTTATTTTACACAGTAAACACTGCTGGGGCCCACCTTGAATGCATGTGGTTTATCCACGTAGTCCACTCATTTTTTAAATCATTTTAGTGGTTGAACTCAAAATTGATGCATATTCAAAAAGCTCAAGCGGACTATACCATAAGGAAAAGTAAAAGTGCCCATTTTTTAGTATGCATTGATGAGTACATCAGCATAATCCGCATTTTTTGGGATTAGCTTGTTAGCCATGTCAGTACACACACTCCACTTCCCTTTTTTTTTTTCTTTTGGTTCTTTTTTTGATTAACTTGTTAGTACACACCCATGTTGGTACATACTCTATGTTAGCCACTCCATTAGAGATTAATACCAAGACCTCAAGTGTTGAAACGAGGCATCTTCACTCAGTCTGCCAGTTGAGGTATGAACCTGGGTGTTAGTGTGGCTCACCTAATATTAGTACGAACCATGCCTTAAAATAAGCAGAGAAAAGGATGGATAACGTAACGTGGATATTCTATAAATACAACAACTTGCCCCTCCGTCAGGGTGGCACTCACCCGGCTGGATCTGCAGTTGCAGCTGGTCCACGTCCCCCCTTAATAAACAGTGTATAAAAGTGTACGACCCTCCGAAAACATTAAATTTATGCGATTGAATCAGCTTGACTTTATGGATATCCAACTGTCACGGTGGAGCTCACGTGATTATGATTATATACAATATGCACACTAGCTGGGCCCACTTTCATCACTTTTAAAATAAACTTATCATATGTAATTTTACCTCCAAAATCTTCCATAACTGCGATTTTACCAAAAATATTTAAATCTTTTGGAGTGCATTCAACAGGTGCATTCCCAAGCTGAATTTGTGATCAGGTAGACCACATAAAAAAAAAAAAAAAAAAAAAAAAACTTCCCATAAATCAACAGTAACCTTACCTCTGATTTTTGAAGTTCAAATGTGAGCCATTGAAACTTTTCTTTTCAATGCTCTACATATATAGGTGGGCACTGGATGACTCAATCCAGTTAACTCAACTTGTTCGACTTATTCAGATCCGATTCAACTCGAACTGAATAGGTAAGCTAGTCCTAACCAGGTAGGCTTTGCCCAATCCAAACTCAAATCGAGTAGAGTTCAAGTTACTTAGTAACTTGACTCAATTCGACCCGAAACTCAATCTGGTTATACCCGACTCAATTTGAAACCCGACTCTTTAGCTTTATCCGTTGCACCATAAACCGACCCGATCACAAAATCTCTCTTCCTCCCTCATCCTTCTCATCTACCAAGCACGACCTTTCTCTCCCTCCCTCATCTTCCAAGCCCGACAACTACTCACCACCATTATCCTCCTCCTCTCTCCACTCTCTCAGTCTCTCCCTCCCTCATCTCTCAATCCGGCACGGTGCCAATTCAACTTAGTCGGATCGAGTTCGGGTCAGGCCTATTTCGAAACTGACTCGAGTTGAGTCAGCCCTAACTCAGTCCGACTCGGCTCATCCCCATTTCTAGCTCTACACCCATCCATGCATGCACGCCGTGATGATGATAAAAATACAAAATCATGAGGGTACTCTTTCTAACAGCTACATCCAGAACGTAGATAATTCTAGTTTAAATGTGGGCCCCACGGGCGAACACGTACGGGCGGGCGATTACAAAACATCATCGGTGCCCACGCGGCCACACCAAGCAAAAATGCAAAATACAGAACCCCCTTGAAAAACGAGACCATCCCCAAACAAAGGACACGGGCAGTTTAGTCTTTTCCATTGCAGGTGCCGTGCACTATTGTTTTCATCTCCACCACAAAATCCTTCAAAAACTTCTCGTGCACGTCGGTATCACGCAGAAAATCCCTCCACTTTCTGTGATTCTCTCTTACTGTCTTCCCAGGCTCCTTCTCACTACTCTCCATAACTGCCTTCACAGCCGTACACAAATCCTCTTTTCCAAAATACCCATTCTCTTCATCCCTTTTTACCTCTACACCCGCCTTCAGATCCCCACTCACCAGCCTAGAGTTCAAGAACTGGTCGCCCTTCTGCGGTAGAAGCACGAGCTGGCAGTCGTTAACGAGCGCCTCGGTGATAGAACTCAAACCCGCGTGGCACACGAAGCACCCTACGCTCACGTGCGCCAGTATGTGCTGTTGCTGCACCCATCCTGTATGCACCACTGCCTTATCCTTCGCCCTTTCTTCGAACCCTTCCGGTAATGCTGACTTCAAGCGGGCTACCTTATCTTCCCCGTCTGGGAAATTCAGTACCACGAAAAATGGTAGTCCCGCCATCTCCAACCCAAGAATCAGCTCTCGAATCTGATCGTCTTTCAGGAAGGTTTCACTCCCGAAGGAGCAGAAGATGACGGATTTCTCCTGGAACTTCCCGAGCCAGTCGGCCCACTGATGATCGAGGGTTCCGGTAGGCGGCTGCGGGACTACTGGACCGGCTAGAAGGACGGGTTTTTTGTACTGGGCCTCGACGAATTTCACGTAGGGAGCTTCCATTTCCAAACAGGTCTTGATAACGATGGCGGAGCTGTTGTCCATGCAGGCCACGACGCGATCGTAGACGCACGGACCACCGAAATTCATGAAAACGTAGAGGAAATCCCTAGCTTCGTAGGATTTCAGTGTCGCGATGGTGGCGGGCGGGAATCCTGGAGGCGGCTTCTTGAGGTCGTCAACGGTGGGGGCATTTTGGGAATTCCTGCCGGGGACCGTGACGTAAGCGCTGGAGATGGCGCTAAAGACGGAGAAGAAGAAGGTCTTGATGTTGAGTGGAGTAGCAATGGACGGCAGCCATTGATGGGTGAAATCATGGAAGATGATGTGGGGACGGAGGTGGGCCAGGAGGGTCTCTATCTGGGGTTTCATCTTGTCAACGGCCTTCTTGAGGAGCTCGGTCTGGGGTGGGGTCATTTCTGCCGTGCTCTCTAGGCCCGGCGGGAGGCCATCGACGGATGGGATTTCGAGGGGGATGATTTGGACGGTGGATGAGAGGGTGGAGGAGATACGAGGGATGTTGCCTGGTGCTGAGAGGAAGGAAATCTTGATGGTGGAGTCCTTAGAGAGCTTGTTTGAGAGCTGGATGAAGGGGCTGATGTGGCCGAATGCGAAGAATGGGAACATGGCAATGTGGATGGTGGTGCTGGCATGACCCATCTCTTGCTTTGCTCGATTGCTCGGTGACTGTAGAGATTGGTGGAGAGATGTGCGTTGCAAGTGCGTTGCAAGTGCGTTTGCTTGCGATTTTTATAGAAGAAAGGGGTGGAGAAATTTACGACAGCACGACCCATTTACCAGACGAAGCCCACCTCATTTTTCCCCTGCAAAAATAAGCTCCAGCTGTACGGACGACTTGAGGTCGAAAATACCTCTGCCTTTTCCTTCAACCGACGCTCCTCCAAACTTCGAGTTGTACGAACGGTTCAAAATAGATCACCGTTACATGGCCCCACAGTTATGTATTTATTATATCTACAACGTTCATCCGTGTTTCGAGATCATTTCAGGGCATTATTCAAAAAAAAAAAAAAAAAAAACCCATATCTAAAGATCAACTGGACCCTACCATAGAGCTGCAGAAAAATAATTTTCACCGTTGAAACTTTTGTAGGTCCGCATGACATTTATTTTTCATCCCATCTATTTATAAGGGCACAAAGACCTGGATGAAAAGGAAAAACAAATTTCGTCACGATCCCAAACTTCCGTAACCCCTTGAAGGGTTTCAACTGTACACGTTCAAAGCATAACGGTAAAATCATTTGGTACGTTCGGACCTATAACTATGGATTATAACCGTAGTCATAAATACCCTAATCTGTATCAATAAGGTCCATTTGGGGTGGACTCGCCAAACTAGCAGCCTCTTACATCACTTGCTGGCCTGTCCAGCACGACCACGCCCATATGGTGGCCCCTATGGCTATGGATAATAACCGTAGTTAAAATCTGTGGTGATAGATTTTTTTTTTCTTGTACATAGAGAACTTTATTCTAACTGTAATTTTCTCTAACACATATTAATATAAATATGTATATATAAGCATATAAATTTTTTTTTCTCTTTTTCCATTTCTTTCTTTATTCATTTAACAAGAATATCTTCTAAACTAAAATTAGTTACTTGATGTACCCTATCCTAGTTATTTTCCAAGATTCCATCAGGTTGAGGATAAAAAATCTATTTCATTCACTTAGTGGTCAATTTCATTCATTTCATTTACTTTGTAATCAATTCCATGCATTTCACGGTCAATCCCGACAAATCCGTTTTGATTCACGGTTATTTCCATGCATTTCATGGTCAATTCCCTTCACTTCACGGTCATTTTCCTACACTTCACGGTCATTCCCAGCGATTCTATTTTGATTCACGGTCATTTTCATGCATTTCATAGTCAATTCCCTTCACTTCATGGTCATTTTCACGCATTTCATGTTCAATTCGCTTCACTTCACGGTCATTCTCGGCGATTCCGTGTTGATTCACGGTCATTTCCGTACATTTCACGGTCACGCTCCTTCACTTCACAGTCATTTTCGCACATTTTGTGGTCCAATCATTACACTTCACCGTGAAATGCATCGAAATGACCGTGAATCAACACGGAATAGGTGGGAATGACCGTGAAATGCATGGAAATGACCATGAAGTGAAGCAAATTAACCATGAAGTGAAGGGGCATGACCGTAAAATGCATCGAAATGACTGTGAATCAACACGGAATAGGCGGGAATGACCGTGATATGCATGAAAATCACGGTCATTCCCGCCTATTCCGTGTTTATTCACGGTCATTTCGGCGCATTTCACGGTTATGCCCCTTCACTTCATGATCATTTTTACGCATTTCACGGTCCAATCGCCTCACTTCATGGTCATTTCCATGCATATCACGGTCAATCCTGCCTATTCCGTGTTAATTCACAGTCATTTTGGCGTATTTCACGGTAATGCCCCTTCACTTCATGGTCATTTATGTGCATTTCACGCTTCAATCGCTACACTTCACCGTGAAATGTGTTGAAATGACTGTGAATCAACACAAAATAGGCGGGAATGACCGTGAAATGCAAGGAAATGACCGCGAAGTGAAGCGAATTAACCATGAAGTATGCGGAAATGACCATGAAGTGAAGGGGCATGACCGTGAATGCGTCGAAATGATCGCGAATCAACACAGAGTAGGCGGGAATGACCGTGATATGTATGAAAATCACGGTCATTCCCGTCTATTCCGTGTTGATTCATGGTCATTTCAGCGCATTTCACGGTCAATTCCCTTCACTTCATGGTCATTTCCATGCATTTCATGGTCAATTCGCTTCACTTCACGATCATTTCTATGCATTTTACGATCATTCCCACCTATTCCATGTTGATCTACGGTCATTTCGAAACATTTCACGGTCATGCCCCTTCACTTCACAGTCATTTCCATGCATTTCACGGTCCAATCGCCACACTTCACCGTGAAATGCATCGAAATGACTGTGAATCAACACGGAATAGGCGGGAATGACCATGAAATGCATGGAAATGACCGTGAAGTGAAGCGAATTGACCGTGTAATACACGAAAATGACCGTGAAGTGAAGGGACATGACAGTGAAACATGTCAAAATGACCGTGAATCAACACGGAATAGGCGGGAATGACCGTGATATGCATGGAAATCATGGTCATTCCCATTAATTCCATGTTGATTCACGGTCATTTCGGCGCATTCATGGTCATTCCCTTCCCTTCATGGTCATTTCCATGCATTTCACGGTCAATTCGCTTCACTTCACGGTCATTTCCATGCATTTCACGGTCATTCCCGCCTATTCTGTGTTGATTCACGGTCATTTCGGCGCATTTCACGGTCATGCCCCTTCACTTCACGGTCATTTCTGCGCATTTCACGGTCCAATCGCTACACTTCATAGTGAAATGCGTCGAAATGACCGTGAATCAACACGGAATAGGCGGGAATGACCGTGAAATGCATGGAAATGACCGTGAAGTGAAGCGAATTAACTGTGAAATGTAAGAAAATGATCGTGAAGTGAAGGGGCATGACTGTGAAATGCATCGAAATGACCGTGAATCAACACGGAATAGGTGAAAATGACCGTGAAATGTATTGAAATGACCATGAAGTGAAGCGAATTGACCGTGAAATGCATGTAAATGACCGTGAAGTGAAGGGAATTGATTGTGAAAGCGCAGAAATGACCGTGAATCAACACGGAATAGGCGGGAATGACCATGATTTCCATGCATATCACGGTCATTCCCGCCTATTCCGTGTTGATTCACGGTCATTTCAACGTATTTCACAGTCATGCCCCTTCACTTCACAGTCATTTCCGTGCATTTCACGGTCAATTCGCTTCACTTCATGGTCATTTCCATGCATTTCACAGTCATTCCCGCCTATTTCGTGTTGATTCACGGTTATTTCGACTCATTTCATGGTGAAGTGTAGTGATTGGATCGTGAAATGCGCGGAAATGACCATGAAGTGAAGGGGCATGACCGTGAAATGCGCTGAAATGACCGTGAATCAACACGGAATAGGCAGGAATGACCATGAAATGCATGGAAATGACCGTGAAGTGAAGCGAATTGACCGTGAAATGCATGGAAATGACCATGAAGTGAAGGGAATTGACTGTAAAATGCGCCGAAATGATCGTGAATCAACATGGAATAGACGGGAATGACCATGATTTCCATGCATATCACGGTTATTCCCAGCTATTCCGTGTTGATTCACGATCATTTCGACGCATTTCATGGTCATGCCCCTTCACTTCACAGTCATTTCCGCGCATTTCATGGTCAATTCGCTTCACTTCATGGTCATTTCCATGCATTTCACTGTCATTCCCGCCTATTCCGTATTGATTCACAGTCATTTCGATGCATTTCACGGTGAAGGTAGCGATTGGACCGTGAAATGTGCGGAAATGACCGTGAAGTGAAGGGGCATGACCGTAAAATGCACCGAAATGACCGTGAATCAACACGAAATAGGCAGGAATGACAGTGATATGCATGGAAATGACCGTGAAGTGAGACGATTGGACCGCGAAATGTGCAGAAATGACCGTGAAATGACCATGAAGTGAAGCAAATTGACCGTGAAATGTGCGGAAATGACTGTGAAATGCATGGAAATGACCATGAAGTGAAGCAAATTGATCGTGAAATGTGCGGAAATGACTGTGAAATGCATGGAAATGATTGTGAATCAAAACGGAATCGCTGAGAATGACTGTGAAATGCATGAAAATGACCGCGAAGTGTAGGAAAATGACCGTGAAATGCATAAAAATGACCGTGAAGTGAAGGGAATTGACTGTGAAATGCATGGAAATGACCATGAATCAAAACGGAATCGTCGGGATTGACCGTGAAATGCATGGAATTGATCACGAAGTAAATGAAATGAATGAAATTGATCGCTAAGTGAATGAAATGGATTTTCAATTCTCGACCTGATGGAATCTTGGAAAATAACCAGGATAGGGTACATCAAGTAACTAATTTTAGTTTAGAAGATATTCTTGTTAAATGAATAAAGAAAGAATTGGAAAAAATTTTATATGCTTATATATACATATTTATATAAATATGTCTTAGAGAAAATTATAGGTAGAATAAAGTTCTCCATGTAAAAAATTAAAATTTTAAAAAAAAACCTATAGTTACAGATTTTAGCTATGGTTATTATCCATAGCCATAGGGGCCACCATATGGGCGTGGCCGCACCGGATAGGTCAACAAGTGGCACGGGGGGCCGGTAGTTCGGCCCCCGGATAGACCCTATTGCTACAGATTAGATTATCTATGGCTAAGATTATAATCTGTAGCTCTAGGTCTGACCGTGGCAAATGACTTTACCATTCTGCTTTGAACATCTACCGTTGAAACCCTTTCAGGGGTCACATAAGTTTTGTATCATTACGAAATTTGTTTTTCCTCTTCATCCAGGTCTTTATGACCTTATGAATAGATTGGATGGAAAGTAAATGTTATGGTGGGCCCTACAAAAGTTTTAACGATGAAAATCAATTTTCTGCTGCTCTGTGGTGTGGTACAGTTGATCTTTGGATATGATTTTTTTTTTTTTTTGGATAATGCTCCGAAATGATCTCAAAATATGGATGAACGTTGTGGATATAATAAATACATAACTGTGGGGCCCATGTAAGGTTGATCTCTTTTGAACTGTTCGTATAACTCGGAGTTCGAGGAGCTTCAACGCTCGTCTACGAGCACCGGGTGATGGATGCGGATTGGCTAGTCCCCCCTCTAGTAGCTCCTGGGCTGGTGTTTCATAGTTGGCTCCTTGCCATTTGTGCATTAGAGTGGGTCCCATCACGCCTATCGAGGTAAGTGAAATGACAATTATAAATGGCGTTAGAGCCCGTTTCACCCGAGTACTTGCTCGAGACGAGAAAACATACGAATTCTCTCCCGCTTATCCCTCTCTCGAGTCCGAAAAAAACCAATTTTCTCTCCCGTTCTCCCTCTCTCCCTCTCTCAAATCCAACAAAAATCGATATTTCTCTGTTGCTGTAAGACCCGTATCTTAGTCCGTACCGTTCTGTAGACTTCCGTGGTCTTACCGGTCGAATTCTGGCAACCTTCGACCCTTAATCGATATTTGTACGCGACCCTGATTCGTATGCCATCAACCCGAGTCGACTCAACCCAAGACCCTTACCATAGCGACCGCGCCATCGCTGCGGTTCCGATGCCGCAATTTGCTCGCCGAGGCGATACCCTGGTCAAGAGATGTGGGCTAACGTTCGGTGTGAGAAAAACGCCGCGCGTTGCGAAACCCAAGAGAATCTCTATGACTTGTTAAATCAATCCCATCAATCAATCAAATCTTATTACATCACATGTCAAGTACACATCACCTTTCACCCATACCCAAGCAACCATAAAAGTCAAAAAGTTCTTATACTCCCATGCCTTTCTAACAAAAATGGCCACAAAAGTCAAGAATTTCTTACACACCCATCACTCACCACATCCATCACCCATCACTCTCTCTCTCTCTCTCTCTCTCTCTCTCTCTCTCTCTCTCTCTCTCTCTCCCCCTTTACAAGTCTCTCTCATTTTCAAACTCTTTCCAAGTAACCAAAACTCCCTACGTATGAGCTCTCCAAGCCTTCCCAAGCAACAAAGGTGGCCCACTTTGCTACCCCATCATCTCCCATCTCAACCATCCAAACCTCATCTCCTCCGTTAGGATTGAAGCTAAGGAGTAAAGAACTCATTGGAGCCAAGAAGAAAAGATCTAAGGTGGGTGATCCACCGTTGATTTTCTATTACAAGGTCCACTTGTGATGGGACCCTTTTTTTATGTTTGTATTATGATCATGGAGGGCCCATAGTGGCGGAGTCCCTCCACCACCATCCGATCTCTCTTTTCTTTTTTTTCCTCCCTTTTCCTCTTGTATGGTTGTGATGATGATAGGATGTGTGGCCCACCATGATGTTTGCATCCAAGCCATCTATCGGTGGATCCCATCCATATGGGACATATCATGATGTTTACATAACATCCCAACCGTCCATCCTCATCCAGGATGTGGTCCACCCATGTGTGCACGTGGGGCCCTACACCCTTGATCCATAACTCAAGTGGCAGACCGAGTGAATGGTACCCCGTTTCAACATTGGAGGTCTTGGTATGGATCCCTGAGGGGTGGCTAACATGGTGTCTGTGTACTGACATGGGTGTATTCACGTCAGTAGCGAGAAAGAAAAAAAAGGGAAGGTTTTAGGTGGGCTGGCTCATGCAGGCCCCACCTTGATATATGTGTTCAATCCATGCCGTTCATCCCTTTTTCCAACTCATTTTAGGCGTTGAGCCAAAAAATGAGGCTGATCTGTTAATCAGGCGGGCCATACCATAGAAAACTGTATTTTTTTTACCATTCAAAGCTGTTAGGACCCACCTTGTTGTATTAACATGTCAAAAATGCTGAACATTGGACTTGTTCAGTGTATTTTGAGCCCCTAAATCCATTGGACGGTGTAGATTTTCGAGAAGTGGGCCCCACATGTGATTTTTCTCAAGAAAACAAAAAAAAATAAAAAAAATATAAAAACGCAAGAGGCAGCACCTCTGCCTCTTTGACGTTGCAGCAGCAGCGTGCTGCGTGCAGCGGGAGGGCAGACAGCGTCCCATGGCTACTGCCGTGGGCCCCACCATGATGTATATGTGAAATCCAACTTGTTCATGAGGTGGGCCACCCCAAGTAGTGGGACCCCTCCAAGTTTCAGCTCCATCCAGTACTCAGGTGGCCCACGCTGTAGAAAACAGTGGGATTGAACCTCTGCCATTGAAACCCTTCTGTGGGCCACAAAAGTTTTGGATCAAGATGAAATTTGTGTTTTCCTTTCACTCAGGTCCGTGTGACCTTGTCAACGGTTTGGATGGCATTTAACATGATGGTGGGCCCCACGTGGAGCCCACAGTAATGCATGTGTTTTACCTCCACCGTCCAGCGGACGGTGGAGCCCACGGTAACGTATTTGTTTTATTCACACCGTCCCACTGGATGGTAGGCCCCTCCCCACGTGTGGGACGGTGCGTGCGTGTGTGCATGGCCCCACCGTGATGTGTGCTGGCCCACATTACAGGCGACAGTGTTGAATAAAAACCCACCGTTTAAAAAAAAAAATCACAGTGGGCCCCCAAGTCTGTGTGACCTATCAGCAGGTGGATGGAAAATAAATATTATGGTGGGCTCCCTATCCAGGTGACCTCATCAACAGGTTGGCTGGAAAATAAACATTTCAGTGGGTCCCAGCCCCACCCCAGGTCCACGTGACCTCATAAATAGTTGGGTGGCAAATAAACATTACAGTGGGCCCCTTTCCAGTTTGAATGGCAAATAGACATTACAGTGGGCCCTTGGCCAATTTGGATGGAAAATAAACATTTCATGGGTCCCAGTCCCACCCTCGGTGCATGTGACCTTATGAATTGCTTGGATGACAGATAAACATTACAGTGGGCCTCTAGGTCCATGAGGCCCATTTGATGTGTTTTAAGGCCCATAGGATTAGACCCATTTGATGTATTTTAAGGCCCTTGGGATTAGGCCCATTTGATATATTTTAAGGCCCATGGAATTAGGCCCATTTGATATGTATAAGGCCCATGGGTCGAGAACCATTGTGATGCCTTCTAAGGCCCATGGGTTATGACCCATTGTAATGCACATAAGGCCCATTGGTGCGGCCCATTAATGTGGCCCACTTGATGAATATAAGGCCCATATAATATGGCCCATTTGATGTATTTAAGGCCCAATGAGATGTACCTAAGGTCCATTGCAATGTGTGATCCCATCCTGGTTTATGTGATGATATTCATTATGGGCTACGCCTTGGGAGCAATGTTGGTTTGACGTCCACATTGCAAGTATCATGTTGGTTAAATGTCCGCATTACGACTCTCTCTAGGGCCCATTGAAAAGCCTGTACTTGTTGGGTGTAGGCCATTTAAGCTCATCTGCGTTGTAAGAATAGTTCATTTCTTTATTACATGTTTAGTATAGTTCCATGACTCATGATCATACGCATCATATGTATGCTTGATATGAGAAGTGACTGATAATAGCATATGCCTTCGGGCAGATTATTTATGGGACCCCGATTAGGCGGTGTTGCCCTATATGAGCGCACGATACGCACAGGATTACTGCATGATTGGATAGTGTGATTCATGCATTGTATGACATAATTACTGTACGCCCTAGCGACATCGGGGTTGTAGCCTCCACAGGCATATCGTGGTTGGCAGGATTGGATACTGAAAATTTTATTCTACATGGGGTGCTATAGATATCCCTGGATGAAGTCCCTAAACCCTTATGGTACCAAGAGGTTGCTCCAACGTCTAAACCGAGTGGGTAGATGAGCGTTGAGTGCCGATTACCAGATGGCTGCGCTCTTCACTGTGTCGTGGTCGGTTGAAAGGGGGTGCGGCCTTACCCGCCCGAGAGTAGGGGTAAAGTTAGGCTGAGTTTGACCAGCTCGAGGAATGGGTCCGCTATCGACGAGTCGAGCCCGATATTGGTAGAAGGATAGTGAGGTCTTTTCCACTTACCTTATTGCGCGCGATGTGGCGACGATCTGGTTTAGAGTGTACTAGACCCCGGTGATATCCCAGAGTTGAGCTGTATTGACATGTGGACCTAGATGAGGATTGTATGCTTGACTTGCATCTTGCATCGCATAACTTTGGTACCGCTCATGATATTTATGGATCCATCTGCATATTTCGCATTACTCTGATATTACATGATCATATTACTACCTTGCTCACACACTTTCACCACCCTCTAAGCTTTCTATAAGCTTATGCACGACCATTGCGTGCAGGTGACGTTGGGGCGCAGCAGCGTTGAAGCAGGAGCACTTTGCAGATCATTTTAGAGTTTTTATTCTTCATCATTGTATTTTCCTTTATGCTCATTGTACTTATAAAGTTTTTAATCATAGTGAAAATGTAATGGAGTTTTTGGTTATTGTTTGTGGGTTATGCCTTTGGTTATGCTTATCACGATTCAAACTGATCTTGAAAACCTCCTCGTAGCATCTCAGGATCGGAACCTGGCGAATGGGAACTGGGAGCCGAGAATGGGGTTCTACGGAGGCTGTCCGCGCCAGATTCGGTGATCGAGAATTTTGTGAGCTCGCTTTCTGAGTTTGGGGCGTGATAGTTGCATCTCACAGCGTGCTAACCTCATGCATGAATTGGAGGTCGAATCCAAAGCCTCTCTCAAGCACACCATAGGAGCCCTCCATTGTTCGAGAGAAACCCAAACACTCCACATCAGGTCTCTCTCTCTCTCTCAATCTTATTTGCAACAGCCTGGGGATTTGGAGATTTCTCATTTTCGAATGTGGATTTAGTCATTTTTCAGCTTCATATGTCGCTTTTTAGGATTTGGGGATTTTTCAACTTCGGAGGTAGATTTTTGAATTTGGGTATTTTCCAACCTGAATGTGGAAATTGATTTGTGGAATTTAGCATCTTCTTCTTCTTCTTCTTTTTCTTTTTTCTTTTTTGCCTTTTTCTTTTCCATTTTTATTTTCAAATTGATTGTTGGAGGGCTGTTCAAAGTGGCACCTACCTGAAACCCTCCTTTGTACAGCCTTATGCTCTTCCCCAAATGAAATGAAGTATTCGTTTGTCTGAAAAAAAAAAAAAAAAAACAAAGGAAAAAAAGAATTGGCACGTACCTGATGAGTAGCCCAGGTTTTGGGGCTTGGGAGCATAATGTTATCATGAGGGGTTCAAAACATGTGACATGTTGGTGGGAAGGAGAAGGCCGTATTTTTCTTTTCTTTTTCCTCCCCTCCCTCCCTCTTCTCCCTTTATAGATAGATGAACAGGTATAAAAATACTGAGGCTTGCTTGTTCCCACAATGCAATCATTTAGAATTCCCCACTGTATGTGGGTCACATGGCAAAACTTTTATCTCAGTCCATGAGAGTCAATACAGAGGTCGGTTAGAAATCTCGGAATTCTATATAAGCAGTTCTTTTGGATGGTTAGCATCTTTGGTCGTTGAGATTCCTTCCCAAGTGATCCATGTATGGGGTGAGATTTTGGAATCGTTTGGATCATCATATGGTGGGCCAGTAAGGAGAGCCTCAGCATTTCTGAAACAGGTAAGTTCTTACGTTTTTTGTTAGAAGATGAAAACACCAATTAGGCTTTGGATTAGGGATGACACGAAATCTGAAATTGATATGTTATAGCTTTAAAAACTTACAAAGCTATTGTTTTCAAGGGTTGGGTTGAAATCAAATGTAAATTATGTTTCTCTATAATGTGCAAGAAAGGGAAAGTGAAGAAGATGGTTAAGGAAGAACATGAACTGGGGCATGATCCACAAATTCAAGCTTGGTGAATGTTTTTTTACTTTGAAGGTTGATTGGTAAAATGGATGGTAATTCATTGAAGAGTCAAGCATTTGATGAACCAGGTTGAAGGTTAGATTTTGACATCGAAATAGATGTTCAAAAAGCAAGCCAACAAATAGATGACTAAGAAGCAAGTCAACATGTATTGGTCAATGTAGATGAGAATTTAGATGAAGAGCAAGAACTAGGGATGGAGTTTACTTTTGACGAGAGTGCATTTCAGTTTTACAATCTGTATGCTAAGAATATAGGGTTCAGTGCTCGAAGGGGATGGGTAAAGAAAGCAGATGATGATACCACCATACTTAAGAGAAGATTCTGTTGCTCTAAAGAAGGTAAAAAACGTGACAAAAAACAAGGTAAGCCTCCCAAATTTAGGCGTTCGATTACAAGAACTAATTGCCTAGCATCCATGATGATTAGGCTTCAGATGAATGGAAAATATAGTGTGACTAAGTTTGTTGCAGAGCATAACCACGAAGTTATCACACCAACAAAGGTACACATGTTAAGGTCACACAGAGGCATGACCGATGCTCAAAAAGATGAAGCGGATAATGCTGATGGCTCGGGAATAAAACCCAGGGAGGCTATAGAATATTTTAGTAGAAAATCTGGAGGTCGGGAGAATCTGGGTTTCCAATCCATTGACTACAAAAATTACTTGCAGAAAAAGTGAATGAAAGTGATGGAAAGGGGTGATGTGGGGGCCGTTTTACAATACTTTCAAAAAATGCAAGTGGATAATCCATCTTTTTTTTTATGCAATACAAGTGGATGAAGATGATCAGATCATGAATATATTCTGGACAGATGCGATTTCAATAATGGACTATAGTGTTTTGGGAGATGTGGTTTGCTTTGATACCACGTACAGAATAAATAGTTATGGACGACTATTTGCCCCATTTATTGGGGTGAATCATCATAAGAAAACTATAATATTTGGTGGGGCTTTGCTATACGATGAAACGATTAAATCTTTCAAGTGGTTGTTCGAAACGTTTTTGAGTGCTATGTCTAGAAAACAACCAATGACAATCCTTACTGACCAAGATGCTGCAATGGCAAATGCAATAGCCTCGGTGATACCAGAAACATATCAATGCCTATGTATTTGGCATATCTACCAAAATGCTGGCAAGCACCTTAGTCATGTATTTAAAGGTTTGACAAGTTTCGAACATGATTTGAATAGATGCATATATGATTATGAGTACGAGGAAGAGTTTCTAACTGCATGGAATAACATGATTTTGAAGTACAATTTAATGGATAATAAGTGGTTACAAAATCTATTTAAGGAAAAAGAAAAATAGGCTTTAGTTTATGGAAGAAATATATTTTGTGCAGACATGAAAAGCACACAACAGAGTGAAAGCATGAATAATTTGTTGAAAAATTATCTGAAATCTAAATACATTTAAGGAATCCATGGCTGATTTCAAAATGAGGCAAAGTACCCCGGTAATGTTTCTTGATGTGAAGATTTTAAATGAAACGGCAAAGGTGTACACTCCAGAGGTATTTGAAATGTTTCAAGAAGAGTATAAGAAACATCTTCGTTATTCAATTTCTAAATGTGGTGAAGTTGGCACAATTGCAGAGTATTGTGTATATAATGATAAAGATGAAAGACGTACTGTTAGATTTGACTCTTTAGATGGTACAATGACATGTAGTTGCAAGAAATTTGAGTTTGTGGGGATCCTATGTAGTCATGCATTGAAAGTTTTACATTTTTATAATATAAAAGAAGTTGATCTTCGGTATATTATGAAAAGATGGAGAAGATATGCAAAAGAAGGTTTTGGTAGATATCATACCATGGTACCAACAAAAGGCGAGCGTAATATTGTTTTAGGTAAGCGGTACAAATATTTGTGTAGCAGGCTTCATAGAATTACAGCAATGGCTGAAGAACATGATGAGTTGTTCAAATTCGCGGATAAATACACATAAATTCCACGATGAAATGATGGAACGTATGAAAGGGATGAAGGAACCTTGACTAAGGTTGTCTAAATCCATTGATGAAAGCGTAGAGATTGAACATGCACACCATGAGCCGATCGAAAGTGAAGAGACTAGACGTGCGCACTCTAGACGAAATGAAAACATTGATACTAAAGGTGCATGCCATGAGCCAATTGAAATCATAGATATAGAAATAACACACCTTGAGCCTATTGAAAAAGAAGTTACTTTTGTTAATAGTTCACAAACTGTAAGTGGGATTAAAATAAAGCTTCAAGTTAGGGGCAGCCGTCGTGTGTATCAAAATCCACTGGATAAAGTATGGAAGAAAAAATCTCGTACTGAATCCATTCAGTCACAGGAAAATCAAGAGAGACGAGAAACTGTTCAAGCACCAAACACAATGCACCCTACTTCATTTCAACCTTCGAATTATTCAATTCCATCTCCTGAACTGAGTCATCTTGATCAGGTATCAGTGAGAACTTATTTACTAAATTTTGTCATGTCACATGTTTATGTTCTTTAAATTCTTGAATTTTTTTCCCTCCATCAGGGTACACATATTGCTGTCATGAGTCCCTCAAAAGTACCGATAGGATCCCATGTAGGACCTGGTCATCACATGGTAATTGGCTACACTCCTACCTCTAGTGGGTCCATAAATGCACCACTGGTTCAATTTCGATACCAAGCACCTCATTTTGGCATGTTTCAACAAAATCTCTTCAACATTGGACCATAGGTAAAAGTGAGATTTAATTTGTATATTTCTAATATTAAAGTAACATTTATAGGCGTTAACATTCATGTAAGTTGCACTCATTAAAGTTTTCATTATTGTGTTTTTTCCATGCTAGACTTCAATTGGTACTAGTCTGAGTTGGTTTGGGATACCTAAGATCGGCCCTAGTGGATCAATTAGTGGCCCTTTGGTTGCTTGTGTCTACCAACCAAGTACAAACTTGTACAAGCAAATTCTCTCAAGCAACCCGCAATTGGCACATTTACGTGAAGACACATCTATAGGAAGTATTGCATTTCAACAGGTAAAACTGTTAATCTCTATCATTCATAGTATTGAATGAACTTTTTAATTTTCAATACAGTGAGACATCTTATTCATTGAAATTTGAAATCCCTGTATGTAGTTATCATCAGCACCATGTGATAAGAGTCAACCGTTACGATGTGAAGAACATAACCTACGTTTGAATAAATAGATTTTCTTTCCTCAAAGGTGAGTGTATGTTCTAACTCTTCTTACAAAAGTCAAAAGACTGCAACTTGATTGGTGGAATTTGTTTACTTTCTTTTCTCTTAACAGAACGAAAGAAAAAGATGAAGAAATTTTGCGTTTTGTGTGCAAGAGTTTGCGATATTAAGGTAGGAAGGGACCGATGCACCATCTATATCCTTCACGGGAATTTTTGGGGTGGAAAAGATTTGATTTTCACAAGCATGTTTTCTCCACTTATGTAGAATTTTGAGATGGGAAATCAAAAGAGATGTTGATTTGGCTTCTTTGGTGAGAACTCCCATAATGGTATTCAAATGTTCAAGGTATCCATCAGGTGGACTACTGCAAAAAAAATAAAATAAAATCAAGGCGGTCTATTTAGAAGGTGAGCTGTGATATAAATAGGTTGGCAAGTTATAAAATTTCAGTTGATTTTAGTGAGCACCCATTTTTCCATCGACTACGCTTCTGCTAGCCTTACTAATAGCAAAAAGTCACTTGAAATTATCGAGTTGGAATTTTGTCAGTAAATTTGGAGTTAAATTTGTTGTCAAAATTAGTAATATATGTGCTCGTAATAAGACCTTTGTTGTCAAATTTGTCATAGTTGTCAACAATGTGGGGTCAAAACTTCCATAAGACTTTTGTCGTCAAATTTGTCAACAGTGGAAAGTCAAAATTTGTTCCTAAATTTCGTCAAAAATGTGAAGTTAAATTTGTACATTACAAAATGCCGATGCTTGTTTTTAATAAGATCTTTCAATATTTTCCATTTTAGCCATCCAATAAGAATGCTTTTTACCTTATGATTTTTTCTTATTGATAATGTTGCAGGTAAATTCTACATGTCTGAAATGATAGTACAAGATGTGTATGGGAAGATTACATTGCTCTTCAGCACTTTTGGATTTTGAAGTTGCATGTGGCTTCATAGAAGGAAGCAGTCGCAGCCCTCATGACTCTCCATGTAGGACATGATGTGGTTTTCAACAACAGCCCCTGTATGTAGCAGCAGAAGCAACATGTTCTTTTCAAATCAATGTGGCCTTCTTTTGCTCCCTACGGTTGTCTTGCGGCTGATGTTGTGCAAGTTTTGGATAGGAGCTACCCTGGTCATTTTGTCTTGGGCTATTGTGGATTTGGTGTGGTCTTATTGTGGTGTGTAGCTGGTTTGTAGGGATGGTAGTTGGTGGCTGTCATTGAAGATTTAGATCAGCTTTGGGGTGCCAGATTGGTGGCTTGTTCTATGGGTCTGTTATAATTTTTAAATTTTTTTAGCCCTGTATAGTTTTTTGTTTTATGTTGTTTTGTTTTTGTATTTTTTTTTAATTTTTTAAATTTTTTTTTGTACAAGTGCTATAAATGATAGGCGTGACTGCTGCCCTTTTTGTTGGCATCAGCCTGAATAGTTATATAGAGCATTTCCACTCAATAATCTTGGGTGGTGTGCTTCCCACCTTTAGAAAAAGAAGAAGAAAGAATGGGTATATATCAATATGGGCAGGATTTGGATTTTGAATATGTGATTTAGATGTGGATTGAATATGTAATTGAATGATTAATAAGTTGAATGTGGATTGCATGTGTAACTGAATGTAAATGCGTTGTTGGCAAATAATCAAGTCATTTTTGTTGCTTTAACCTTGTCAATATAATGAACGCATTGAAATATGTAAGTTTTCCAGATGTTTATTTGAAGATAAGCAGGATTGTTATGCAGGCTATTGGTATGTTCTCTGAATAAAGAAGCCAAACTGCTCACTATATTTTGCAAGAACATTGGAATGCATTCCTTATTCAAGTATAGATTTATGCCATATTAACAAAGTTCAACTAGTTTGCTCCTCTGCCTTTCCTTGAAAGAAACAAAAGACTAGCAACCAAAGTCTAAAATTTCAAAAACCTTATTTCGAGTCTTCGAGAACTGTTCTACAGATCTATAACTACGGTTCTAGTCCGTAGTATGATCGTAGTTGCAGGTGTTAAGGTGTCTTAAACCTATAGCTACGGATTAAATCCGTAGCTATTGTCTCCCTTTAAAAAAAATAAAATTATAATCATTCATTCATTCAATTACCCCCTGCATAATCATTCATTCATTTAATTCCAATCCTTCATTCAATCAATTACAATTACAATTATAATTACAAAATTAGTTTCCTAGTAATTCATGAAAGTAGGTGGACTCCGCAATATTCCACAAAAGAAAGAAAAAAATAGGCAGTCATTTGTTGAATTTCACCCTCACAGCAACAGAAAGGACCATTTGTTGTATTCTTAAAAATTACCAAAAGGAAGATGGCGTTGAGATTCTGGCACCTTTACAACCCTTCATGGGTACTACCTTCCTTCCCTTCCAGAACAGCCCAGCGCCAGAGACAAAAGGAAAGAAGTCTAAAGCCAAGGTGGCTGCTTAGACATGAGAACCGAAACATCCAGAAGCATGATCGGCTATGTTACCAAAATATTACATTGAGCAATGTGTTGTCACATTTATCTGATATGATCAACATTTAGAAGAACGGGTTGAATTGGCCCAACACCACCACTACCACTACCACCACCTCCTTATGGCTGGTTGCAGAAATTTTATTTAGTTATTGTGCAACTATCTTCCTCAAAAATATTTTGTAGTCATTGGCGTGCTTACAACCACACTTCTTTTTGTGGAAGTTGAAAAAAAGTGTGGATGGTTGGTTTTTTAAAGGAGTCGAAAGCACCTCAGTGTATTTGAATTGTTGTTCGATGTTCCTGATGACAAAACTGCATTCCAAGCACTTGAAGATCCCTTATAGAAGCTCTGGCTGGACCTCATTCATCCGTGTCTATGGGAGATTGGAAAAATTGTATGGTGACAATGACAACCAGAGGTAACAAAAATTTTTTGCTAAGGCACCTTGCAATTTTCATAAGTAGCTTTAACAATCTCCTTATTCAACATTCTTGAATTAACTTTCTCCAAGAACTTCCAAGTACAGCTCATGAAAATTTGGCTCAATCCTTGCTCTGTCAAATATAATGTCCCAGTAAAGTACAAATCAACTGATGAAACTAAAAGGTTATTCATAAGATTTTTCTCACCTTTTCATCACCATATACTGAGCAAACCATGGATAGTACTGCTCATTCAGGACATCAGTAAATTCTTTTGTTTTCACGTCCATATTTAAAGCTGAAATATTATTAATCATAAATAAAATCTTGTCCTGTATCTCTGATGCAGGTTCCTGCATGAAATAAACAACAAACTCAAAACTGAATTAATGTTCCAAACAATGTTCACACAAACAAATTTTTAGAAAAGACATGTTGGGCCACACAAGGACAAAATAAATGAGCAGTTATGAAAAATTTATTGACGATCCAAATTCAATATCAAATGGTATCCATGTTGTGTGGCATTCAACTAATTTCATCATCTATGGTCTCATACACGTAGTCACGGATTAGATATTTTCTGAGGTAATACCTAAATTGGGTGGTGAGATGATGTGGAAAGATTTGATAGGTGGACCTTACACTATTGGGTATCTATAAGCATGCGACCCTATCAATCAAATCTTGCCATGCATCTCACCACTGAAGTGAGATTCTCTTTTCGAATCTTTCTGGTGGAAAATGATTTGTAAAGCTCCCTTGTTTCGATTTTTCTAGCCGAGTAGGATTTATAATGTTGAGCCAAATAGTTTTTGTTCCCAAAACATAGAACATTAAGTTCCAATAATTTTGTTCCCAAAAAGTTTGTTCCATAGCCAAGTTATAAAGCATGTTATTGTTAGTGCAAAGATCATGTTTTTGTTACAAAAATTCAATACATGCATATCTAAAAGACCAAAACAAGCATCCAATAAGAACAAATCCACCATGGTTTTTTACAACTCACTGCAATTCCTTAAATTGAAAAAAAAAAAATCCAAACAAAGAAATCTCCAAAAAAAAAGGTCAATTTCTGAAAATATCTCAATGAGAAATGCTAGGTTGACTGGCATGAGGAGAGATTAAAGAGGCAATTTGCAGTACACAACCTAATATCAGCTTGTGCAACATCTAGACCACTCATAACAGAGGTATTTTACATCTAGATTACAAACATCAAGCCCACAAATTGTGGTCCATCATCTGTGATTTGAAATAATGGCAGGGAAGTTTTAGATACTAAAAAATAGGATTTGGCTTCTAGGAGTTTACATGTGAAACCTTCTGGTTGAGATTCTCCTGAATAAAAACTTTAATATTATCGAGCTGAGTAGATTTTTGGAGCATGTCAGAGTCCATCCATAGTGGAACATAGCAAACCAATGTTCTAGCCTATAAAATCATCAGAAAGGCCATACCATTACTGCTCTCTTGTGTAAAAAGATTGGCCTATAGAATTGCATTTTGACCAAATTTCCAACTAACTTTTAGTCCAACCCCGGCCGCTTTCATCTCACTGGCTTTAGGCTCCTCTTGCTTATTTTTCACTTTTGATTATGTGTTCTCCATTAGAGTAGGTGGAGGCTTCTTTACAACCTTCAGCTATTATAGCTACAACTCTGATTGTTGGTTGATTCAGAGTAGCCTTGGAGGAAGTAGCGCGAACATGCTGAGAAGAATCTAATTACAATTCCTGCAAAAAACCAATTGAATGTGCACCCCTAATTTCATCATCTATCAAACAAGAAGAAAAAAATCACACTGCATGAAAAGATACTTCCGAAAAGTGCTAGAATTTAAAAAATGAAATCCATCATGAAAATGATTGGATAAGGAAGTATACAAAACAAATCAAATTTCTTTTTGCCAACGGGAGCCTTAGACAGGGAGAGAAGATGAAAATTCTCCCTTTGGAGTTGACAATTTCCTGCATCCTGGAGTTTACAGTTCAAGAAAATCATACTGGTTGTAGCATTATGCAAGCAGGAATGTACATTCTACATACTATGATGATGGATCTTTTATGAAAGAGGGGTAGGGAAGCTCCCTTTGCCATGCTAGCTTTTAGAAACCTCTGGACATACAAATCAATGTGGACCACCAACTTTTCATTCCCACAGTGCAAAATCACACTTTTTTCTTTTTGGTAGGACTGATTGGATGATCCTACCAATATATTTTCATCATGTATATCAAACAAGAAAAAAAAATCCAGCACTAAAGCAGCTTCCACACATGCATACGAGAATTTAAGGAACTAACAAACATAGTTAAGCATATAGCTGCATGGTGGAGAATTTTCATCCAGTCCACTCATCCATTAGATGTGTCACCATATTTTCACCTGGATTTTAAAAATCAGTCTAACCCAAAATTCGCTGCAAGAAAGAAGAACATGGTTGATTGATTGAATAAATAAAAACTGATATATATGTTGCAGTAATGACAAGCCAAGTACTAGGCTCTCTATTTCCTGTTGAACGGCTTGAAATAACAGATTCCACTCATTTCTACTCGGTTTCTACTATGAGTTGAAACAAGTGGGCTATCTGTTTTATGTGGTTTTTCTGACGGAAATCGATCCGTCAGACCACTCTTCCATCACAAATGCCAAGGACAACTTTTTCCATGTCCACATGATCATCCTGAAATAAAATAAAAATAAATGTTGACAGAGCGTGCACCTTTAAAACAAGCTCTTCAAAACACTGTTGTACATTAATTCGAGTTTTTGCACTACATTCAAGGAAAAGACATCCATACTCCCAAGAAAAATCAATTCCCTCTTTCTTCGTGACAGCCCTTCTGCTTTCCTGCAAAACTAAACATCAAGATGCATATCTTGTCTTTAAACTGTGGAAATCTTATGATATATAATTCAAAAGAATAAGGTTGTGATTGGAAGTGCACTTAAACCACATTTACAACATAGAAGTTCTGAGGCCATCCTGCATTGAAAAATCCTCTAAGAATGGAGGTATAGTTGTTGTAAACCTTTGTAGGAATTACCTTATCTTTCCAACAAGCATCTTGATGCAATCTTGATTAGTTGAGTAGAGATCAATTTCCTTAGCCCTTATATCCGCAAGATTTGTAAATGTGTCTTGTCTTGCTACATCATAAACTCGAAACATTGCAAATAAAGTTACCATAGCTTTATGCAAAATTTCCACATTATAGAAAACTAATCATGAGCTGTAAAAGAGTTACCATAGATTTATGCAAAATTTCCTCCGACCGCACGAGCTGCTCCATGGTATTCAGCCATTGGTTGAATGCTCCAAGGAATGACATCAATCACCAAATAACTAATCATGATTTCCCAAAAACTCAGCAAATGTTGAAAGATAAAGCTATCAGGAAACAGGATTATGGTAGCTTACATGAAACATATCCTAATCAGGCTGCATGAATTCTACAAGGAAAAAGGTGTTGTAGGCAACAAATGTAATATGGATTGTATGTGACGCTGGGACTCTTGGCCAAAAATCATCAGATGCTCTTATCACAGCAGTCCTCTTTGAGCATTTAAAATTTCAAGCTTGCAAAAGCCTTTTAAAAAAATTTGTGAGGTGTACATGCATGCACAAAGAGTCACCCTTGTATGTTACATACTTCATGATAAGTCAAGAAGACATAACAGTGGGCTCACTGAGTAACTTAGTACGCAATTTTCATCCCTGTTGATAGCCTAGCTGCAAGTCTATATACCTAAACTAGTTATCATCGAAAACATCTGCTGCTAAGAAGCCTACCGGGCTTCTTATAGGCTTGTGTAATTACCATCAATACCATATCAAACCCAACCTAATCTCTCTAGGCAATTTTTTTTTTTTTCCCTTTCATTCAACCTAGATTTCATGATCAGTTCAGACAGCACTAAAACTAGTACATCAGTGGGAGTCAAGCCCAGGTTGCCCAACTAGAAGCGAGATTCACTAGTAGCTCAACTGACATGCATACATTGGCTGTGTCGACAAAGGAAAACTAGTTTTCAAATCATGTTAAAACAAATCAACAATGACGGAGGGTAAAATGAAACATTCCAAACCTCAATTTGTTAGTGTTACAATGTGAAACTTGGTTATAGGATACAACAAGCTTTGGAGTTCTCCCTACATTTCTCCAATTTTTCTACTTCTATATTTGTACGCACATTATAAATTTTCACAGAAACTCACCCGCTGGGAAAAGGCTATGATTATGATGAAGACAGTACTGATGGTGATTATTTCCAAAGAATCAATGTAGTATAGCTGCTGATTTGGGTGGAAACACGTCGTGCCCCTTCTGCCAACCAAAGGTCATCCAAATAGGCCCATCAAAAACTTGCTGGACTTGGTAGCTATTTCAGGAGTCTGATGCACTTGAATTTTTAGCTTTCAAGACATTCTCAGTAGATCTTCTGCTCATGGAACTGCACCAATAAGAAAACATTGAAAAGTTGGCTTTTCGTCACCAAAAGGGTGGGTTAGTATTCAAACGTATTCAAGTCTAACAACGACTTTGGTCTCTAAATAGATTGTAATCTATGTTCAGCTGAGCCCTCCATTATTCGTCGAATATGAATGTGAAGTTAAACCATGCATCCCCAGTGCTTACAGACTCCTTGCTCCTTACCAAGTCTAGATTAGGGATCCCAAAGAAGATGCTAAATTCCCCAAATCAATTTCCACATTCAGGTTGGAAAATCCCCAAATTCAAAAATCTACCTCTGAAGTTGAAAAATCCCCAAATCCTAAAAATCGACATACGAAGCTAAAAAATGACCAAATCCACATTCGAAAATGATAAATCTCCAAATCCCCAGGCTGTTGCAAATAAGATTGAGAGAGAGAGAGAGAGAGAGAGAGACCTGATGTGGAGTGTTTGGGTTTCTCTCGGATAATGAAGGTCTCCTATGGTGTGCTTGAGAGAGGCTTTGGATTCGAGCTCTGATTCATGCGTTGAGGTTAGCATGCTGTGAGATGCAATAGAGAAATAGCGATTTCTGTTGGATTTGAGAGAGGGAGAGTGGGAGAGAAAATGGGTTTTTTTGGACTCGAGAGAGGGAGAGGCAGGAGAGAATTCGTATGTTTTCTCGTCTCGAGTAGGTACTTGGGTGAAACAGGCTCTAACGCTATTTGTAATTGTCATTTCACTTACCTCGATAGGCATGTTGGGACCCACTCTGACCCACAAATGGCAAGGCGCCAGCTATGAACACCAGCCCAAGAGCTACTGGTGGGGGGACTAGCCAATCTGTGTCCCTGGGGGATCCGCTTGAAGGAAAAAGCAGGTGCATTTTTGACCTTTAGGAAGGCGTCCGTTTAGCTGGGGCTTATTCTTACAAGGTAAAATGAGGTGGGCTTGGTCTCGTAAATGGGCCATAAATGGGTCGTACAGTCGTAAATTTCTCAAAGAGGTTTCGAGTACGTCGCTGCTCCCCTCCATGGAGTGGATTAGGTGCGGCCCCAGCCTTATATATCTACGTCGTCCATCCGTTTTTCGAGGGTCATTTGGCATAATGGATTTGGGACGTGGATTAGAGTCGTGAGACTTATTGCTAAAGTGACGTCACCAAGTTCTGTGATGTATGCGTTGTATCCACGCCGTCCATCTATTTGGAGAGATTATTTTAGGGCACGAGCAAAAGAATGAGACAGATCGAAAGTAGTATTGGATCCCACCACAACAAACAGTGGGGAGAGTGATGCTCACCGTTGAAACCTTCCTAAGGTCCAACATGATGTTTATTAGAGATCCAACCTGTTCATGAGTTAAAAAAGACATGAAAGAAAGAAAAAATCAAATATCAGCTTGATCGAAAACTTTCGTGACCCTAAGAAATTTTAATCGTGGGCATTACTTTGTCCATTGTGTTTTTTGTGTGGGGTCCAATGGAGCTTTGGATCCGACTCATTCTCTGACTCATGCCCTTAAATGATCTTTCCAAATGGATGGACGGTGTGGATAAAAACCACATACATCATGGTGGGCTCACAGAACTAAGCTACGTCACTTCTTGCAAGCCTCCCTACTTGACCTGTCGGTAGCTGATTCGAGTTATGTGTAACATGTGTTTCACTGTCTTATTAATTTATTTGACACGTAGCCCACTAATGATATCCCAAAATAATTAGATTATCACTGTAATTACTTTAACATAGATATGAGCTGTCCAAACATTATTCATACATGTTATACATGTATGGGAAAATTCAACTTGACGAGTTGAGTCCGCTACCTACCTCGGAGCTCGAAGGGGAGACCTCGAAGGTGTATGGCGGACAAGTGGGGCCGAGTCCACCCATGGCCCAGGCCGAAGCCTGTCTCAGCTCCTATCCGCTATCCTTGTTTAATAATTCGACAAAAAGGTCAATCTGTGCACTAGTCAAGGTCCAAGGCTTGGAGTCAGGACCACTTTAGTTTGAGACCCAAAGCCGAGGCCAAGGCTAGATGTGGACATTCCGATGCTGAACTAAGAAACTACCTTACGCGGATACGATCGGATATCTCGCCCGTAGATATGCTCCTCTAAGACATGAGGTGTTATACAACCCCTGGATTACGAATGAAATCTCTATAATTACAGTATCCCACTGATTGAGTGAATCATGTTAAGATTAACGGATACAAATCATCCAATACGTAGGTATAAATACAAGGGGACCCCATAACTACAGGTACACAAGATCTCGCACCCTCTCTCCATATTTAACTTAGGCCCAGATTTCCTAGCCTGACTTAGGCATCGGAGGGTCCCTCAGCTTAGCCAGGGTCTTCATTGCTCACCTTTTGTGCAGGACCAGGGTTCGTCGAAGGTTCACCGCATAGAGTGGAGGGTGGTCCAGATTTTGATGTCAACATTTTTTGGCGCCATCTGTGGGAATCTGATACGAAAGGTTATATTCCTATTCTTAAGTACAATGGTAAGAGGAAAGAAGAAATTGGCAGTTGTGGAACCGGAGCAGAATGATCAAATTCGGTCTTCTTCACTGCTTCACGCTGAGTCGGCCCCACGACCTTCCCAGCGTTCTCGCAATCGGGCGCGCAAGTATCGAGCTATGCAATGCTAGATACAAGCCCTGCGCGATGAGATTAATAAAATGAAGCAACAATAGGAGCCGCAACCACATCCTGTTCAGGAAACGGTCAGTCCAGTGGTAGAAGTTCATTCCACGCCGCGAAGTATGAGACCCGAGGGGTCTTAACATCAATCTGCTCGGGCACCAACTTTGGTTCAGAACCCTCCTTTGAGCCAAAACTGAGTTTCTGCTTGGAATACAGAGACCCGAGTTCCAACGAATGCCTTGGTCACCTTGACCCTGGCACCGACAGATCTCCATCATGAGTTAGAAAGGATGAGGGGAAGAAGAACTCCATAGGGGAAAGCTACACAAGAGATAGTGGTTGAAAACAAAGATCCGTGGAAAACATGGTTTGCAAAACTCAATAATAAGATCTTAATGCTAGAGCAAAATCACAACCTTCATCGATCCTCGCCGCAGTTCAAGCGATGATGGAAGAGACCGAACCTCCCTTCACTTCTACAATCATGACCGAGGTGATGCCACAAAGGTTTTGGATACCTCCCGTCATTCAATACTCCGGGTCTGGCAACTCGTCTGAGCATGTAGAGGCTTATCGCTCGTGGATACAAATCCAGACAGCAACGGACGTGATGATATGAAGGGGATTTTCAATCACTCACTAGATCCGCTCAGAGTTGGTACCATCAACTCAAACCTAACTCCATCCATTCCTTTATAGAAATCAACAGATTATTCCTTACCCAATTCATAAGTGGTAAGAAGAGTCGGCAGTCGAATACTCATCTATTCACCATCAAGCAAGGGCCTAAAGAATCATTGAAGGACTATATCGCCCATTTCAACAAGGAGGCATTGCAGGTGAAAGACTATGACAACAAAATGGCACTCTTTGCTATATTTAGTGGTTTGAAAGAGGAGAAGTTCACCTTCTCCATTGAAAAGATTCCGCTGAAGACATTAACTGAGCTCGTCACTAGGGCTCAGAAATACACTAACGTCAAAGAATTCTCCAACGCACGTAAAAATGTTCAAGTAGCAGAACCGACTAACAAGGTGAAGAGGTCGAGGAACAAAGAACCCCAGTTGTCCAGTAAAAAATCAGATGACCACGCTCTTCATGATCATCGTCCGAGAAGAAAACCTGAGGATAAATTCTGTTCCTACACTCCCCTTAACACATCTACTGAACAAATACTGCTGGACATCAAAGGCCAGAAGCTCCTGAATTGGCCCGTTTGCATGAAGGTCGATCCAGATCATCGAGACAAGCGCAAGTATTGTCGCTTCCATCATGATCACGACCACAACACAGTCGACTGCGTGGATCTCAAAGACGAGATCGAGACCCTTATCCTTAAGGGTCACTTGCACCGATATACTAAGGAGGAGAGAATATCTTGGAGATAATAACGAGAGCACCAAGAAACTCTGTAGAAGAACCGACTGAAATCCGTACCATCTTTAGTGGTTCACCAGTGAAGAAGACTCAAATAGGGCTCCTAAAGCCTATTCTTGAAAGTCCGATCTAGAAAATTTTGTCAACTTAAACGAGAGGCCAAATAAAGAACTTTGAGTTAGCCCATGCAGTCTGACATTCACGGAAGATGATGCACGTGGAATCCAACATCCACATGACGATGCCTTGGTAGTGACTATGACCATAGCCAACCACAAGGTGTATCGCATCTTGGTCGACACCAGAAACTCAGCTGATGTTATCTTCTTCAAAGGTTTTGAAAGAATTAGGATTCCAAGGTTATGCCTCAGACCTATGAAGACCCCCTACATGGCTTTGTCGAAGAAAGAGTGAACTCCAAGGAGCCATCTCCCTCCCTGTGACCGTGAGAGAAGGACGACATTAAGTCATCCTCATGGTGGACTTCCTTGTCATTAACGTGCCATCAGTGTATAACGTCATTTTGGGCGGACCTTCTCTCAATGCAATGAGGGTAGTCGTCTCCACTTACCATCTGATGATGAAATTTCCCGCTGAGGGCGAAATAGGTTACCTTCGAGGTGACCAGCGCGAGGCTCAGAGATGTTATGCGATAGCAGTAAAGAAAGGGTTAGTGAAGCAAGCCCTCACCATTAATGTCCTCGGTCCCATGGGGACCTACGGAAGACTCATCCGTGGAAGACTTGGAGGCGGTACCCCTCGACGGGGCAGATCCAAGTAAAACCATTCAGTTCGTAACATCATTGAGTTTCGAGCAATGGTTCGAAATGTTTTCCTTCCTGCAACAACATAGACACATCTTTGCATGTCGCATGAGGATATACCAAGGCTCTCTCCTGACATCATGGTTCACAGGCTGAATGTGGACTCGAATCATAGACCTGTAAAACAAAAGAGGAGACCGTTTGATGCTGAGCAGTACGAAGCCATAGCCGATGAAGTCTCTCAACTGCTCAACGTCGGCTTCATTGAAGAGGTACACTATCCAGATTGGATTGCAAATGTGGTCCTTGTTAAGAAAACCAATGAAAAATGGTGGGTCTATGTGGATTACTCAGATCTGAACATGGCCTGCCCAAAGGATAGTTTTTCCTTACCTCGGATCGATCAACTGGTAGATAGTATAGTGGGGTAAGAACTACTCTCCTTCCTGGATGCCTATTCCAGGTATAACCAGATTATTATGCATCCCTAGATAGGCAAAAGACTACCTTCGTCACTGACAAGGGACTTTACTGTTATCCGGTCATGCCATTCGGCCTGAAAAATGTTGGGGTCACGTATCAGATATTGGTGAGCCAAATGTTCGCCAAATAGATTAGACGTACTATGGAGGTTTACGTCGAAGACATGCTCATTAAGAGCATTAAGGCGTCCGACCATCTAGCAGATCTCGGAGAAGCCTTCTCCATCCTCCGAGAGTACCAGATGAAACTGAATCCCGCGAAATGTGTCTTCGAAGATGGTTCCGGTAAATTCCTCGGGTTTCAGATCAGTCAGAGGGACATTGAAGCAAATCCTGACAAAATTAAGGTGCTCTTCGACATGAGCTCACCTCAGACTATTAAAGAGATACAATGCCTCACTGGACAAGTAGTGGCACTCGGGCGGTTCATATCCAAAGCCATTGACAAATGTCTCTCCATCTTTCAGCAGTTGAAGGGTCATAAGAAGTCCGAGTAAATGTGAGCAAGCTTTTCAATAGTTGAGACAATACTTGGGCTCACCGCCCCTACTATCCAAGCTCGAAGAAGGCAAGCCCTTGTTCTTGTATCTTGCGGTCTCGGCCTTGGCGTCAGCTCAACCCTGATTAGAGAAGTGGGGGGAAAATGACACCCTATATACTATGTGAGTAAAGAAATGGTACCTGCCGAGACAAGGTATCCAACTATGAAAAAGTTGACACTCTATCTCATTGTCTCAGCTCGAAGGTTACGACCGTACTTCCAGGCCCATTCCATTGTTATGTTGACCGACTCTCCCCTCAGGCAAGTCCTCCAAAAGCTTGAAGTGTCACGTCGACTAACTAAGTGGGCAATCGAATTCGGAAGGTTCGATATCTAGTTCCGACCAAGGACCGCGATTAAGGGTCATGCTGTCGCCGACTTCATTACAGAGTTCACTGCCCCGAGCAAAGAGGAGATCAGAGCTAAGGTGGATATGGCTCCTTCGCCCATTCCTTCAAGCAATCAAGAGATAATGTCAGAGCTGAGATGGATTCTCTATGTGGATGGGTTGTCCAATGCTAAGCGTGCCAGGGCAGGGTGTCCTAGTCGCGCCTGATTCTATACCCATCCAGTACGTAATCAGACTTGGTTTCAAGGCATCTAACAATGAGGCAGAGTCTCAGGTTGGCGGTCAGTCTGGGGGTTCAGTCTTTCGAGGTACGATGTGATTCTCAGCTGGTAGTGAATCATATCTTCACTAAATATGAAGCCAAGGAGACTCGGATGGTGGCCTACCTGGACAAAATAAGGAAATTAATAAAAAGGTTCTGGAGCTGCACTATCAGTTAGATTCATAGGGCGAAGAATTCATGGGCCGACGCCCTGGCGAATCTAGCCTCAACCATGGAAGGAAAGATCCTGCGAGTCATTTCTATGGAGTTCATAAAACATCCGAGCATCAACCAAACATAGAAGAAAGCAGTTAACCCAGTAGAAAATTTTTCGAGCTAGATGGACCTAATTCATAATTACCTCACATCTAGTGAGGTCCCCTCGGACAAGTTGGAGGCTAGGTGTCTGAGAGTCAGATCAGCACGATACGTAGTCTTGGACGAGACCTTGTATAAAAAAGGGCATTCGCAGCCCTACCTCATGTGTCTCTGACCCAAGGAAGTAGACTACGTGATTCGGGAGATTCATGAAGGCATCTGCGAAAATCACTCTGGTGGTCGGGCCCTGGCTATGAAAATACTCTGCCAAGGATATTTCTGGCCGACCATTAGGGAGGACTCGAAAAACTACGTTAAAAGTGCGACAAGTGCCAGCGGTATGTGGATGTGCCGAGGCAACCTACGAAAGAAATGATTCCTATGAGTGGACCATGGCCATTCGCTCAATGGGGGATTGATATCATCGGACCTTTTTCCACAGGAAAAGGGCAGGTCAAATTCGCTATTGTCACAATAGATTACTTCACCAAGTGGGCCAAAGCTAAGCCTGTCATAAAAATCACACAACAGAAGGTGGTTGATTTTGTTTGAAAAAACATCATCTACCGATTGAGAATCCTTCACACTATCGTATCTGATAATGACAGACAGTTTGATAACGACAAGTTCCGAGGTATGTGTCGAGGGCTCGGCATATCAAATGCGTATTCTTCGCCTCGACACCCACAACTAATGGACAGGTGGAGGCAGTTAACAAAGTCATCAAGCACCATCTGAAAATAAAATTAGAAAAAGTGAAAGATAACTGGGCCAAGGATCTCTCATTCATCCTCTATGTTTATAGGACCACGACTCAGTCATCTACTGGGGAAACCCCATTCTCACTTTCCTACGGTTCGGAGGTGATGATGTCAGTTGAAATTAACCTCCCTACAGCTTGGGTCAGGAACTATTAGGAGGATTAAAAAACTGAACAGATTGCGGTTAACTTGAACCTACTCGAGGAAGCTAGAGATATCTCCAAACTCCGAAATGCCGCTCGGCATCAACAGGTGGCACGATTCTACAATTCTAAGGTCAACACTAGGCGATTCCATCCATGAGACTTAGTCCTTCGCTGAGTCTTCCAGAACACTTCTGAACCGGGGGCTGGGGCACTCGGACCTAATTGGGAAGGGTCATACCATGTGGTCCGATCGACCAAGCCTGGCTCCTACCATTTAGAGGATTTGGAAAGCCGTTAGCTCCCCCACCTGGAATGCCAAGCACCTGAAAATATACTACCCCTGATGTAATGGCCGCTGAAGGAGGCCCTCAATAATTGTACTGCTCGAAGCTAGTAGCCTCTTAAGGCCCCTAATAAAAGTTTTCTTTTCACATCATCTACTTGCACAACTTATCTCAGATTATCTATAAGTGGAAGAAGTTACCTTTGATAACCAAAGGCTAACTTAATGGACTGATCTCTTCGAGAAGGGTCGAGACATTAAACCCATAAAAATCTAAATAGGGATCCCCTCATACTATGGGGGAGAAGCCCGGAGACAATCAGTCTCCCTAAGAAAGGGGGTTGGCCCCGTTAACAAATCTGCAAAATCGTCTGAACATGCCTTTCATAAGGGGGGGGGGGGGGGGGGGGGGGGGGGGGGGGGGTTGGCCCCTCAAGGGGGTCGATCCTTAAAATAATTAGACATCTAAGAATTAACACAACAATCAACACACATGAACAAGCCATATGCCAACGATCGTCATTGATATAAAAGAAAGGTGCGTTAAGTGTTGGAAGACTCATAACATTGTAATCGAACTCCCCCGGTGAAAGTTGTTTCAGCTCTTATGTCTTCCACCGGATTGAATCTTCCCCCCTAGTGGTCAAGAATCCTTTGCATGACGATGATTTCCAACAAAGGTGATTTTCGCCGAACGACGATTTCCAACGAAGAGCGATTTTCGACGAATGCGATTTCCTGCAGAAGGCGATTCAGAAAGGAGGAACAAAGAAAAATAAAATGTGAGAAGTGTGAGAGTGAGGGGAGGAGAGGTTTATATAGCCGCCTCATCGCTTCGCGCCATCATTACTGGCAACCGTACCGAGGGCTAATACAACTCAGCATTAGTGTCATGGGACACGTGGAAGAGTACTATATGTCTGAGCCCGTGCTTCAAGGTCAAAATGTTCCTAGCATTTAATGTCATTTAAAGATGCAGGTGCCTCCTCGATCCTCTGGCACATGTGGTGCCATTCCCTTCGCCCCACCGTCTGTAAAACATAATCTTCGGCACGTATCCTCTACTAATAGGATGAAAATCAAAGGGATGCAGCCGTTGCGCCGCACACAAGATCGGAGATGAGCGAATCGCATTAATTACGCCCCGATCATCCCAATCGATAGCAGAGATACGAAGGTGTCGTCTCATTTCCGCAGACATTTACTCTCTAAGTCCGATCTCAGACTAAAATGGGGCCCTTCTGTTATGGAGAAATCCAACTTGACGAGTTAAGTCCGCTACCTACTTCGAAATCCAACTTTTATGTAAATGAATTAAAATATTTATAGATGTCCAAAAATTTTGAAATTTTTTAGGACTGTGGTCCACTTATGTTAGAACCCACCTACCAAATTTCAAGGACAATGGACCCCTGTACACACTGTGGTGAGGGCCGGACTGACGTACCACGTTGGGACGTGTAGGTCTGTCCGATTTTTCTTGACAGTATGTTTTGTTTAAATTAATTAAAATACTTAGAGATATCTAAAAATTATGAAATTTTGTGGAGGTGTGGCCCACCTATGAAAGTATTTTTCTGTGAAATTTTAGCCTTAAGTGACCCCGTTTGGGTATCCAAAAGAATGGGCCAAGATGATTGGACTCCCAGATTTTTTTCTGCTGTGCAGTCCAGCAATATGCCTTGATAAAAAAAACCATAATTCAAAAATATTTCTTCTGATGGTGGGCCACCTTTTTGGGTTTCCTCTCATTGTATGCATGATGAGGGACCTTGGCCCTCAATTTTTAGAGTTTTAGAGGCCTTGGACCCACTCCAATGGAGTGCCCAAATTTAGGATAGCAACATGTTATAATTATGCTGGCCTTGGGCTGAAATTTTGAGGAGTGGGGCCCACCATATTATAAAGATCTTAGAGAAAATGATTTATACCTTTAGTTCCTTAAATGTTAAGTTTAATGAATACACTTTTGAGGCCCACCACAATTGAATTTAATTGGGTCCATGAATGTAGCTAGTTGTTGAACTATTTAAGGCCCATAGAGTGAACCCATTTGATGTGTTCCAAGGCCCATGGGATTAGGCCCATGGGATTAGGCCCATTTGATGTAATTTAAGGCCCATAAAGTGGACCCATTTGATGTGTTCCAAGGTCTATGGGATTGGATCCATTTGATGTATTTTAAAGCCCATGGGATTAGGCCCATTTGATATGTATAAGGCCCATGGGTCGAGAACCATTTGATGCAATCTAAGGCCCATGGGTTATGACCCATTGCGATGCACATGAGGCCCATTGGTGTGGCCCATTGATGTGGCCCATTTGATGAGTAAAAGGCCCATATGACATGGCCCATTTGATGTATTTAAGGCCCAATGGGATGTACCTAAGGTTCATTGCAATGTGTGATCCCAACCTGGTTTATCTAATGTTATTCACTACGGGCTACACCTTGGGAGCAATGTTGGTTTGACGTCCACATTGCGAGTATAATGTTGGTTAAATGTTCGCATTGCGACTCTCTCTAGGGCCCATTGGTAGGCCCGTACTTGTTATATGCAAGTCGTCTAAGCCAGCTGCGTTGTAAGGATAGGGTATTACTTTATAACATGCTTAGTATAAGTCCATGACGCACAACCCATTTGTATCGGTCCATTTGATCGGCCTACTCGTATCGGTGTTTCTGCTTATTCAGTCATTGTATGGTTTATGGATTAATAGCTTTTCGGTATTGTATGATTATGATATTGTATTGAATACTTGACACTTATCTCGTGCACACACTTACACCACCCTCTAAGCTTTCTATAAGTTTATGCACGATAGATGCGTGCAGGTGATGTTAGGTTGCAGCAGCATTAAGCTTGGAGCATGCAGCTATTTTCTGGAGATTTAATTTTGACACATATATTTTCTTTTCAGCATTGTATTCAAATGATTATATTAGTAGATATGTGATGATGATGTTGCCTTTATGATTTGGGTAAATTTGTGGTTATGCTTATTACTAGTTAAATGTATAAAAAAAAAATCCTCCTTGTAGGATCCCAGGATCGAAAATCTGGCATGTGAATGCTAGGAGCCGAGAATGGGGTACTACGGAGGCTGTCGGCACTGGATTCGGCGATCGGGATTCCTGTGAATCCGATTTTTTGGTTTGGGACGTGACAGAAGTTGGTATCAGAGCATAACTTGGGAATACCTGGAGATAACATCACATATCTGCTAATAGCTATCCTTCACTCTATGATTGTTAAGAACATAGAACGATTAGATCCCCGAGTTCGAATAACTTAGAGATTTTCTGATATAGTTCCCTACCGTTGAGATTGAGGCTGTATAGTGTTCCAGTTCGATCGTTTCTAATCTAGGATTTGAAGTTCTTTTAGATCATCGTAGTGTTGGCGAGGCGTTTTGGGAGAAGGGGATTGGGATTCAGATGCATTGTTCCCATCTCTTAGGTGTTTGATTATGTTGACATGTAGTGTTCGGATAGAATTTTCCTTCATTGGTAAGCTCTGTATTGGTTATGTTATGGTTTAAATTTTGAGGACGAAATTTTTATTAGGAGGAGAGAGCTGTAAGCCCAGTATCCTAGACCGTATCATTTCATAGACTTCCGCGGTCTTACCGGTAGAATTTCGGTAACCTTCGACCCTTAACCAATATTTGCGTACGACCCTGATTCATATGCCGTCAACCCGTATCGACTCAACCCAAGACCTTTACAATAGTGACCGCGCTGTCATTGCGGTTCCGATGCTGCTACTTACGCGCCGAGGCGATATCCTGGTCAAGAAATGTGAGCCAACGTTCGGTGCGAAGAAAACGCTGTGCGTTGCGAAACCCAAGAGAATCTCTATGAGGTGTCACATCAATCCCATCAATCCATCAATCCATCACATGTCAAGTACACATCACCTTTCACTCATTCCCAAGCAACTACAAAAGTCAAGAATCTCTTACAAGCCCATACCTCTCTTACACCAAAAGCCCTCAAAGTCAAAAAGTTCTTACACCACCCATGCTTTTCTTACACAAATGGCCATAAAAGTCAAGATTTTCTTACACCCATCACTCACCACATCCATCACCCATCTCTCTCTCCCTTTACAACTCTCTCTCTCTCTTTCTCATTTTCAAACTCAAAAAAAATCTAAGGAGAGAAATTCCATAGGTATGAGAATTCATCAAGCCTCTCCCTCTTTTTCAAAACTTCAAGTGTGGCCCACTTTTATACCCCATGATCTCCCATCCTAACCATTCATTCTCCATCTCCTCCATTGGAATCAAAGCTAAGGTGCTAAGGAACCCATAAGAGCAAGAAGATCGAACAGTGGGTGCTCTTCTAGATGTTAAAAATTTGATTTCTATAGCCTAGATGTTTTCTTTCTTTCATTAGAGAAGTGTAGGACCCACCAATCAATGGTGGAGATCCCACACAATCTCATGGTTGTGGCCTAATGGCCTACCTTATGCATGCATGATCCATGCATGAGGCCTTTCTCTATGGGCCCCATCATGGTAGTTTTATTTTATATCATATTATGTTGAGTCATCTAGACCTTATAACCATGGTGGGGATGACATCCTCGCCATGCATTTTAATTATAGGCCATGCATGTGCAAGATCCATGTTGTAAATATAAATCTAGGTATGATGTGCGGGTGTGATTGATCTTGGGAGGGCTCAATAGTGGTAGAGCCCCTTTTCCTATGGCTGGATTGTCCTTCTATCTCTCTTTTTCCTCATTTTATTTCCTGATGTGTGTGGCCCATTAATGTAGTTCCCTTTTTATTTAACTTATATAATAAATTTTATCTAAGTACATGTTGCTGTCCAGAATTTTCTGGATAATTTCTGGTTATTTTTGGACCAGATTTTGGGACTATTTGGGGGACTATTCATACCTATTAAATATACTTTTCTGAAAGGTGGGGATATCATCTTCATGTCCTCCAAATTTCAGCCCCAACTGACCTTCATTGGGGTCCCAAAGGTGTGGTCCAAGTGAGGTGGACAGTCTGGATTTTTTGCACTGTTCCAGCAACATTCCACCATGGATAGTTGGATTTTTGAAATTTATTAAAATACCTATGCGTGTTTAAAAATTATAAAAATTTTCAGGGGGTAGCCTACTTATGGTAGGACCCACCTACAAAAGATTGGGGCCAATGGATGCCTGTACACACCATGGTGATGGCGGGACCGGCACATTATAATATGGTGTCTAGATCAGTTCGATTTTTAGGACAGATTGACTTATGTAAATGAATTAAAATATTTATAGATGTCTAAAAATTTTAAAATTTTTTAGTAGTGTGGTCCACTTATGTTAAAACCCACCTACCAAATTTCAGGGCCAATAGACCCCTGTACACACCGTGGTGAGGGACGGACTGGCCCACCACGTTGGGACGTCCAGGTCTGTCCGATTTTTCTTGACAGTCTGTTTTGTTTAAATTAATTAAAACACTTAGAGATATCTAAAAATTATGAAATTTTGTGGGGGTTTGGCCCACCTATGGAAGTATTACTCTGTGAAATTTCAGCTTCAAGTGATCCCGTTTGGGTATCCAAAAGAATGGGCCAAGATGGTTAGACTCCCAGATTTTTTCTGCTGTGCAGTCCAGCAATATGCCTTGATAAAAAAAAAACCATAATTCAAAAATATTTGTTATGATGGTGGGCCACCTTTTTGGGTTTCCTCTCATTGTATGCATGATGAGGGACCTTGGCCCTCAATTTTCAGAGTTTTAGAGGCCTTAGACCCACTCCAATGGAGTGCCCAAATTTAGGATAGCAACATGTTATAATTATGCTGGCCTTGGGCTGAAATTTTGAGGAGTGGGGCCCACCATATTATAAAGATCTTAGAAGAAATGATTTATACCTTTAGTTCCTTAAATGTTGAGTTTAATGAATGCACTTTTGAGGCTCACCATAATTGAATTTAATTGGGTCCATGAATGTAGCTAGTTGTTGAACTATTTAAGGCCCATAGAGTGGACCCATTTGATGTGTTCCAAGGCCCATGGGATTAGGCCCATTTGATGTAATTTAAGGCCTATAGAGTGGACCCATTTGATGTGTTCCAAGGTCCATGGGATTGGACCCATTTGATGTATTTTAAAGCCCATGGGATTAGGCCCATTTTATATGTATAAGGCCCATGGGTCGAGAACCATTTGATGCAATCTAAGGCACACGGGTTATGACCCATTGCAATGCACATAAGGCCCATTGGTGCGGCCCATTGATGTGGCCCATTTGATGAGTAAAAGGCCCATATGACATGGCCCATTTGATGTATTTAAGGCCCAATGGGGTGTACCTAAGGTTCATTGCAATGTGTGATCCAAACCTGATTTACCTAATGTTATTCACTACGGGCTACACCTTGGGAGCAATGTTGGTTTGACGTCCACATTGTGAGTATAATGTTAGTTAAATGTCCGCATTGCGACTCTCCCTAGGGCTCATTAGTAGGCCCGTACTTGTTGTATGCAAGCCGTCTAGGCCAGCTGCGTTGTAAGGATAGGGCATTACTTTATAACATACTTAGTATAATTCCATGACGCACAGCCCATTTGTATCGGTCCATTTGATTGATTTAGCCCATATGATTGATTAGGCCCATATGATTGATTAGGCCCATCTTGATATATTTGTGGCCTGCTGCTAAGGCCATATATGAGGCCCGTTGTTAAGGCCCACCTTAATGTGTATGAGGCCCGTTGTTGAGGCCCACCTTGATATGTATGAGGCCCGTTGTTAAGGTTCACCTTGATGTGTATGAGGCCCGTTGTTGAGGCCCACCTTGATGTGTATGAGGCCCATTGTTGAGGCCCACCTTGATGTATATGAGGCCCGTTGTTGAGGCCCACCTCGATGTGCATGAGGCTCGTTGTTGAGGCCCACCTTGATGTGTATGAGGCCCGTTGTTGAGGCTCACCTTAAATATATATGAGGCCCATGTTGCAAGGCCCATTGTGATGTATGCAAGGCCCATGGGTCATGGCCCATTGCAATGTATGTAAGGCCCAATTGGTGCGGCCTATTCGATATATTTATGGGGTCCATGTCATTAGGCTCATCCTGTTGTATTGGTGACCCGTCCATTGAGGCTCACCCGTGGTATATATTTGAATCCCATGTGTAGGGCCCACCTATTGTGTATTTAAAGCCCATGGGTTGTGGCCATAGTGATATATATTAGGCCTATGTGATGTAGCCCATACTGATGTGTATTAGACCCAGGTATGTGACTCACGTGTGAAGTATATTTGAGGCCCATTGTGATATATCTGAGGCCCATGGGTGCGACCCATCCAGATGTATTTGAGGCCTATGGGCAAGGCACATTGTGATATATGTTAGGCCCATGACTAGGGCCCACCTGTTTCGTATATTTGGCCCTTGTGTGAGGTCATGTGCCCATTATATATTTGATTCTATGTGGGCCATTCCTTGGGGGCAATGTTGGTTAAAAGTTCACATTGTCGAAGCCGATTATTGATACCGTTTATGAGTATGTGACATCATAACATCATGATACATGCCCATTCGCATCATCTGCATGTTTGTTATGAGATGTGATTGACCATTGCATATGTCATTGGGCAGAATGATGTGAGACTCCCTGATAGGTGGAGATTATCTCACATGAGTGCATGACATGCGCAGGATTGATGCATGATTGGATTGTATGACTCATGCATCTTGCATTGTGTTGTGATTATTGTACGCCCTAGTGACATCAGGGCCGTAGCCTCCACAGGCATATCGTGGATGGCCAGATGGGACACCGAAAATCTGTTCGAGCTTCGGGCCACCATAGATGGCCCTGGATGAAAATCCCTAAACACCTTCTTAGTTTCAGAGGATGCTCCAACATCTAGACCGAGTGGGTAGAAGAGCGTTGAGTGCCGACTACCAGATGGTTGCGCTCTCCACTGTGTCGTGGTCGGTTGGAAGGGGGTGTGGCCTTACCCGCCCGAGGGAGTAGGCATGGCTAGGATGAGTTTGACCAGCTCGAGGAATGGGTCCGCTATCAGCAAGCCGGGTAGGTATTGACAGACTACTGACAGGCGGATAGTGAGGTCTTTTCCACTTACCCAGTTGTGCGCTTGATTGGGGTGGCAGGTGGTGTTAAGTGTAATAGACCCCGGTGATTTTCCCAGAGAGGAACCGTACTGATATGAGGACTGACATGATATTATGACACCCTGTCATTTTTGTGCATGTGGGAGGGCGCACGTGGGCGGACACTGATGTGGGCGGGGCTGAGGCCTGGGTGAGGTACCACACTGGGTGAGCTACCAGCGGTTGGCAGGCTACTGTGCTGACAGGCTACTGAGTAGGAGTTGCATACTCATTCATTCATCCATTCACTATCCACTCGGGCTGGTGGTGCGCAACTAATTGTTGTGTATCTTCGTTATAGTAAGGATTTCGATTGGGCGCGCGACTAACCTGAGATCAGGAGTTTACCACGTTGAGTCAGACTATCCAAATTTAGGTATGGGACTGGTTTGGATAGAGGTTCCTTGTGATGGACCCCGTAGCCTGCGATACTACGTACTATCATCCCGATATCACACTCCAGCATGGTCATTCTATTAGCACCATATACTGCATATTCCATTACATCTTCGGCGTGTGGCATTGTGGGTTGTTATGTTTCTGTATTCCTATGACTTAGATGAGAGTGATGATATTTGTTAGCTCTTTCGAATTGTGTATTACATTATATCCATGTCATTCGACATTTGATTATCTATGACTCATCATTTGCATAGCTGTCCTATATTGCGTATTCTGATATTAATTAACTTATGGACTTGTTCATACTTCCGCTTATTCTGTTATCGCATGATTATAATCTTGTTAGTATTTCTGTTTAAGCTAATAATTCCTGCTCTTATCAGTGTTTCTGCTTATTCAGTCATTATATGGTTTATGGATTAATAGCTTTCCGGTATTGTATGATTATGATATTATATTGAATACTTGGCACTTATCTTGTGCACACACTTACACAACCCTCTAAGCTTTCTATAAGCTTATGTACGATAGATGCGTGCAGGTGATGTTAGGTTGCAACAGCATTGAGCTTGGAGCATGTAGCTATTTTCTGGAGCTTTGATTTTGACACATATATTTTCCTTTCAGCAATGTATTCAAATGATTATATTAGTGGATATGTGATGATGATGTTGCCTTTATAATTTGGGTAAACTTGTGGTTATGCTTATTACTAGTTAAATATAAAAAAAAACAATCCTTCTTGTAGGATCCCAGGATCGAAAATCTGGCATATGAATGCTAGGAGCCGAGAATGGGGTACTACGGAGGCTATCGGCACTGGATTCGGCGATCGGGATTCCTGTGAATCCGATTTTCGGGTTTAGGGCGTGACAGATATCCAAACCATCTATCATTTTAAATCATGAACTCAAAAATTAGGTAGATCTAGCTCTCAAATGAATCACACCACAGAGGGCAGTGGGGACAATGATGACCACCATTAAAAACTTCCTAGGATGCACCATGATATTTATTTGTTATCCAACCTGTTCATACTGTCACACGGACCTGGATGAAAGGACAGAACAAATACCAACTTGATCCAAAAATTTTGTGCCCCCTAGGAGGTTTTCAATATTTTCAACAGTAAACACTCAATCTCCATTGTTTTCAATGTTGTGGTCCACTTGAGCTTTAAATCTGCCTTATGTTTGGGCTAATGCCATAAAATAATCTCACCAAATGGATGGATAGAGTGAATATAACACTTACATCATGGTTGGGCTAGGACGACAACACAACAACACCGAGGTCGTTGCACACGCACACGACGGACAAACGTAGATTTCCTGAAAAGCCTTTAACAGTAAGTTCCTGTGTTGGAACTAGGTGGACCACTGTGATATACCCTGTCCATCCTTTTTGCAACCTTAGTTTAGTTTATGCAACAAAAAATGAGTAGGATATAAGTCTCCAGTGGGCCATACAATACGAAACAACGGGGATTGAACAGTCACAGTTGAAACATTCATATGTCCACAAAAAATTTGTATTAGGCTCAGTTCTTTGTGTTTTCAGTTCATCCCAATGGAAATGACCTCGTAAACGGTTTGGATGTCATGTAAACATTAAGTTTGAAACCAGGAAGGTTTCAGCAGCAGGTATTTTTCCTCAGGTTTTCCCTCTCGTGTAGTCCACTTGAGTGTTGGATCAAGATCATATTTTTTTAAATTAATTTTTATGGCTTAGAACAAGCTCGCAAAACAGATGAACGGGTGGATTTCTCACTAGCATCACGATGGCCCCGCCTAAGTTCACAAGAACTTCCTGCGAAGGCCCTGGCACACGAGGCATTATGCTTCGATGCGATGGGAGTATATTATATGCAGCCCCGGCCTCACCATTGATAGTGCGGCCCTGTTGGGCCAACTTAATCCATTTATTTTATATACATGATGTCCATTTGTTTTTCACGACCATTTTACGACATGAGTCCAAAAATGAAGAAGACTTAAATCTCAGGTGGACCATATTATCAGACACAGTGGTAATTGAACGCCTACCATTAAAACTTCCTAGGGCCCATAGTAATGTCCATTGTAATGTTTTGTTTCCATCAAACCCGTTGATAAGCTCAACCAGACATGGATGAAGAGAAAATGTAAAGATCATATTAATCCAAAACTTTTGTTGCCCATAAGAAACTTTTAATAGTCATTCACCACTATTTCTAGTGGTGTAGTCGACCTGGCATTTGGATTTGGAAAACGTCTTAAGAATATATAATAAAAAGGATGAAAGGCATAGATATACAAAAAATTCATTAAAGTAGGCCCCACACAGTAAGTGTAACAAAGGTGGTACCTAACAACACCTAATTTGCTCCCCTACTTTCTATAAACTGCTTGCGCGGTGTGCCACGCACCACCAACTTAGTTGTTGGGACGACATCACCAATTCTGAGGGCTCCACCATAATGTACGTGTTATATCCACACCGTCCATTTATTTGGAGAGGTCAATTTAGATCATGAGCGTGGAAATTATGAAGATCCATAGCTCGAGTGGATCTCACCACAGAAAGCAGTGGGGCACCGTGACACCCACCTTTAAAACCTTCCTAAGGCCTACCATGATGTTTATTTGTAATCCTACCTGTCGATAGGGTCACCCAAGCATAGATGAAGAGAAAAAAACAAATATTAGTGTGATCTGAAACTTTCCTAGTAGTTTTCAAAGATAAGCATTCAATCCCAATGCTTCTTGTGATGTGGTCCGCTTGAGCTTTCGGACTGTCTCATTTTTATGATTGTAACCTAAAATAAACTTGGCAAATGGATAGACAATCTGGATATAACACATTCATCATGGTGGGTCCAACGACAGCATACCACGCAATCTAATGCTTGATCTCTTTCTTCGCGGATGAGTAAAATGCTCCGCAGGTTTCTCCAGTTTTCTTTTCATTAGAAGCTATTATCTGGGTAGTATATATTTCAAATTTATCATCCAACTATGAAAGATGGGACACGACTCAACTGTATGTTAAGGTTGCATGTGCTCGACCGCATGTATAATATTCGAGTCCAACTGAGTTTGGGTAGAGTCCAGCCAAGTTTCATTACGTTTGAATTCGGCTCATATTCAAAACAAGCTCAACCATATGAAGCTTAGCTCACCACAAGTTTTTGTTAAATCCGAATTAGATGGAGCCAAGCCAAAGGAGCTTTTTGAGATAGCTTAGCTCGTGTATAACCCTAAGGAAAAGTCGATTTTGCTCATCATTAACTGCAGATATTACTGTTTGTCTCCTCTCACTATTGACCTTTACCGAATGACAATACTGTCGTCCCTTTACAGCCTCCTTTCAGTGTTCTTCAATTGCATGATAGCAAGGATTGGTGGAGTCCACATGATCATCTTTGCACAAAGATAGGTGCAGTCCACTGGAAAATTACTAATTCATCCGAGTTTTATGTGATCGGATGGCAAACAAATATTATGCCAAATATCATGGTGGCCCTGAGAAGTTTTCAAGGGTAGGGGTTTAATCACCACTGTTTCCTGTGTCACAGTCAACCTGAGAGTTGAATCTGCTTCATTTTTTAGCCCACAACAGTGATGTTGAGGTGATTAAGTGCAGCCTAACCGTGAGGTCTACCTTGATGAATGTATTATATATATCCACTCTGTTCATCACTTTTGCCATATCATTTTCAGGCATGATCCCAAAAAAATGAAACAATACAAATCTATGATGGGCCATACTATGAGAAACAGTGGCGATAAATGCCCCACCATTAAAAACTTCCTAAAGCCCGTTTTGGCAATGTTTATTTACCATCAAAAAAAATATAAGCTTGATTCAAAACTTTTGTCGCCCACGGTAAATTTGTAATTTTTGGGATCATGCATGAAAATAATATAGTGAAACACATTTAGGGATATAGAATATATAAACCAAGGTGAGCCCCAGGGTAAGTGCCCTACCGTCATTGATGAGACCGGTGCCGCACCTAATCCCTAATTAGATTGTACAGAAATGCATGTCCAACTGGTGCATTGCAATAATTTATGGCGTCGGCCCGAAAATAACAAATGCAAATCATTCACGGGATTTGACATTTGATTCTATGGCATGGACCGAAAAATGAGGTCGATACAAAGCTCAAGTTGCCAAACAAAAAAGGAAGGAATGAGAATTGAACACCCACCATTGAAACATTCCTAGGGTCACAGGAAGTTTACGACAAATCCATTCTTACCATCCATTTTTTTAGCTCGTTTTAGAAAATGAGCCAAAAAAATGAGACGACTGAATCACAAGAAGGCCACACAATAAGCAACATTGAGATTGAACACAAATCGTTGAAACTTTAAGTTTTTTATCAGCCTCATTTTCAGTCCATGCATTAAAATAAGCCCGAAAAACAGATGAACGATATCGATTTCTCACAAACATGAAAGAGATTTTTCTGACTATAAATCTCAAATTCCATCCACCTACTTTTCTGAATACTCTCAAACTTTACTTTCTAAGACTAAACCACTGCCTTTTTCTGGACGAAAATACATATGCATTACAAATCCATTTTTGGTAATATTCTTTCATCTCATCTTCTACAAAAACCCTTTTTTTTTTTTTGTAAAAATCCATTTTCTAGATTCTTCTCTCTTTTTCATACAACAATAACCCTTTATGTAAAATTCATTTTCTGAAATCTTCTATCCTTTTCACACAGCAATACCTATTTAGCTAAAACCCATTTTTTAAAATCTTCTTTCTTCTTCATATAAGAATACCCTTCCACTAAACCATTACTTTTTTGTCTTCATTTTAGTTTGTTAAGATTGATAAAAATGGTGCATCCATCGAAGAAAGCACGCAATACAGGTATATTTGATCAAATTCCCCTAAACCTAAACAAAAAAAAATAAAATTTATAGGACAGAAGTTTTGGATCAAGTTTGTATCTGTGTTTTCCGTTCATACATGTCTACATCATCCTATGAACAGTTTGGATGATAAATAAAACATCACTATGGGGCCTAGCAAGGTTTCAACGGTGAAAATGATTATCCCCACTATTTCCTGTGAATGATCCACTTTATCTTTAGATATGCTTCAATTTTGGGCTCAACCCCTTAAATTAGATGGAAAAATAGATGGGTAGCGAGGATAGACAAAATACATTCAAGGCGGGCCCAACTCAGTTTACTCAGTACAATAAGAGAGTACTGAGCAATCCGATTTTCAATTTGACCTACTTCTCGGTCAATTTACCTGAGTTGTCGACCAATTTAATGTTAGGCTCACTTAATTTCATTTGAAACTCGCTTAATTTCATGTGAAGCTCGCTCAATTTCATGTTAGGCTCACTCAATTTCATTTGAGGCTCGCTCAATTTCATGTTAGGCTCTCTCAATTTCATGTGAAACTTGCTCGATTTCATCTTAGGCTCACTCAATTTCATGTGATGCTTGCTCAATTTCACGTGAAGCTTTCTTAATTTCGTTTGAAGCCCACTCAATTTCATATTAGAATAGCTTAATTTCATTTGAAACTCGATCAATTTCATGTTAGGCTCGCTTAATTTCATTTGAAGCTCACTCAAACATACATCATGGTGGGACCCACATAACTTGGTGACGTTACTTTAGTAGTAAGTCTCGCTACTCAACCTGTTAGTAGCTAATCCATGTCCAATTGGACAACAAGAGGGCCAGGTTGGATGGAAACGGATTGGCTACTCCCCCTACCAGCCTAGTGGCTAGTGGTCAGTGCTCTATGGACCTCACCATGATGTATGTGTTTCATCCATTCCATTCGTCCATTTTTACATATCATTTTATGGCTTAATCTAAAAAATGAGAGGGATATAAATCTCAGGTGGACCACACCACAAGAAAACAATAGTGATCGGATATCCACCATTAAAATCCTCTTAAGGTCCACTGCATTGTTTATTTGACACTCAATCTATTGATTAGGTCACACAGACTCAGATGAAGGGAAAAAACAAAGATTAACTTGATGCAAAACTTTTATGGCCCCCAAAAAGTTTTTAATGGTTGACATTCATCCAACACCATTTCCTATAATGTGCTCCACTTGAGACTGGGATATACCTCTTTTTTTGTCTCATACCATAAAATGATCTACCAAAATATATGGATGGCATGAATGAAACACATACATCATGTTGGGGCTCACAGAGCACCGACCACCAGCCATTGGATGGTGGCAAGGGGCTAGCCAATCCGTTTCCGGGTTGGATAGGAAGGAAGAAAGATGGGGTCAACCTGTCCATCCGGACGGACAGTTAAGAAGGGTATTTTAGTTTGCAAACAAAAAATTCGTATGACAATAGTTTAGTTATGGAAAGTAAGGTCCCGTTTGTTAAATCCGAAGTCTAAAGCCCGAATCTGAAATATGAAGGCTAAATCTAAAATTTGAAGTTAAAAAACTTGTTTGGTAATTATGGTTGAAGTCTAAAAATTAAGTACTGAATTCGAAATAACCTATTTGTTAACAAACATCTGAAATGTCCGAAATATGTTAATTTGACACATTTGCCCCCATCTCCTGTTTGGAAATGTTTTACGTTATAAAGAAATTATTTTTTATTAAATGAAAATAAAATTATTCTATTTAATTCAAATAAACTAAAGTACTTAATAGAAAATTAAAATATCATTATTCATAAAAACAGAAAAAAAAAATAATGATTTGCATTTATAAGTGTGGTGACAATTTCTTCCGCATATTGAACATAATAGTTTGTTCATAGTCTCCAAATACTACTTCAACTTCAAACATATCATTCTCTGGTTCAATATTCATATCCAAAAGAACATTTCATCATTGTATTGTTGGAAGAGTGAATCAGAGATAGATTCTTTTCTGATGTAGTTGTGTAGTGTCATGCATGTAATAACTATATCTGTTTGCATCGAGAAGGAATATGGTGTAACCCGCTTCAAAATTGCAAAACGCGCCTTCAACACACCAAAAGACCTTTTGATTACATTCCGTAACTTTGCATGTATATGATTAAAAACCTCCTCTTTACTAGTAAGCCGCCCACCACTACGAAAGTCACCCAACCAATGCCGAATATTACGGTATGGTATCACAAATCCTCTTGTATGAGTGTAAGCAGCATTAACTAGATAATATTTATCTACATAAAAACAAATGACATTTTAGTGTCAAGTTATAATTTTACCAAGTTATATAAAAAAACATATTAAATATTACCAGGAGGAGGTAACGAAAATTTCTTTGTTGGATCAAACACATCATTCATAAGAACCCTTGAATCATGTGCCACCCATTCCCATCCGACTATGACATATGTAAAAATCATATTAAAGTCACAGATGGTTATAAAGTTCTGAGCACATTCACCCATTCATCTTTTTCTGTGAGGTATTTGTTTATATGTCAGGATACTTGCAGGAATGAGGGTTCCATCTAACACACCAACAACATCTTAAACATTAAAGATAAATTGTTAACTCTTGAGTAGGATGATTCAATTATAAATAAATATATTTATATTTTTTATATGAAGTTTTACCTTAAATATTTACTGAAGATGTCGGTGTATTTTGATTTCTTGGACATTTGATCAAATAATGAAGTGACAATCATTTCTTTGACAAATTATAACATAGCAAATAATATGTCATGAAAGTACTTATGCACTATTTGTGTTGAATGTACAAATCGATTTCTTATCAATCTATTCTAAATGTTATGACTAATTGTCATTATAAATATGACAATCTTTTCCTCGAGTGATACATATCTACTATCAAACAACCACTTTCGAATATAGGAAATAGTGAAAATCAGGCCACATTTGGTGACATAAAATAAAAAATGAGGTAGACATAAGGCTCAAGTGGGCCACATTGCAAGAAATAGTGAAAATTGGTCACCTACCATTGGAAATTTCTCATGGCCATAAAAGGCCCTGATCATGCTGCAATTTATATTTTTCCTTTTACATCAAAATACGTGTGACCTTATGAAGAGGTTATATGAGAAATAAACGTTACATTGGATTCTAGAAAAGTTTCAATAATAATTATATTCAATATCTGTTGATTTCTATGGTGTGGTCCACTTGAGTTTTACATGTACTTCATTTTTTGGGCTCATGCTCTGAAAAAGTTGATGGACTGTGTGGATCAAACACATAAATCATGGTAGAGCGTAAAAAAGTTTCACACGTTAAAAGTTTGGTTTTGTATTGTGCAAATAATTTAAAGAGAAAAAATTGGTGTAATAACTTAGAAAGGGATAATTTTGAAAGCAAATATTGTTGTTTATGAAAAAATTCACGGAGTACATCCACATTTACCATTAAGCCAGACTCCTATCATGAAAATAATTTAATGAAAAATCACTAAGCACTTTCCTTCTGCCGCATTAACAAACACTACTTAATATACAACATTTTTCAAGCTCCACATTAAGTGCGAAAATTCAGCATTGAAAACAGGCCCTAAGGTTTGGGCGGTTCTGAAATGCCGTAGAGTAAAAGGCGGGATTAACGGCGGTGGTAAAAATCTCAACATCAAAATATGCCCCACGCACAGTCAGGATTAGGTGAGCACGGCAATCAAGACCCGTGGACCTGAGGGCTGTAGGGCATGGGACAAAAAATGAGTTTGATCAAAAGCTCGAGGAGATCTAATGAACATGAAATAACGGAGATTAAATGCTTGCTGTTGAAACATTTGTGGAGCCACAATTTTGTTTTGAAAAATCCACCCCATTCATCTGTTTTTGCGGCTAATTTTATGCCATGAGTCAAAAATTAAGGCCAATACCAGTTTACAGTAGGCAAAACCACAGGAAACAGTGGAGAATTAATGCCTACTGTTGAAAAATCTTAGAGCCGTAATGGGGCACCCTGAGCTTTTGACCTGCATCACCATTCAGACCTACATTAAATGAGCCAGAAAACCATGATGAATAAGATAGATTTCTAAAAAGCAACACGATAGCCCAATGGACTGACGGTCGGACTCGGGGTCGCAAGGCCATGAAGCCACCGAAACCTAAGGGATTGGCTGCGCTAAGGCAAAGGCAGTTTTGACAATACCAAAATATAAAACCACGTTCGTACATGTACCTGACTATGGCGGTACATGAACCGACTTAGCTAGATTAGGTCGGTTGACTTGACTCGAAAAAGCTCAATTTGACACAGTTTGGAGTTGAGTTCGAGCTAAGTTGTGCTAATTTGTTTAGCTCTAAAAAATTTTGAGCCAAGTTTAGACTAGGCGTGAAATTCGGAGATCTATGAAGGAATGCCAAAAGCGAAGGCAGCTCTCTAGGTCTCTATTGACACTGGGGTGCGAAAGCATGGGGAGCGAACAGGATTAGATGCCCTGATAGTCCATATCGTAAACGATGATGAGTGTTCGCCCTTGGTCTACGCGGATCAGGGGACCAGCTAACGCGTGCCCAAACTCGCCTTAACTCAAATCAAACCCCAACTCGATGACTAGTTATTTTGATATTGATGCTGCTTAATAAGTATTGTTTAATGAAATAACTCAACAAAGGCAGAAAAGGTATGAATACGAGATGAAATGGCTCAACAAAGGAAAGGTATGAAACAAATACCCTTGTACCTACACCCAAATCTATAGCTTAAGTGATATACCCTGCAAGGGTCCTTGCTCTTGCTCGGGTTGTAGACTCTCAGGAGTTTCAACTCTCGGTCAAGGGTTCGAGTACCCATTGGTGGTGAAATTCCACCAGCGTGAATGTGTGGGGGTGTCTGTGCGTGTGTTATATATATAAAAAAAGCTAACAAAAAATTAAAAAAATAAAAAATACTCGTATACTTGATTTTTATGTTGGTTGTTGAGTGTTTGATGAACCACCTGTAAACCGATCCCGTTGCTTTACATGCTGTGAGAAATTGTCGGTGCACTCCATGCGTTTGAGAAAATGCTGGAGAGCCAAGTTTTTAATGGAGGGTGTTTAATTAATACCGTGTGGTCCACTTGAGACTTGGGTCAATCTCAGTTTTGGGCTCAAACCATAAAATGATCTGAAAGAGTGGATTGACGGTATGGATGAAAAATATACTTCATGGTGGGGCTCACAGAGCAGCGACCACTAGCCATTGACTAGGGGCAGGGTCACCAGCCAATCCGATTCCGTACGTTACATCATGTTGGTGCTGTGTTCGCAGCATTCACTGCATCCATTATTTAGCAACCTACGTCTTGTTCGTTGAAGAGTAAAAAGGGGGTCCGGGGATCCATCGCTGTCGGTACATCCCTGGCTGTGTAGCCCACAATGATGTGTTTGTCTTATATCTACGCCGTCCATCCACTTCATCAGCTCATTTCAGGGCGCAAGCCCAAAAATGCACCAGATCCAAATCTCAGATGGACCGCACCATAAGAAACAGGTGATTGATCATTAAAAACTTATTATGATCCACGAAAGTTTTGGATCAAGCTAATATTTGTGTGGTCCTGACATCCAGTTCTTTGTGACCTTATCTACAGGTTGGATGGCAGATAAACATGCCCCAAGAAGTTTTAATGGTGGACGTTCAATCACCACTGTTTCCTGTGGTGTCGTCCACCTGAGATTTGGATCTGCTCTTCTTTTTTTCTTTTCTTTTTTTCCTCCTATCCAAAAATAAGCTGGTGAGATGGATGAAAGGTGTGGATATAAGATAAATACATCACGGTGGGCAGTGCATGTTATCCACGCTCCTCTTATTTGGCCTTGATCACAAAATGAAGCTGACTGGATTTTCAGGTGGGACACTCAAATCAATTATACCTATCACCCTCTAAATCTACGTGGCATGGTCCACCTTACTCACTGAATTCTATGATTTTTGGCTGTTCATTCGTCCAAGAGAGGCACATGTAATAAATGAATTGGACGGCAGATAAACAACGCTAAAGCTAGGCCTCTCAATAGTTCGGCTCTGGATCTGATACAGTTGGATCGGGCTCCAAGTCTAAAATTTGTAGTTAGATTTGGATTTAGACCACACTTGGATTAAAAAAGGGTATATCCATACAGGATCTGCTTACAAATAGCTGTATCATTTTCAATTCAAAAATCCATATGCCTAATTCGAGTAAGATTTAGTCCGAATCCACCACTACAAATATAAAAAAATATAAACTAATATATTTAATTTAGTAATAAAATATTGTAATTTAAATATTTTCAATTTAAATCACATAGGTATATTGAAGTTTGAAAAGCAAAAGTGGAATTGTCACACATAATTTACTACTGTGAAAGTCGAAATGGTTGATAGCTTAAAGCATGCGATAGTAGAGATCTGATCGGATCTCACCACTATATCCGAATCCGACCAGAATATAATTCGAATTTATTTTTATGAACCCAAATCAAGTCCATTTAATTAATCAGAACTATTTTAAGATCTAACTCCACATTATACAAATTCAAAGCAAATTGAATCTCTAATCTGACCCGCTCCATTGAAAGCCCTAACCAAGGCAGGTGCTCCTTCTCAACCCACTCTAATGTTGTGGCCTACCTTAAGTTTTGGATTACCATGATTTTTGGGTTTAATGGATCTAAAGCTAGAATGGACCACACAGAAAGGAACAGTGGAGATGTAGAAATCCACCCCAACAATTATATTTATATGCCATCCAGCCTGCTTATAAGGTGAGACTCACTAAGATGTATAAAAAAAAAATTAAACATCACCTTATTAGGAACTTTGAATAAGGCTTTAATGAAAAAAAAAAAAAGCCTTTGAATACAAAGGCTTTAATTCAAATTTATTTTTATGAACCCAAATCGAGTCCATTTAATTAATCAGAACTATTTTAAGATCTAACTCCGCATTATACTAATTCAAAATAAATCGGATCTCCAATCTAACCCGCTTCATTGAAAGCCCTAACCAAGGCGGGCGCTCCTTCTCAACCCACTCTAATGTTGTGGGCTACCTTAAGTTTTGGATTACCATGATTTTTGGGTTTAATGGATCTAAAGCTAGAATGGACCACATGGAAAGGAAGAGTAGAGATGTAGAAATCCACCCCAACAATTATATTTATATGCCATCCAGCCTGCTTATAAGGGGAGACTCACTAAGATGTATAAAAAAATTAAACATCGCCTTATTAGGAACTTTGAATACAAAGGCTTTAATGAAGAAGAAAAAAAAAAAGCCTTTGAATACAAAGACTTTAATTCGGATTTATTTTTATGAACCCAAATTAAGTCCATTTAATTAATCAGAACTATTTTAAGATCTAACTCCGCATTATACAAATTCAAAGCAAATCGGATCTCCAATCTAACCCACTCCATTGAAAGCCCTAACCAAGGCGGGCGCTCCTTCTCAACCCACTCTAATGTTGTGGGCTACCTTAAGTTTTGGATTACCATGATTTTTGGGTTTAATGGATCTAAAGCTAGAATGGACCACACGGAAAGGAATAGTGGAGATGTAGAAATCCACCCCAACAATTATATTTATATGTCATCCAACCTGCTTATAAGGTGTAAGACCCGTATCTTGGTCCGTACCTTTCCGTACACTTCCGCAGTCTAACCGGTCGAATTCCGGCAACCTTCGACCCTTAATCGATATCGACGCGCGACCCTGATTCATATGCCAACAACTCGAGTCGACTCAGCACGAGACCAATACCATAGCAACCGCGCCGTCGTTACGGTTCCGATGCCGCGACTCACGCGCCAAGGCGATACCCTGGTCAAGAGATATGGGCCAACGTTCGGTGCGAGAAAACGCTGCGCATTGCGAAACCCAAGGGAATCTCTATGATGTGTCATATCAATCACATCAATCCCATCAATCAATCAACCCATCAAGCCATCACATGTCAAGTACACATAACTTTCACCCCTTTTCCCAAGCAACCACAAAAGTCTTCATCTCCCATACCTCTCTTACACAAAAAGCCACAAAAGTCTTCACCACCCATACCTCTCTTACACAAAAGCCTCAAAAGTCAAGTTTTTCTTACACAAACATCACTCACCACATCCATCCATCACTCTCTCTCTCTCCCTTTACATCACTCTCTCTCTTTCTCTCTTTCTCATTTCAAAATTTTCAAGCAACAAAAAATTCCAAGAGATCCCACGTATAGAAATTCTCAAGCTTCCCTAAACTCCAAGTGGCCCACCTTCCTACCCCAAAATCTCTCATCTCAACCCTCCATTCTTCATCTTAACCATTGAAGTTGAAGTTAAGGTGCCAAGGAACCCCTAGGAGCGAGAAGATCGGACGGTGGGTGTCTCTATAGGGTAGTTTTACTTATTTTTATGGTGGACCAAGTGAGGCCCACTGATCCATGGTGTGGATCTCACTTGGGGCCCTAAGATAAGGCCGATGGCCTACTCGGATCATCATGATCATTCCATGATGGGGCCATTCTCCATGGACCCCATCATGATGTTCATTTTCTTTAGAAAGGTCATCTAGACCATCCATATTGGTGGGGAAGGATCCCCACCGTTGATCTTCAGTTTTGATGGTCACGTGTGCAAAATGACCCACTTGATGTATGATTTCATGTAAGAGAGGGCCCATAATGACGGGGTCCCTCCATCACAAGCCGTGTCCCACTCTCCATGTCTCTCTCTCTCTTTTATTGCTTTTATTTTATTTTATTTTATTTTATTTTATTTTTTTATGCTATAGGATTATGGCCCACTTGAAATGGATCCCACCTTGATGTAATTATTTCATTCAAGTGGGGCCCACCTTAGATGTTATTCCCATGCCACCCATCAGTGGTGGCCCGCTTCATCAGGGCCCACCATAAAAAAAAAATAATCATAAACCGTCCAGCGTCTGGGACGCTGGACGTTTCAAATGAAAGAAGAGAAAAAGGAAAGAAGTAAGGGACTTTGGGTGGTCCACTTGGTTAGGCCCCACCGCGATGTATTTAGGCAATCCAAGCCGTCCATCCCTTTCACCATCTCATTTTAGGCGTTGAGCCAGAAAATGAGATTGAACGGAGCACCTGGTGGGCCATAGCGCCAAATATTACGTCCTCACCATTCAAATGCTATTTCTTATGTTATTTCACTTTTCAAGCGTCAAAAAAATCCAAACTCTGGACTCATTTGGACGGCCTCAGGCCACTGATCGCAATGGCTGGGGCGAATTTCACTTTAGCGGGCCCCGCGTGTGAAAAACCCTGAGAAAATAAGTTTTTTCTTTTTTTTGTAAATGCAGCCTCTGCCTCTGACGACGGACAGCGGCTGCACGCAGGCGCGTGCAGCCTTGTTTTGGCGGGCGGACGGGCGTGGGGTGGTGGCCCACGGCCCTACGTGTGGGCCCCACTATAATGTTTATCTGATATCCAACCCGCCCATTAGGTGGGCCATCCCAGTGGCGGGCCCCCCTCCAAAAATGAGTCAGATCCAAAACTCAGGTGGCCCACACCACGCGAAACAGTGTGAATTGAATTCTACCGTTGAAAAGTTTCTGGGGCCCACAGAAGTGTTGGATCAAGCTGAAATTTTTGTTGTCCCTTCATACAGGTCTGAGTGACCTTATGAACGGGCTGGATTTCAAATAAACATCACGGTGGGCCACATACGTGGGACCCACAGTGATTTATGTATTTTATTCACACCGTCCACGGTCCGTGGACGGTGACGCCCTGTGTGATGTATGTGTTATATCCGCACTGTCCACTGGACAGTGGGACCCACAATGATGCATGTGGTGCATCTAGACCGTCCATTCACCTAGTGAGATCATTTTCAAGCATGGGTTGTTAGTTGGGTGGACCAATCACATATGGGTTAGGCCCATTTGATTTGTAACAGGCCAATGGGCTAGGCCCATTTGAAGTATAAAAGGCCTATGGGCTAGGCCCATTTGATTTATAAAATGCTTATGGGATGGGCCCATTTGATTCATTTAAGGCCTAAGAATTTGGGCCCACTTGATATGTAAAGCCTATGAGCTTAGGCTCACTTGTTATTTAAGGCCTATGGACTAGGCCCATTTGAATTTCAAAAGGGCATGGGCTAGGCCCATTTGATTTATAAAATGCTTATGGACTAGGCCCACTTGATTCATTTAAGGCCTAAGAACTTAGGCCCATTTGATGTGTTGCAAGTCCATGGACTAGACCCATTTGATGTACTTCAAGGCCCATGTAATTGGACCCTTTTTTTTTTTAAATTTAAAGCCCATGGAGGTAGGCCATTTGATATATGTAAGGCCTAGGGATTTAGGCTCATTCGACTCATATAAGGCCTCTGGGTTGAGGCCCATTTGATATACATTTGGGGCCCAATTGGTGTGGCCCATTGGTCATATATTAGACTCATGAGACTACGCTCATTTGATGCAATCCAAGGCCCACGTGTTTGACCCATTGCAATGCACATAAGACCCATTGGTGTGGCCCATTTATGTGGCCCATCTGATGAATAAAAGGCCCATAGGATAAGGCCCATTTGATATATATGTAAGGTCCAATGGGAAGAACCTACGGTCCATTGCAATGTGTAAATCCATTACAGACTAAGTACTGACGTTTACAAAGATCGTGCCTTGGGAGCAATGATGGTTTGACATCCACATTGCGAGTGTAATGTTGGTTGGATGTCCACATTACGACTCTCCTTCGGGCCCATTACTAGGCCGTACTTATCGTGTATAGGCCGTCTAGGTCCATCTGCATTGTAAGATAGTTCATTTTGTTATATCATGTTTAGTACAGTTTCATGACTCATGATCATACGCATCATATGTATGCTTGACGTGAAAATTGCCTAATCATAGTATTTGCCTTCGGGCAGGTTGTTTATGGGCTCCCGGTTAGGCGGTGTTGCCCTACATGAGCGCATGATATGCGCAGGATGTGATGCATGACTGGATAGCGTGAATCATGCATATCGCATTTGTATGACATGGATATTGTAGATGAGTGGGTAGATGAGCGTTGAGTGCCGATTACCAGATAGTTACGCTCTCCACTGTGTCGTAGTCGGTTGGAAGGGGGTGCGGCCTTACTCGCCCGAGAGTAGGGGACAATACTAGGCTGAGTTTGACCAGCTCGAGGAATGGGTCCGCTATCGACGAGTCGCGCCCGATATTAGCAGACGGATAGTGTGGTCTCTTCCACTTACCTTATTACGCGCGATGTGGTGGCAATTTGGTTTAGAGTGTACTAGACCCCGGTGATATTTCATATTGAGTTGTATTGATGTGTGGACATAGATGAGGACCTGTATGCTTGAGTTACATTGCACGTAGTATGGCCTTTGGATGGCCGATACCATTCATGTCTTGCATCGCATAGCCTTGGTACGGCTCATGATATTATGGTTCCATCTGCATATTTCACATTACTCTGTCATTGCATGTTTATATTACTACCTTGCGCACACACTTTCACCACCCTCTAAGCTTTCTATAAGCTTATGCATGACCGTTGCGTGCAGGTGACGTTGGATCGCAGCAGCGTTGAGGCAGGAGCACATTGCAGAGCGTTTTGGAGTTTTTGTTCTTTACCATTGTATTTCCCTTTATGCTCATTGTACTTGTAAAGTTTTTGATCATAGTGGAAATGTAATGGAGTACTTGGTTGTTGTTTGTGGGTTATGCCTTTGGTTATGCTTATTACGAATCAGACTGACATTGGAAATCCTCCTCGTAGCATCCCAGGATCGGAACCTAGCGAATGAGAGCTAGGAGCCGAGAATGGGGTTCTACGGAGGCTGTCGGCGCCGGATTCGGCGATCGAAAATTTTGTGAGCCCGGTTTCCGAGTTTGGGACGTGACATAAGGCGAGACTCACTAAGATGTATAAAAAAAAATTAAACATCACCTTACTAGGAACTTTGAATACAAAGGCTTTAATGAAGGAAACAAAAATGGTTGTGTACGTCCTAGAAATGGAGCCTACAGATAAAATTTAAAAAAGAAAAGAAAAGAAAAAAAAAAACATCATTAACCTTGAGAAATCTTTACTCTCTGTGAGCCCCATCTTTTCATACTTGCACACGGTGATTTTTCATTGAATCAGGATATATATATATATATATATATATATATATATATATATATATATATATATATATATATATATATATATATATATATATGTTGAGGTCGAAATCTGGTCGGCTCTCCCTCCAATCTCTTAAACTGTGGACCACTTTAGCGTCTTGACCCTGCACAATAAGAACAGAGAAAGGAGACCCTGGCTTAGCCGGGGGACCCTCCGATGCCTAAGTCAGGTCAAGGGAATCCGAGTTTAGGTGGAGATTAGAGGAGAGTGTAAGATGTTGCGTAATTGTCCTTCTGGCATTGAGGTCTATTTATACTTGATTATAGAATGGTCCGGACCCGACAATCTCGGCACGATCAAGAGGATTTTTGGATTGTGAAGATACTGCCCGCAATCTGCTGATCACGCAGCGTATTAGGCGTGTAATGCGTATCTGTGAACGAAGTTATCGGCTATGTTTGGTTATGGAAGTCGTGGGTTTCCTCATTGGGCAGACAGAACGTCTGTCCTCAGGTATCCGCTCGGCTCGGCACGACTTGTCCAACCGTCGTCTTCCCTTGCAATTATTTGTTTGAACAAGGACAGTCTCCGTGCCTATCTCCGAGTCCGAGCTGATCTTATAGGTCCGTCTCGAGGTGGCAGACTCGTCTATTCTCCAAGACCTTCCTTGCCTCGAACCTTAGGGCGGAGCATCAGATCGGCCTCGCTGAGTTGGAGTAATTGTCGTGAGTGTTGATTGGCGGACGTCACATGCGTAAGACGTTAAGTATGCAGCTTCCATCATCAGTCGGATCACAGGGACTGTTCCGATCTGCCCTTCCGACCCGTCCTTCTATAATGAAGGTGCTTCCACGCTACTCACTCTTTTTAGCTTGGCGTCTTACTCTCAGATCTCACATGGGCTCGGATCTTCCCATATGTGTGTGTTTGTGTATGTGTGTGTGTATATATATATATATATATATATATATATATATATATATATATATATATATATATATATATATATATATATATATATATATATATATATATATATATATATAAGTCCATGTCCGGCTATTCCTATGACCCGCGTCATGTCCCAAAACTATTATCAGCCTAAGAAGCTCTCGATATGCCACTCAAATACTATTATTTCATGTGATGTGGCCCACTTCAATTTTTCATCTGTTTGAGTTTTGGGGCCACCTCCTAATAGGAGGAGGTGCAACTTATGGATGGATGTCACACACATCACAATGGCCTCACGGAGAATTTTGTTGCTAAGACTCGCTGCAACTACACTGGGAAATCGATCCCTGTGAGATTGCACACGTGTTGGTATCTTAAACATTGTTCGTCCATCAATGGAAGTATGTGTATGTATTTTAAAGGTCCCTTAATATACATTGATTCAACATCCTACGATGGAATGTGCTTTTAAAGCAATTGGTTGTATGATATGGCATCAAAGTAGAATATCAGGTGTTCAAATTTTTGTTCTCTTTATATCCCTCCAGTAGTTTGTCAGCTCACGTCATGACATGTTAAAAAAATGAGGTAGATCCATAACAAAAGCAGGCTACACTACAAGAACACAGCCAGGGAGGAAAATGTTTACAGTTGAAACCTTCTGGGTCCACCATCATATCTATATGCCATCCAAGCCCTTCATAAGGTGATTTCCACTAGTATTAACTGAAAACACAAAAATATTAGCCTAATCTAAAACTACTATGGCCTACAACTGTTTCGATGGTCATAATTCAATTGCCACTACTTAGTGTCGTGTGGTCCACTTGAGTTTTGGATCTGCCTGATTTTTGGGCTTATGCCCTAACATGATTAGGAGCAAGTGATGGATGGAATGGATTGCATGCAGACATCACATAGGATGGGCCCACAAATCTTTCTACTTCACGGGTTGGGGTTGTTCGAAATTCCTACTAAAATTGTCTGCGTGAATGGTTTATGCACACCATAAAACATGTTATCTGGATGTCTTCAATCTGTGCAGAAACAAGGATTTTGATTAATCAAAAAGGCCATCGATCAATCGAGTGAACCCGATTAAACAAATTGGTTTATGAATAGTTTTGGATAGGTTTGATAGATCGATTTTGGAGGTTTGAGTGACCAATATAATTTAGAAAATTTATGTTAACTCTCTATACACCTTTGACCATGTTCGATTGATCAAATATGGGGGCTTGATCGATCAATGATTAAATCTATCAAACACGTGATTTTACATAATTGTGCGATTTATTTCCTATTTCAGGTGTAACACTACATATATGGGTGCAATGCAAGATTAGGATATTGGGGGGCTTATTCTAGAGAAAAGTTATGGTTTTGAGAAGGGTTCCAACATCTATAAGTTGATCTATCTCTTCCACTTCCATTTTCATTGTGGATTGTTTGTCACTTTGTGTCATAGTTTTTTCTTGCAAGTGTTTTTCCACGTAAAATTATATATTTTCTATGTTTCTTTGTTTGTGTTTATCTTTCATTTGTGTGATTTGAATTTGCTTCCGCGACTCCCAACAAGTGGCATCAAAGATATACATTGGGATTTGAGTTTAAATTTGAGATGTGTCGATGAAAGGATTGAACGTAAAGTATAAGACAGAGAAGTTCATCAAAAAAAAAAAAAATTTTGAAATATGGAAGGTGAAGATGAGAGGCATTTTAATTCAGTATGGATTGCAATAAGCACTCCTTAATATAACGAAACACCATGCGAATATAAGTGCTGAAGAGTGGGAAGAACTTAATTAGGGGGTAATTACCTTAATATAATAATATTTGGTGGATGACATCCTTTATAATGTCATTATTCAGAAGACCACCACAGAACTTTGGACAAACTTAAAAAGCTTATACATGAAAATCTTTCTCAAATAATTTATATTTAAAAAGCATTTATATAATTTGAAAATGGTGGAAGGATTAGATCTTAATGAACACATTACCGCATTCAATCAATTACTTTGCAAGTTAACGAGAGTGGAGGTGAAGATCAACAAAGAAGATCATGCATTAATCATGTTGAATTTTCTTCTAGAGTCATATAAGAGTCTCGTAGGCATTATATGTCATAGTAGGGAGACCATTGACGTTAAAACTATTATTACAACCCTTCATTCGAAGTAGTTGATAAAGAACTATAATGGATCGGGGGTTCCTCTATAAATGTGTTGGTTGCTAGGGAAAGATCATTCTGAGTGAGAAAATGAGAATTTGCAGTCTATGTTCAATTCCAAGGGCAAAGGGAGGATGAAGTGCTGGAACGGTGGTAAGTCGAGGCATATGAAAAAGGATTGTGGGAATCTCAAAGCTCATAAGGGAAATAAATTAGATGAATCGATGATTGAGGCCAACACAATGAAATCCAGTGAGGAGGTGGGTGGTTTCGATGTTTTAACTGTATCCAAATCCGAGTATCTCAGCAACAAGTGAATTTTGGATTATGGGGCTTCATACCACATGATTTCTTATCGAAATTGGTTCACCAGTTACAGTGAATACGATGGTAGCCAGGTATTTTATGGACAATGATTTTGCCTGTAAAGTTGTTGGTATCTAATCAGTGCACATCGAGATGTTAGCTGGGATGTAGTGTATCTTGACAAATGTGAGACACGTTCTTGATATAAGGAAGAATATGATATCTCTAGGTGCTCTCAAGGCACTTGGGTGCAAGTTCATTAGGTTTGATCGTGTCCTAAAGGTTTCAAAAGGGGCATTCATTGTTATGAAAGTGTGGCAAAGCAATAATCTTTACAAGATGATCAAGAATACCGAAATGGGTGAAGCTGCAACATTTATAACAGAGTCCGCATCAGTACGTTTGTGACATGTGCGCCTAGGCCGCATGAGGGAGCATGGTATAAAGGTACTTTTTGATCATTGTTTGATTCCTGCGTTTAAAAATGTTGATTTTAATATACGTGAGCATTACATATATGGTAAACAATCACGGTTGTCTTTTAGATTTAAAAAATATATAAGTTTGGATGTGCTTGATTATGTGCATTCGAATGAATGAGGGTCATTGCCTAGGATTTTTGAAGGATAGTCATCAATCTTTTTCACATTCCTTGATGATTTCTCCAGAAAATAAGTGAGTTTATTTTCTAAAAAAATAAATCTGATGTTTTCACCACTTTCGAGATATGAAAGTGGTGAAAACACACACACAATGTGTGTATGTGTGTGTGTGTACACTGAAAATTAGCACCCACACTGATTTAAAAGTTGTTAGTTTATGAAAGGTGGAAGTAGGCTGATTTGTGAATGTTGGAGTTGCCACTAGCCAATTAATCTCGGAATTTCGTAGTCTGCTAGAACCTACGAAATATATAAGGTTGGAGAAATCTGAAGACTCCCTTACCTTAGATTAACTCTTGGTCTGCGATTCGAGATTTCGGGTAAGGGACCTCGGTTACAAAGAGGGAATGTGTTAGACACCCTCTTTGCTCATACAAATATACGGTCTCTACTTGGTGTGGTAAAATAATCTCAAGGGATGATGTATGCTGTGGTTGAGACGGGACTAGGCACACATGTAAATTTCTGATGCAGCAAGATCCAAGATCTCGACAAGCCACAAAACATATGTCCAACGGTGTGTCTAGAAGGCGGATGTGATGATGGTCATGCAAAGGGATAAGAAATTAGACTAGATCACTAGAAATTTTTAATATAATAGGATCCGGTACACAGTAAGTCACAAAGCATACATTCACTAGAAATCTAAAGGAGCAGAGGGGTTGAGAAGGGAATAAATGTTATGATGAATGCTTGTGTATGAGATGAATGGATCTTTGGCTTGAACTTGAATGAGCTAAGATATGGACCGGGCCATGACCACTTTGGACTAAGTCTAAGACTTGAGATGGTTGAGGTGAGGCTATAAGGTGGCTGAAAAATTTTAGAATTTTAAGCTTAGGAGCTCCTCCTTACCCTCACTCTCACTCTCTTCTCTTCTCCCCCTCTCTTTCTCTCACACTTGGAAAGTGAAGTGGTTGTTGTGTGTGGAAATGAGAAGAGGAGAAGGCTATTTATAGTCTTCTCCAATGGTTTTTTGGTAAATGTGGGGTTTAGGAGGGGTGAAAGCTGATGTGGCAAGTTATGAGTGGTTGGGGAGAGAGAAATGTCACGTGGCGCACTCTCATTGGCTCTTGGGGTTGGTAAAATAGTAAATAATGCTGGCTAGAGAGGTAATTTTAGAATAAAATTGACTTTCGGGCGTAGAGACAACTGTCGCTCGAAGGACACACGTGTCCAACGAGCGAAGGTAATCGGAGTACCGTCGGAGGTAGTCAAACTACTGCCTGAGTCGGGCTTGAGCGTGTGGGCCTCGTTTGATGCAATGGTTCATCCGATAATCTTCTTTCAGGCTTTTGGGTTTGGATAGGTGGGTTTTCATGCCGAATTATGTGTATATTCTCATTCTAACAGGGTTTAAGTTCGGATTGGAATGCAGGTTAGGCTAAGTTTAGGACTGTGGTTAAATGGGAGATTTAAGGGTTCGGATTGGATATTTGGGGTGCAGATGAGGGGGTTGGGGATTAGGGTTTTGATTAAGATTTGGGGTTCGGATTAGGGTTTGGGGTTTGGGTTATTGATCATGGTCCGAATTGTCCTTGCCTTTTTAAGATGTTAGTATAACATCCTGAATTTTCACTGTTTTGGATGCCTAAAAATCCTTAAATTTTTTATTTTTTATTTTTATAAATTAACTTACAATATCACTTAAATGACCATTAGCACTTAATGTTAGTTTATACAAGGGTGGTACCAGTAAAGAACCACACGAGTCTGATTAATCAACCGTAGGAAACCACCGAATCCGCCTGATCACTTGAACATCAGGTGTTGCTCTATGATTTACTCACATAGGACCCAAATCTAACTGACCCGTCGCTAACTAATCAAGACGAGCATAACTAAATTAAAAATCTAAGTGAATCCGAGTCAGATAAGGCCCGGATCTTAACTAATAGACCAAATCAACTCTTGTAACGTATCGTCCAACCAACATAGTGTCTTGGGGCGTCTACGTAGGATTTGCCGCAGAACCATTCATTTAAGCTACTCGTGGTGGGGTACCATAAGTTAATTAACCTAGGATTAGCCCATTAGAGTAGATTAGACTGTCACGCCCCAAACCCGAAAATCGGATTCATAAGAATTCCGATTACCGAATCTGGTGCCGACAGCCTCCGTAGTACCCCATTCTTGGCTCCTAGCATTCATATGCCAGATTCCGATCCTGGGATCCTACCAGGAGGATTTTTTTTTTTACATATAACTAGTAATAAGCATAACCATAAGATTACCCAATTCACAAAGGCAACATCATCATCACATATCCACTAATATAATCGTTTGAGTACAATACTGAAAGGGAAATACATAAATAAAAATTAAGCTCCAGAAGACCACTGCACGCTCCAAGCTCAACACTGCTGCAACCTAACATCACTTGCACGCATCTATCGTGCATAAGCTTATAGAAAGCTTAGAGGGTGGTGTAAGTGTGTGCACAAGGTAAGTGCTAAGTATTCAATACAATACTATAATCATACAATATCGAAAAAATTGGTAATCCATAAACCATACAATGTCTAAATAAGCAGAAACACTAACAAGAGCAGGAATTATCAGAGTAAGCAGAAATACTGACAAGATATAAATCATACGACAACAGAGTAAGCGAAAGTATAGACAAGTCTATAAGTTAATCAATATCAAAATACGCAATATAGAACAACTATGCGATAAGGAGTCATAAAGAGTCAAATATCAGATGTCGAGGATGTAATGCAATATGCGATGCGTATGAAATAATCATGCTGGAGTATGAAGTCGGGATGATAGTACGTAGTATCGTAGGCTATGGGGTCCACCACAAGGGACTTCTATCCAAGCCAGTCCCATACCTAAATTTGGATAGTCAGACTCAACGTGGTAAACTCCTGATCTCACGTTAGTCACGCGTCTAACCGAAATCCATGCCATAACGAAGGTACACAATAATTAGTTACGCACCACCAGCCCGAGTGGATAGTGAATGGATGAATGAATGAGCATGCATCTCCTACTCAATAAGTCCACATATCAGTACGGTTCCTCTCTGAAAAATCACCGGGGTCTATTACACTCCAACCAGATTGCCGCCCCATCGCGCGCAACAAGGCGAGTGAAAGAGACCTCACTATCCGCCTGCCAATATCGGGCCCGGCTCGTCGATAACGGACCCATTCCTTGAGCTGGTCAAACTTAGCCTAGCTTTGCCCCCTCCTCTCGAGCAGGTAAGGCCACACCCCCTTCCAACCGACCACGACACAGTGGAGAGCGCAGCCATCTGGTAATCGGCACTCGGTCTAGACGTTGGAGCAACCTCTAGAACCAAGAGGATTTAGGGACTTTCACCCAGGGATATCTATAGCACCCCATGTAGAACAGATTTTTGGTGTCCCATCTGGCCATCCACGATATGCCTATTGAGGCTACGACCCTGATGTCGCTAGGGCATACAGTAATCACAGCACACAATGCAAGATGCATGAGTCATACAATCCAGTCATGCGTCAATCCTGCGCAAACCGTGCACTCGTGTGAGAAAATCTCCAACTATCAGGGAGTCTCATAACAACCAGCACTATGGCATATGCAGTGGTCAATCATATCTCATAACAGACATGCAGATGATGTGTATGGGCATGTATCATGATGCTATACAGTCACATACTCATAATTGGTATCAATAACCAGCATCAACAATCGACCTCGACAATGTGGACATCTAACTAACATTGCTCCCCAAGGAACGGCCCACAAAAAGCCTAACATATAGTGGACTCTTAGCCGCACTCAAGGGCCAAATATACAACACCATGGGCCTCACTCAAGAGTTTAATATACATCACGATGGGCCTTTCACATGGGCCTAACATACATCATAATGGACTCCATCGCCTGGACCTCAAATGCATCATAATGGGCCTCATCACATCGGTCACATATGCATCACATCGGGCCTCAAACACGGGCCGAATGCACATCACAATGGACCTCAAGTATGGGTCTCATATATATCATATAGGTCTCGATAATCGACCACGTTCGGTAATCGGTCATGATAATCGGCCTCGATCAATAATCGATCAATCGGTCAGGATAATCGGCTTCGGTTGCTAATCAATAATCGGTCGTGATAATCGGCCTCGATCGCTAATCGGCAATCGGTCATGATAATCGGCCTCGATCGCTAATCGACAATCGGTCAAGATAAACGGCCTCGATCACTAATCGGCAATCGGTCAGGATAACCGGCCTCGATCGCTAATAGGCAATCGGTCAGGATAATCAGCTTCGATTGCTAATCAGTAATCGGTCGTGATAATCGGCCTCAATCGCTAATCGACAATCGGTCAGGATAACCGGCCTCGATCGCTAATCGGCAATCGGTCAGGATAATCGGCCTCGATCGCTAATCAGCAATCGGTCAGGATAAACGGAATCGGTAAGAATGAGCCTGACAAGGCCTAAGGGAAAGTTACAACGTGGACATTAAACCATCATTGCCCATCAATGTGGACATTTAACCATCATTGTCCATCAAGGTGGACATTTAACCAACATTGCTCCCAAGGAGTAGCCCACGTAGAACCAAACACATAGTGGGCCCCACGGCCTGGTACAAGGGCCTAATATAAATCAAATGAGCTACACCAATGGGCCTCACGTACAACAACTGGGCCGCATCATTGGGATGTACTAATGAGTCCCATAAATATATCAAGGTAAGCCTCACAGATAAGCCACAAGTATATCAAGGTGGGTACCTCGAACGGACCACAAAATACATCAAAGTGGGCTTGATGGATGGGCCACAAAGTACATTAAAGTTGGCCCGATAAATGGGCCACAAAATACATTAAGGTGGGCCCAACAAATGGGCCGCAAAATACATTGAGGTGAGCCCAATCATATGGGCCTCAGATACATCATACGGGCCACAACTTATGGGCCTTAAACACACAATCGGTGGCCCTACACATGGACCTATTACAATCAAGTAGGCCCCATACCTGGGCCTCCAATATATATCTCAATGGGTCTCAACCCATGGGCCCCAAATACATCACAATAGGCGTCGAATCATGGGCCCCAAATACATCATGTTGAGCCTCGAATGCATCGCAATAGGCCACAATCCATGGGCCTAATACCTAATAGGTGGGCCACATCCACGGGCCTCCATATATAACCATGGGCCTCCCTCACAGGCCTCATAAACATTTACACCAAGTGGGCCACAACAATAGGTCACGCCAATAGGCCTCATAAGCATCAAGTGGGCTGCATCAATGGGCCTAATACCATGGGCTTCAATCACACAACAGGTGGGCCTCATGGGTGGGTCGCCAATACATCAAGGTGGGCCTCATTAACGTCAAATCAGGCCCACCATTCTGGGTGAGCAACTTACACCATATATCTATTTTTAGAGATCATTTTAAGGAGTTACCCAAATGAATCACAACGGTAGATCATCCGGGCCATACCACAACTAACTGTGGAGATAATGGTTCTTACTGTTAAACTAATCACAAGGCCCACCATAAAGTTTATTCCCCATCCAATCTGATCATAAGGTCACAAAGACCTAGATTAAGGGAGGGAACAAATATCACATTGATCTAAAAGCCTCTGTGACCCAAAAAGGGTTTCAATGGTAGACATTCAATCTCCACTGTTTTCTGCAGCGTGGTCCACCTGATCAATAGATCTATCTTATTCTTCTTTCCAAGCCATAAAAATTATCTCTCGAAATGGTTGGACGTTGTAGATACAACACCTGCATCATGGTGGATCACAGCAAGGACGACGTAGATGTAGAGCATTAGGGTGGGCCGTACATGGCAGATGGACGATGTGGATACCATATCTAAGGTGGATCCCACTAGCAAATGGATATGCGGTTGGGATATAACTGGGACCACATGATGGGGTCCATGAGGTTAGCCAATGGCAATACAACAGCTATATTGCTACTGTAGGTACACCGTCCAACGGTTTCCATTAAAGGTGGGTGCCACATGGGGCCCACCATAATATAGTATATAATCTATATATATATATATATATATATATATATATATATATATATATATATATATATATATATATATATATATATTAATCCAGAACTTCTATGAAAGGATTTCACTGGATGACGTTCATTCGTTCACCATCGGTGCAGTCCACCTGATAGATCTGCCTCATAGGGATGGACGGTGCAGATGAAAGGTAGGCCCATGTTGGGTGGACTAGATGCAAACATATACATCAGTGTGGCCCACATACATCAGTGCCCACCGTCCATGAACCTAGACGATGTGGATTCCGATCCATGCATCCAGGTGGAGTCCACATGAGTGGACGGTCAGGTTATAACACATACCTCATGATTAGACCCTCAGGCCTGCTGATGACAGCAGCAACTGTTGTTGCTGTAGCAAAACAATTGCACGGTGTGGCTGAAATCCACATCACAGTAGGCTCCACCGTGAATGGACGGTATGGATGATGCACATGCACGACTGTTGGTCTCACCGTCCGAGTTGCTAGGCGGTGTGGAATACAAAACATACATCAGTGGGTCCCACGTGGGGCCCACCATGATGTTCATATGCCGTCCAACCCGTTGTAAAGGTCGCACGGACCCAGATGAATGGGAAAGACAAATTTCATATTGAGCCAAAACTTCGGTGGGTTTCAATGGCAGCCATTAAATCACCATTATTTCCTATGATGTGGGCCACCTGAGCTTTAGATGGGGCTGGTATTTGGAGGGCGGCCCACTACCCTAAGGGCCCACAAATTGGACGGTATGGATATATAGAACACACATCATGGTGGAGCCCACGGCCGACCGTGGGACGCTGGTCGCCCACCCATCTGAAGACGCTGCAGCGTCTGCTGCAGTTGTCAGGGGGGCAGCGCCTACTGCCCCTTAAACCCTTTTTTTTTTGAAAAAAATGAAATGTTGTGGTTTTTCATAGGTGGGGCCCTCATCAAATAAATCTAACCCGTCCATTACATAGTATGGCTCAAAACAAACCCAATGAATCCAATGTTGGATATTTTTCAGCGTATAGAACAAATCTGGAAACTTTAGATGGTGGAGGTCACTATTTACTAAGTTATGGCCCACCAGATGCTCCATTCAATCTTATTTTCTGGCTCAACGCGTAAAATGAGTTGGTGAAAGGGATGGACGGCTTGGATTAGAACCATACATCAAGGTGGGGCCTATGTGAGCGGTCCACCCCCAAACCCAAAAGAAATCTCTCTTCTTTTTTTTTTTACAATTCACGTCCAGCGTCCAGAGACGCTGGACGGCTTGGCATGTCTTGCATAATGTAAGGTGGGCCCTGCTCAAGTGGGCCACCGATGGATGGTGTGGGTACAATACATACGTGAAGTGGGCCCCACCTATAGATGACTTGACTAAAATATATGCTTCATGGTGGGGTCCATCCGGGTGGGCCACATGGCCACATCTTCAAATACAATAGGAAATGAAAAAGAGGGGGAGAGACAAAGAGAAAAAGAGAGTGAGAGAGAGAGAGAGAGAGAGAGAGAGAGAGAGAGAGAGAGACACCTACCTTGGGATCTCATCTTCTTCTTCCCCCTATAGCCCCTAGAGCTCCAAGGGAACAAGATTCAATGGTTGGGATTAATTTTGGAGGGTTGGATTTGGGGGTGGAGAACTTGCAAATGGTTGGAAATGGAGAGCTCTTATGGATGTTGGGAGCTTACTCTCTCTTGCTAGGAAATAAGAAAGAAAGAGGGAGGGAAAGAGAGAGGTGGTAGTTCCTAGGCAATTAATGAGTTTGACTAATGGGGAAAAAGGGAATGGGTGATTGCTTGAAAGGAGTTATGGCTAGGATAGGGTGAGGTAGGGTAGGGTGATGTCACCCCTAGGGTGACATCATAGCAATTATGGCTTTCTAGGGAAATACATCAACAGGTATAGGTGGGTCCCGCGATCAAGCGATCGATGGTCGAGATAATGCACGGGCCGGATCTCATAATCTGAGCGTCGCCTTGACACACGAGACGTGGCGTCGAAATCGAGTCGATGGCGTGGTCGAAATGACACAAGTCTTAGGTTGAGTCAGCTCGAGTTTACAGGATGTGACTCACGAGTATGCGAAATTGTTATTTACACGTCGCGAGTTGCCGTAATTGGACAAGGAGGACTGAGAGAGTTGACAAAACAGTACGGACTAAGATACAGGCCTTACATAGACAGGTTATAATAGGGCCTAGTGTGGGTCGCCAAGCCAGACGACTGTTTACACTTTACATCAGCCTGTACAGGCTATACCGCGGAGCAGGAAGGTCAAAAAATTATAAAAATTTAGGAAAACATATATCTCACTGGGCTTGTGGTCCATCGTGGATCACAGACTCAGTGGACTCCCAAAGGTTAATTATTCAAGCCGTTCCTATAGCACATGTCAACTCACCTAAGGCCAAAGTTGAAATCTGGCAATGGATAATGAAACTGAGACTCTGGAGTTTTCAACCATCGGATTTCTTCCAAATTTATGGTGAAGGTCTAATGTAGTGTCCTACATCCATCCACAAAGTCTGGGACCCGATCATGGTACGATGACCGTTAATTGTAAATCGGACCCGTACGATCCAACCCCATATCCGATCGTTCCTAAATTTTGCATGGCCCTTTAACGGGCCATGGACCACCTACCCTATAAGTTTTATGACTAGGGGGTTACCAGAACTGACCCAACAACTGGAATGGACCCCACAGGGCCATTTGAGGATCGGGACCATATGGTCAAACCTCATATTCATTTATCCGTTTGATACCAAACTTCGCATGCCCCTTGTTGGGCCATGAGACACCTACACAACCAATTTGGTGGCTAAAGGAGTGTTAGGGCCACCCCAACACAATAGATAGTCCTAATGGGCTATTTTGAAAATTTGAGGAAACTTGGGGCCAAAGGGCCCAACTCTAGGAAATAAAATTCTAGCCCTTATCTCATAATTTCCACCACAACTACCATTGCTAGGGGAGTAAAGAGAGAGCTAGAGGGCAAGGAGGGAAGATTGAGAGAGTGAAGAAGATCCAAGGTGGACCCTAGTTCGTGGTGGTGCCAAGGAAATCAACCCTTCTAACTCCCTACCCCTTTCTTCAAAGGGAACTCCCCACCTCAACCACAATGATCGTCCGTGAGTCATCTAGGTAAGATCGTTCACCCTTCTTCTTGAGAATCCATGTATTAAGAAGGTTTGGCTTGGATTTCTCACATGCGAAAGCTTGTTATAGGGATTTCGGCTAGCCAACCCCCAAAATCCTCTTTTTTAGGTGGCCTATCAAGCCTCCAATGATCTGAAGGTGCGAACAATTGATCTTAGGTGGCCTAGCACCAATTCTATTATGAGTTTAATGATTTTGATTACTTGGATGACATCTTCGGAGAACCTAGAGAATCCCTAGGAATACGTGTTCATTGAAATTGTATGGAATGGTATGTTTGAATCTCATGATGTTGTTCTTGTTTCTCATATGATTTTATATATGGATGATTATATGCTCATGCCTTGTTAATTTTTTCCATGTATTGTTGCTTCAGAGTATGTATGATTTCATTACTCTTATGCATGTAATTTCTTAAGATGAAGTGTTTAACTTCCTCACACACACACACATACTCACATGCACTTGTTTCTTGATATGGTTAGCCTTGCTTGCTATGAGAATATGAATTATATGTTGATAAGTATGAGAACATGATGTTGTTTATTTTAGTGATACATTATTAGTCGACATGCTATGAATCACTATTCGTACCCTTGGGTTAGCTAGAAACATGAGGAAAGCGAAGGTGGTTCCGTTGGTAGGACCGCCTCAAGGCTAAACCCATGGATTTGGGTGAGTGCGTGTGAGAGACAGTAGTTAGAGTACATGGGTTGCTTGCACCTGATGTCGTTTCGTCACGTACTTGCCAGGCCTCCGTGGTCTAGTCTACAGGCTGACCAACCGTGTTTGTTAACCCTGTTTTCTCACATATGTATGGAACCTGAACCACCTTACAACTGTTGTAGCCCATCAATAACCCACTTGAAACTGGTCCATAGTCTCATGAGCCAGGCATGGTGGAATGAAATACTGTGTTTGCACTGTTAGCCTACGATGAGGTGCCGCGCCTCCCCTTAGTGACTGCGAGCGATCCCTTTCTCTCGACACTCCTCATGTGCTTAAAGTTAGGGATGAGGAACCCGACGAGATCACGGACCATGAGATCTCAGACTCACGCATTGGGGGGCCTTGGCCTTGCAACCAATTTAGGGCATTGATATGTGGGGTGCATCAGATTTTTCAACCTACTGGATGAATGGACTTAACTAATAATTCGGCTAACATGATCGCATTGCATCGCATTAGTTAGGATAACGACTCAGAAGTCGAGGTCGCTCTAAGGGAGTGTTGACATACGCGATCATTAGATAGAGTCGCTCGAGGGAGCGTTGTGGCGAGGGCATGCATCATATCATCCCGCATGCATACATTTTAATAAGAGTTGTTAGGTGTTAATGATTGACTACGTTTCATTAAGTTCATATTACAATTGATGCCTGCTATAACTTAAGATTAATAGCACCCACTGAGTTAATCACTCATTCTCACTCTATGACGGTGTTTTAAAACACCAACCAGACTCGCCCGTAAATGCAGGTGAAGCAGATTACGTGGAGATTGGTGATACGAGCATCGAGGAGGAAGACGAGCTATCCTACTCCAGCTGATGGATGGTTCCCCGTCGGCCTAGTAGATGGGATTTGGATCGTCAAGTTGTGGACTTAGCCCTATTCTTTTGGACATGATATTCCTTTTATGATTTTGTTGGGCAACACCCAGTGTGACCCATTTGCATTCTTTTGGATATATATATATATATATATATATATTTGACTTATATCGTCTCAGTAGATCAGTTATGATTATGCTTCATGTTTCAAGAAATTCCATGTTGCGCATGTAAACTTGATTAAACATAAATCAGTAAAAATTAGCATAAGTGACACCCGGGAACTTGGGAGTTGAGTTTATGCACAACTCCCAATTTTCAGGGCGTTATAGTTAGCCTGAGTGGGGCGTCTAAAATATATATATATATATATATATATATATATATATATATATATATATATATATATATATATATATATATATATTGAAATTACTCCAAATACTGATTTAATCCACCATTTTCAGGGAGTTTACCAGGTGCGAAAGGATAGTGGTGTATACTGATACAAGGTCATGGAGGTGTAAAGTTGTCAAGGATTTGTTTGATACTAATGATGATGGATAAGAAGGCATTTAGAAATGTTACATGCCTCAGGTATTAAGTCAAACTAAGTTTCAGTCCAAATATCACATTTTTTTTTATAATAATCCTAGCCTTTCTGAGGCGCTTGTTTGTTTGAATAAGACCATTGAATAGTTTTCATTTTTAGCATTCTAGTAAATGCCCATCAATCCAACAGTCTATTTTTATTTTTTATTTTTATCATGTGTTGCGCATAAAACAGTTTGCAAATATTGAAGTTAAAGAATGAAATCAATTTGGAAGTGCCTTTTATTTATTTTTATAGCAGATTGAATTTTATTGGTCTAATTATAGACTCTCCAACGCAATGCGATGCATGTTTACTCTATCTACCTTACAAATTAGTTGAGGTAATAATAAACCATACAAGTTTAATTTGAATTACTTATATGTCACGTGTGCTATTTCTAAGTAATTTCTATCGAATATTGATTGCCTACAACCAAAAGCCTCATGCGGCTCAATAAAAAAGTGCGGTTTATATTTCTTGGATATGAGCCCTAAAATGAGTGTGTTTTTCATTACAGGGCCCACATGCAATAGGCGCATGTAGTATTATTATTATTTATTTATTAAGTTTTAATCAGAATTGCAATCCAACTCTAAGTTTCTCTTATGAACCTCTAAAAAATTGAGAAGGTAATGTAGGCTTGACCCGCAACCTCAATCAATACCTAATAGAGGAGGTGTCTCCACGGGCATACCTAGATGGGCTGCATATGACTGGTAGTTGGGAAACAGTCAAGTTTAGAGTTCAGTCAGGCCTTAGCCGTGATGGGGTTTTTTCCCCGTGCTCGACCAGTCATGAGCTGGTGTTTGACCAGTCGTAGGTTCGAGTCGTGACATGACTCAAAGTCCAGCAAGTTTGGACGATTTTTCTCTGGGGTGCTCGACCGGTCGTAAGAGGTTCACGACCGGTCGTAGGTGGTGCTCGACTGGTCATGGGTGGCGCAGATTCGTTGAGCGGATTTCGTGTTGCAAGTCCTTTTGCAACTGGGATGCAGAAGGGAGTTTTCTAAAACTATAAAAAGGGGTCTCTAGGATTTTTCTAAGGTATGATGATGGTGATAGAAAAACACAAGAGGGATATCATAGGTATGAGAGAGAGAGAGAGAGGAAGAGAAAGGAAGCTTGTAGAAGGGAGGTTATGCTCGTGGAGGTGATCTACAATGAAATCTATATCTCAGCGCTCCTACGTCCTCGTAATCGGTGGGATCTCTCAATTTTTTTTGTTTCTCTTACTATTTATCCACTCCTGCATGAGTGATGAAGGTTTGATCATATCAAGGTGTGTTTGTGATTGGTTGTAACGTTCTACTTTATAGTAGATTGTTGATCTGGACAAGGTCCTGTGGTTTTTTCCTCTTTGAGGGTTTTCTACATAAAAATCTCTTGTGTGGTGTGTGATTGATGCTTTGATTTATTTCATTGCTTTATTATTCCATAATTCTGGTTTGTTCTGGAGGGCTAGATCCTAAGATTTTGTGCAAGACCCTCAACAAATTAGTATCAGAGCTAAGTTCATTGAACGGGTATGATCAGTTTGAATTATGGAAGGTGGCTCATCAAGGATGATCAGCCTCAATGGTTCTAACTGGACCATATGGAAGGTTAAGATGGAGGACTAGCTTTATTGCAAGGACCTATATTCTCCAATTTTAGGCATATCAACAAAATCCAAGGATATCTCTGATGATGATTGGAAGAAGATGGACCAAAAGGCGGTGGGGTTTATTAGACAATGAGTGGATGATTCTGTATTCCACCATGTGTTTAGGGAAACCTCAGCTGCTAGCCTATGGCTAAAACTAGAAGAACTGTATGAGAGGAAGACGGCCAGTAATAAAAATTTTCTGATAAGGTGACTTGTGAATCTCAAATTCAAGAATGGTAGTTCTGTGGCCGAGCACATGAATGAGGTTAGTAATATAGTGAACCAACTCTCCTCTATGAAGATGGTCCTGGATGATAAACTGTAGGCTTTGCTATTACTTAGTTCATTGCCTGACAATTGAGAGAAATTGGTGGTGTCTCTAAGTAACTCCGCGCCAAACGGAAGGATATCTATGGAACAGGTGACTAGCTGTATCTTCAATGAAGAGACAAGGAGAAAGTCTCAGGGGTCTACTCAATTAGAGGCCCTTGTGACACAGGAATGGGGAAGAGGAAAGAACAGGAAGGCGAGAAGGCTCGAGATAAATCAAGAGGCAAGTCAAGTAACAGAAAAAAAGTTAAATGCTGAAATTATGGCAAGAAAGGCCACTATAAGCATGAATGTCATAAGGCAAAGAACGACAAGAAAGGAAAAGAAAAAGAAAGAGAAGATGAATCGGATTCCACTACGGTCACTTCAGATGGCGACGTTGTAGTTATTCTTTCTGCAGATCATGATGTATGTCTCACGGCTACGAGTTAGGATACTGACTAAGTAATTGACTCAGGAGCTTCTTTTCATGCGACTCCACACAAGGATTCGATGATCACAACCAGAGAAAAGAAGTGTTGCACCCTTTATAAGGTATATCTCAGTGTGTGCAAGGGTGAGTTGAACGCAGTGGAAGATTCAGCTATTAACATGTGGCACAGGCGTCTAGGCCACATGAGTGAAAAAGGGCTTCAACTACTAGTGAGGAAGCAGCTCCTTCCAAACGTGACAGGTATGCCTCTCAAAACCTGTTTTGATTGTTTATCAGGGAAACAACATAGAGTTTCATTCGTTAAAACTGCTTCTCATGTCAATAAAGTGCATGCATTAGATTTGGTTTATTCTAATGTTTGTGGTCCTATGAGGACAAAAACCTTGGGTGGGGCATTGTATTTTGTTACTTTTATAGATGATGCATCTAGGAGGATTTTATGCATTAAAATCCAAGGATGAGGTCTTTGGTGTATTTAAATTAATTCATGCTATGGTCGAGAGAGAGAGAGATAGATCATTGAAATGCATCCGCCCCGACGATGGTGGTGAATACATTGACAACTTTCATGAGTACTGCAAGTCCCTAGGTATATGACATGAACAGACAGTTCTCTAGAACCCCCAGAATAATGGTGTAGCTGAGCGAATGAATCGCACCATTGTTGAGAGAATCAGATGCATGTTATCCCATACGAAGTTGCCCAAGATGTTCTGGGGAGAAGTAATGCACATGGCGGTGTATCTGATAAGCAGGTCTCCATCAGCTCCGTTGAATGGAGAAGTACCTAAGAAGGTGTGGACTGGACAGGATCCATCGTACAGTCATCTCAGGGTATTTGGATGCAGGGCATCCGTTCATGTACTAAAGGATAAGAGGTCTAAGCTCGATATGAAGATTAGGTAGTGTGTGTTCTTGGGGTACGGTGATGAAAAGTTCAGTTACAGATTGTGGGATCCAACCGAGAGGAAGCTCGTCAAGAGTAAAGATATAGTTTTCTTTGAAGATCAGTGTATAAAAGACATTGGTAAGCCAAAGAAGAACCAACCTAGTTCAGGTGAGCTAGAGGACATGGATCCGATTATTCCTCCTGTGGTGCCTGATGATGGGAGAGTATAGAAAGGTGCAGAGGACTAGGGAGTTCATACAGAAGATGGTCCAGGGGAGCAGCCCCCACTTGATCCACCTGTTGAGCCATAGGTGAGGAGGTCATCTAGGGATAAACAATCATCCAAGAGGTACACGCCACATGAGTACATTATGTTGACTGGTGGGGGAGAGCCAGAAGACTATTCTGAGACTCTAGCCGACGAGCATAAGGAGTGGTTGAAAGCCAAACAAGAGGAGTTGAAATCCTTGCATAAGAACCACACCTATGACATGGTGAAACTGCCTAAGGGCAAGAAAGCTTTGAGCAACAAGTGAGTGTTTAGAAAGAAGGTTAAGCAGAAGAATTCACAGACGAGGTTCAAGGCCAGACTTGTGGTGAAAGGGTTTGGTCAGAGAAAAGGCATAGACTTCGAGGAGATATTCTCACCAATGGTGAAGATGACATCCATACTAGTGTTGCTTGGGTTGGCGGCTAGCATGGATCGGGAAATAGAGTAGTTAGATGTTAAAACTACTTTTTTTCATGGTGACCTGGAAGAAGAGATCTATATGCCCCAACTAGAGGGGTTCGAAGTCAAGGGCAATGAGCATATGGTGTGTAGGTTGAAGAAGAGCTTATATGAGCTAAAACAAGCTCCACCGCAATGGTACAAGAAGTTTAATTTATTCATGTTACAACATGGGTAGGACAGAACGGAGTTAGACCACTGTGTGTTCACGCGTAAGTTCTCAGATGGTGATTTCTTAGTTCTGCTGTTATACGTTGATGACATGCTCATCATGAGAAAAGACATCAAGAAGATCGATAGGCTGAAACAGAAGTTGGGAAAGTCTTTTGCGATGAAAGACTTAAGCCCGACTAAACAGATCCTAGGAATGGAGATAACCCATGACAGAAGTAGCAGGAAGCTTTGGCTGTCACAAGAGCCATATATTGAGAAAGTCCTAGAGCGGTTCAATATGATGCAACGAATCCAGTAGTACTTCACTGGATGGTTACTTCAGATTGAGCGACAGGTAGTGTCCCAAGACGAAGACAGAGGTGGAAGAGATGTAGAAGATACCCTATGGGTCAGCCGTAGGAAGTTTGATGTATACTATGGTGTGTACACGCACAGACATAGCATATGCGGTTGGTGTTGTTAGCCAGTATCTTATCAATCTTGGCAAAGAACATTGGACAACGGTGAAATGGATACTGCGGTATCTAGGAGGCTCATACGGGCTAAGCCTATGTTATGGTGACGGTAAACCTCTGCTAAAGGGCTACACAGATGCAGATATGACAGGTGATATAGACTCCAGGAAGTCTACATCGGGGTTCATGTTCACGTTTGCAGAGGAGCGGTTTCTTGGCAGAGCAAGCTACAGAGGGTCGCAACATTGTCGACGACAGAGGCTGAGTACATTGCAGTCATAGAAGCATGTAAATAGATGCTTTAGATGAAAAGGTTCCTACAGGAACTTAGCCTAAAGCAGGAGAAGCACGTGGTCTATTACGATAGTCAGAGTGTTTACACTTGAGCAAGAATCCAAGTCAGCATTCCAAGTCGAAACACATAGAGATTCGGTATCACTAGATCAGAGATACTTTGGAACAGAAGGTGTTACAGCTTGAGAAGGTCCACACGGACGATAATGTATCAGACATGATGACCAAGGCTTTATTTAAGGGCAAGTTTAAGGTTTGTAGAAATTAGGTTGGCTTGAAAAAGGTGAATTCCTCCTGGGTCAAAAAGGGAGAGATTTGATGGGATTTTTTCTCCTTGCTTGACTGGTCATGGGCTGGTGTTCGACCGGTCGTAGGTTCGAGTCGTGACACGACTTAAAGTCCAGCGAGTTTGGACGATTTTTCTCCGGGGTGCTCGTCCGGTAGTAGGAGGTTCAAGACCAGTCGTAGGTGGCGCACGACTAGTCGTGGTTACACAGATTCATTTCGCGATTTTTTCCTTTCGCAACTGGGATGCGAAAAAGAGTTTCCTAAAACTATAAAAAAGGAGTCTCTAGGGTTTTTCTAGGGTATGATGATGGTGATAGAAAAATACAAGAGGGATATCAAATGTGTGTGTGTGTGAGAGAGAGAGAGAGAGAAAGAGAGAGGAAGATTGTAGAAGGGAGGTTATGCTCGTGAAGGTGATTTACGGTGCAATCTATATCTCAACGCTCCAACGTCCTCGTAATTAGTGAGATCTCTTAGTTTTCTTTATTTTTCTTACTGTTTATTCACTCCTGCATGAGTGATGAAGGTTTAATCATAGCAAGGTGTGCTTATGATCGGTTGTAATGTTCTACTTTATAGTAGATTATTGATCTGGACGAGGTCCCATGGTTTTTACCTCTTTGAGGTTTTCCATGTAAAAATCTCTTGTGTGGTGTGTGATTGATGCTTTAATTTATTTCATTGCTTTATTATTATATAAATCTAGTTTGTTCTAGAGGGCTAGATCCTAAGGTTTTGTGCAAGGCCCTCAACAAGCCGTGGAGCCTGCATTGATGTATGTGTTGTATATATACCCACTTCGTCTATCCATTTTACCATCTCATTTTTAAGTCATGGCTCCAAAATGAGGTAGATCCAAATCTCTATGAACAATGCCACCAACAACAATGGTGATTGACCATTGAAAACCTATTGCCAGACCAACAGTTTCGGATCAAGCTAATATTTATATATGTTTCTTTCATCCAAGCCAACACCTTATTTGTTGATTGGCAAATAAACATTTTGGCAGGCCTTAAGAAGTTTTTAATCGTGAGTGTTCAATCACCATTGTTCCTTTTGGCATGGACCGCTTGAGATTTTGATGTGGAGCGGGTCGCCTACAATTTCACGGCCAAGATGGACCAGAAAAGGCCCGATCAGAGGCTGAAGTGATCCATGGACTATCAGAACCTTAAAATGGGCATATCTCGCGAACCGAAATGAGTTATCCAACGTGTCATATATGATTTTGGGGTAGGATGAGCTACTTTAGCTACCCAACTCAGCTATGTCAGGTTGCACACATCAAATTTGTGAGATTTCATCATATCCACGGTCAAATTTTTATTTTATTTTTATTTTTACCGTTTATAGTAAGTTTTAATTGGATTATAATTCTTCATCCATTGGCTTTAGGAGTTGCGTCCAACATGAAAAGTGCTTAAAATAATTAAGAAAATAGCATGGTTGAGCCAAATAGGACTAACTATTTTTGGCCCAAAACCATGAGATCCCGTGGATATCATGGCCATCTATAAATACTAAGTTTACTATTTATAACAACTCATGATTTCTAAGAGTTTTAGTTGTAGTTTGATTCCGAAACTTCTTTCTAAGGTTTATCTTATTATTTAAGAGGTCGTAAACTCATTTTTATATCATCAACCAATTATTTTAGAATTTCTAAAAATTATTCTTTTTTCTTATTTTTCCCATGAATTCGTCCACGCATCATCCCTGCATCATATTTGAACCTACTTCATTTTGGGCTCATGCTCTGGAATGAGCTGACAAATTAGATGAACAGTACGGATGTACAGCACATACGATCCCAAAGTCACGGCCTGACCGAACTCGTTACTCCTACCTGACCGAATCCGCTCCCCTAGCAGTCAGATTAACTGATGCCCATCTTTAAAGATTTTCTGCTTGAGGTTTGGTGCAGATGTTGCAATTTTACCTTTTATATTTGCTGTTATATTCAAATGCTCTAAACCGTCGATAAAATGGGCCTGACCAAAAATTCGAAATACCAAAATAAAAAATAAAAAAATCTAAATTCTCAGATTAGTTTTCTCATTCAACTCTTTTCTTTAAATACAGAGGCTTCTTTTCACTGTTGTTTTGTGGGCCAGGGATAAGATCCGGGTGACCGACATGACTTCATATCCACGGACGCGGATTGCGTCCTACATCCGTCCGGGCAGGGCTCTGTGGGGCCCACCGTGATGTAAGTGTTTTTATCAAAGCTATTTATCGTTTTTCTCTCATTTTAAGATATTATCCAAACAATGTGGCAGGTGCAAGGCTTAAGTGGACCACAAAGTAGGGATTGAACGTACACCATTAAAAACTTCCCCAGAGCTGGAGAAGGTTTGGATAAGCTGATATTTGTGTTTTCAATTCCTCCACGTCTGCATGACCTTATGAGCAGGTTGGATGGAAAAAAAAACATCACGGTTGTCCTTAGAAAAGTTTCAACGGTAGGTGTCATTATCACTAAAGCTTCCTTTGGTGTGGTCTACAGGAGCTTTGGACCTGTCTCATTTTTAATAACATGCATTAAAGTGATCTAAGAAAAGCGATGAACAGCGTGGACAAAACACTTACATCACGGTGGGCCGCACAGAGCCCTGCCAGGACGGTAATCCGTCCTGGCAGGGGTAGGACGCAATCCGCTTCCCAGATCCAACTACTACAGTCCGGATAACGGGTAATGCATCGAAATGTACAGTACCAAACCTCGTTCACAAGCACTACATGTAGCAACGATGCATGTGATGCTCCCTACGGCACACGTGGTATGAATTCAAATCTACACACTCGAAATACTGACACGCCCTCTAGATTGGTCATGTGCAGCCTTAACCTCTAATTATTGATTTTTTCCTTGAATTTGGACCGTTTACTACTTGCATGTTATAGGCTATCACAGGTCCATAAAAAATACCAGGTATGGTCATGCTCGCAACGTGATATTTGGATTATAATCCATCCATGGTTGGTCCAGCCATTTGAACGGTTTGGATTTTAGGTACGTGCCACGCATGTACAGGGCAAACATGTTACCTAGCTACAGCTAAATGAGAAATTTACCACTACGGACCCCACCTTTTATCCAGTGGTATTTATGAAGCAGACGAAACTTAACTCTTTTTATTTTTCCTAGCTAGTTAGTGCTCCGACAGTCAGTTCGAACATCACTATTAGCCACCCCCACTGGGAATTGATACCAAGACCACCGTGTTGAAACGAGGTATCTTTCACTCAGTCTACCACCAGAGCTAGGGATCCAGGTGTCAAACTTAACTTACCAACTTAGACTTACATGTATGGACAACCATTTTTAAGGATGAAAATACCTCTCTTTTTCATTGCGGTTGCTTTAAGTGCCATTTCTTTCGCTCCCTTTCCTCACTCCCTTTTCAGTAAAAAAGACAAAAAATCCATTTTCTATAACCCCTTCCTTATTAGCATTGGATTACATCCTCTCTATACATCAGCATTTTGTCATCTTCTGAAAATGGTTGATCCGGTGAAGAAAGCACGTACCACAGGTATTATATTTTAATATATTACCTGTTAGATGAAGCTTTCATCTAGGCTTTTAGTTCATCTATGTATACATCATCCAATGAACATAATGGATTACAAATAAAACATCATTGTCGGCCGTAGCAAGCGAAATCGGATTGCATACTGAGTTACTCAGCACGCTCTTATCGTACTAAGTAAACTCAATTGGGCCCACCTTGAATGTATGTAGTATATCCACGCCGTTCATCGATTTACCACGGGAAACAGTGGGGAAAATGATTTTCATCGTTGAAACCATAGTAGGCCCAACAGTGATGTTTGTTTGTTATTAAACTTGTTCATAAGATCATACAGACATGGATTAATAGAAAACAAAATTATAAGTTTGATACAAAACTTCTGTGGCCGCTAAGAAATAATCAACAGTAGAAGTTCAATTCAAAATTTTCATGTAGTGTAGTCCATTTGAACATTGGATATGTTTAAATTTTTGGGCTCAAGCCATGAAATTATCTGTTAAGTTTGTCTCGCTCAATTTCACGTTTGCCCCGCTGATTTTCTAGTTTGTCCCGCTGAATTTCATGTTTGCCACACTCAATATTCAGTTTTTCCCACTCAATTTCATGTTTGCCCCGCTCAATTTCATGTTTTCCCAGCTCAATTTCATGTTTCCCCTGCTAAATTTCATGCTTGCCCCGCTGAAATTTAAGTTTTTTCTGCTGAATTTCATGTTTCCCCTGCTGAATTTCATGTTTTCCCAGCTGAATTTCAAGTTTGCCACACTGAATTTCATGAATTGCCCCACTGAATTTCATGCTTGCCCTGCTAAATTTCATGTTTTCCCCACTCAATTTCATGTTTGCGCCGCTGAAATTCAAGTTTGCCCCGCTCCATTTCATGTTTGCCCCGCTCCATTTATAGGTTCCCTCCCTCAATTTTTAGCTTGCCTCACTGAATTTTCATGCTTCCCTTGCTTCATTTTTAGTTTGCCTCACTGAATTTTCATCATCACCTTGTTCAATTTCTAGCTTGCCTCGCTGAATTTTCTTCCTTACCTTGCTCAATTTTCATGCTTGCCTCGCGCAATTCCATGATAGATAGCAACATTGAATTTAGCGAGCACACCACATGAAGTCATTCATATCTTCGAAGTCATGATCCATATAAGCTTACTCTCTCTAGTTGTTTATTTAAAAAATTAACACATTACCTACTCTTTATTTCCTTAAGTTCTTTATCATTCTCATCTATTATGGAACGTGAGTACTCGGTCCTATATTATTTAATTAAGTTTTGTATTATAACAAGCTTACATGTACAGTTTCCAGTTTTCCCCACTCAATTTCTAGTTTGTCCCTCTCAATTTCTACTTTGTCCCGCTCAATTTCATGTTTGTTCCACTCAATTTTCAGTTTGCCCCGCTGATTTTCTAGATTCCCCTGCTAAATTTTTACTTTACCCTGCTCAATTTCATGCTTGCCCCGCTCAATATCCAATTTTCCCTACTCAATTTATAGTTTGCCCCACTCAAATTCTAGTTTGCCCCGCTAAATATCTAGTTTGCCCCGCTCAATATCCAAATGTGGTCCGCTCAATTAGCAATTTTTCTCGCTCAATTTCTATCTCCATTTCATATGAAGCTTGTTCAAATTCATGAAATGTTACATTATCTTCAATTATTTCTGATTGTGTAAACTATGTTTATCTTGTGAATTTTATGTTTGATATGTTTTTCAATTCATCTTTGTAGGTGACGAATATTCTGCTGTAATCCCCAACCCAACCTCTAGGTGTATACTGAAATGGTGATTTGACAAGGTGAAAGGTGGAGTGGAGAAGCATGATGGTCGGCTAAAATTGTTTAGCCAATCCCCATTTTCATTTTTATTGCATGTTAAATCCTTTAGATTTATAGAGGCTCTATTTCACACATTCTTTTTCTAAGATATAAAGGTGATCTAGTATTTGAGATTAGGGGAGACGATTGCAGTTTACAAAGATGAACTTCGCCGTCATTACAGGCCTTAAGACTGGAGATCTTACAGTACCGAAAAATCATTGCACTACAAGTAGATTAAGAGATAAATACTTCAAAGAATATCCAATATTAAAGAAGCACTTAATGGATGTGTTTGATAGATTAGTTGACAGTAATAAGCAGGAGGATGTCGTGAAGGTTTCCCTACTTCTGGTTGTAGAGTGCTTTGTTAGGGGAATCGAACTGAAAACCATGTGCAATATGGATTATATTCACCTGGTGGACTCGCTAAATGATTTCTATAGCTATCCTTGGGGTAGTTTGGGATACTATACAATGTCGCAAGGAATCGAAGCTGGCATTATCACATCAAGTACCCCTTGGTACACTGTATGTGGTTGTGTCCTTCCTCTACAAGTAAGAACACCTTTTATTTTCTATATGTTTACCATCTATAGTCAATTATGGATTTTTAACATGGTACAATTTTATTCTAACAGGTATGGGTAGTAGAGATATTACCGTCCCTACAAGAGTGTGTTGTTTCGTATGTTCCCCATCAAATTTCACACTTCATTCAATATCGAGGCTGGAAGGGTTAGAGGTACAACAAAATATATGCTATTTTTGAGAGTAAAGCTGTAAGTTTATATATTTCTTCGGCATTTACTTTGCTTAATTTGATATATACACTTTTTTATTTAACATTACTCTTTGTTCTTTTGCAGACATCATTAGCAATGAAATTAGAACTAACCCTATGAGAATGGGAAACGGATGTCGTTCGCTCGGTCCATGACAGTTTTCAAGTGAGATGTTATGAAAAATGAACTATATTTTTTCTATCATTATAAAAGTATCCTTCCTCTTACATATCCATCGATACATTTTGTAGATCACTGAGACCCAGGAAGATGATGAGGAGGGTAATGAGAATGATTACGAGGAGGATGACAAAGAAGAAGAAAATGATGAGAAAGGCGTGGAGGGAGAGGGACCGAGGAGGGGTATTATGAAGAATGTTCTTTTTACGAAGGAATTCCGGGTTGAGAGGGAAGAGTTGAAGAAGTAAAGAGAGGAATTGAAGAAGGAGAGGGATAAATTGAGAAAAGAGAAGGAAGAGTTGAGAAGGAAAGAAGCGAGGTTTGATGAGAGGGAGGCGTTACTGAAAGAAAAAGAAGCATTGAAGAAGGAGAGAGAGGAGTTGAATGAGAGAGTACAATTAAAGAGGAAGAAGGATTTATTTTTTGAGGACAAGGAAAAATTAACGAATGAGAGAAAGAAGTTTAATAAGGAGAAGAAAGATTATCGTACACAGAGGGGACATTTTATGATGGAGGAGGAGGGTGAAGAGTTGAAGAAGAGAGGAGAAGTAAATGATATTGAAGAGAAAGAACTTGGAAATGGGAAGTTGGATGTGCAATCGTATAGTATTGCCGAAGGTAATGTATTGGATGCATCCACTTCTCATCCCATCTATCAAAGGAAAACTAAAAGGGTACTAAAGCCATCATATTATATGGTTTCTCCGTACTTGTCCCTGTCTGCATTTGATACAACCCCTGGGGAGGTTCCCAAACCCGAGCAAGTAACAACTTTTACTACTTCTCCGATACCATTTCCTCTACAGATGGATCCATTCTGGATACTATTTGTGCAGGAATTGAAAGAGGCAGAGGACTGGTATGAAGCGAACAAGGACATGAAAGTGGGAAAATGGTTAAGGACAATATGGATGAAGGATGCGTGGGTTGATAGCTAGGTAAGCATTACTAATTTATTCTCTATATGTATTGATTGATATATAATTAATTGTTATATTAATCTATGGATAAATCATACTATCCTATTGATTAGGCTATCAATAAATACATCGATTTCCTTGAGAAAAAGCAGTCCGACCTGTTAATAGCATGTCATCAGGATTGCAAGTTCTATCCCACGTATTTTACGGTAACATTTAATTCAGAAGATCCTTAATCTATTTTTTTTTAAATTATTTTCTTACATGTATTGATCTTTGATTATGTTTGTAACAGCAAAGCCTTGAGGGGTGTTTGCTAGTTTTGACCACATACCGGGCATCAAAATCAATGTCAGAACGTGACTTGTTATAGGCGAGCTGACCACGACCTATGCAATTGCCAAGCAGCGAGATGAACTATACGCCAAAGTAATTTAGTGTTATGAACGGGTAATGCACTTAACACAGAACATCATCTTTGACTGTAATGTGTTCTATCATATTTTGACTAATATATTATTTTTTTGAATCATGGACAGTTGTATGCGCCTATAAACTATGAAAATTCACATTGGTTTTTGCTGGTCATATATCCTAGAGAAAGAGAAATCATTATTGTGGATAGCTTAAGCATAAATCCATTATTAAAGTACAAGCAGAAGATGAAGAAGATAACTGATATACTCCCCATTCTCTTCTATGCCACTGGAGACAGCACTGCGCTTGAAAGGAAGAAGTGGACCATCAGAGTTAATGAATTGGTGCTGAAGCAAGACAACGGTTATGACCGCGGCATATTGTAATGAAATTCATCGACATTTTATATAGTGGTCTCACCTTGGCAGGAACAGACATGCAAAAATTCACCGTCGATTGAAGGAAGTCAATAGCATATGATTGCGTATTTCTATCCTGTAGATGATATTTGTCAAGGGCATGAGAGAAATTTGTATGAGATATTGTATTATATACATCGTTGAATATACATTGTACATTGTTTTCCCACTCATATACCATTTCATGTTGTATAAATTGTTGAATATACATTGAACATTTGCCATTTTCCATCTTATCCTGCTCAAATTTCAGTTTACCCTGCTCAATTTCATGTTTGCCTCGCTCAATTTCATGCTTTCCCCGCTCAAATTTCAGTTTTCCCCTCTCAATTTCATGCTTACCCCGCTCAATTTCAAGTTTGCCCCACTCAATTTAATACTTGCCCCACTTAACTTTCAGTTTTCCCCTCTCAATTTCATGCTTACCTCGTTCAACTTTCAATTTTCCCCGCTCAATTTCATGTTTGCCCTGCTCAATTTCATGTTCGCCCCGCTCAAGTTTCAGTTTACCCTGCTGAATTTCATGTTTCCACCGCTGAAGAGATTCTCAAAGAGAAAATAACCAAGCTGCCCTCCTAGACTACCTCTGGCGATGGAATTCAGTTAATAGAGAAGGATAAGTTCTTTATAACAGATGACCTAGAACTGAAGAAAATTGTACAAGGTTTACAGTTATCTTGGAGTGCAGAAAATTTCCAAGTCTTAGTGGCTTTTTAATTTGAGTTCTTTCTCTAATCATGATAGCCTTAGGAGGGTTGATCTGATGGATGGGTTGATTGCAAAAGGGCTGATTAAAACTATATTAGGTTATCTTGCTGGTCCTCAAATCATTTGTCAATAAAAGAGAGGCACAAGGCTGCATTCCTTTGGCCTTTGGTTTTAAAGCTTAGTGTTCAACCGAAAACCCACGCAATTTCCAGTTTACCCCACTGAATTTTAAGTACGCTTGTTGAGAGTCAAATATTGCATATTAGACCCCAGTTATTACCTGAATTTACGAGCATGATACTGTTTAATAGCCCATTTTAACTGTATTTGTGCTGCAAGGTATATTTACGAGCCTGGATCGAAATAAGATGCTAAAAGCTTGGATTTAACGCTCTGATGATCACCAAGGCAAGGGACAGACTCCAGGGGACCAAGGTCAACGGAATTTCATGCCAGAGATTCAAGAAAATTGATAAACTGAGGCTCAAGTGGCTCGAAAGACGTTCAGAATTCAAGATCATATGGCTCCCACCATCATTTAGCTCGAAACTTCATATGTGGCCCGAGGACAAGAAATTAACCGTACAAGTCAATTTTCAGCCATTATATCCCTCTGGAAGTGGCCCGATGGACAGATCAGCCCATAAAATCTCAAATTGGGGCCCTCTTGAAATTTGGATAGGCTTCAATTTCGGTCTCAACCCCTTAAATGGGGTGAAAAAATGATTGGACGGATCGGATGTCGGATATACATCATGATGGACCCCACTTGAGGGAGCGCACATGCATAGTGCATATGCGTCAGCTGTGCACCATAATTGGAGAAATCGGTCAGCGACGCTGACCGATTTTTTTTCCCTTTATTCCTCGAAATTTCTCACGAACGCAACAGCGTTCCTTCGCCGGCCGCTGGTTTCATACAGTGGGGCCCACACATCATCATTTTAAGAGATCAGGACCGTCCATTCACTCAGGAGGGCGACCAAAACCCTTTCCAAGCTTTTATTTTTGCCCCATGCACGTGCACACATTTGGATCGTGGCTAAACACAGGATTAACGGCGGAATGAAGATTCTTGTGGGCCACATCGAAACAGCTTCAAAAACACTGCTTATCAGGCGATTTTTCACCACGAGTTGAATGAATGGAGTGGATTTGCATGTTGACTTCGTTCATGGCCCAACGGCCATCACAACGCGGAACACGCAGGCTCTGTTTCGTAACAGAGCCTGCGGATGATTTTAGTGGCCCACCACTAGTGTTGCAATGAAAGATCCGGACCATCAATTAGACCTACGTGGCTCCTATTACCACTGCCTAGGTGGCAGAATTTCAGAAAATATCATAGCATGGTTTTTCAACCGTTCACACGCTAAACGGACGGTAGTGAGAGAAATCTGTGGGCCGCACTGTAATCAATCCAAAACCATCCATTTTTGACTGGTTTTTCGAGGGGAATTTAATGGACGGAGTGGATTTTTTGTCCGATTTTGATCATGGACTCCACCGAGCAATCAGCATCCGAAAATCCTATTCAAAACGCAAGGGAGTTGCGTTCTTCTGGGTAACTCTTACGCATGATGCAGTGACCGACTCTCCTAAGGCTATAAAAGAGAGAGAATGGAGCATCTGGAGATCTTCAGCTTAGGATTCAAAGGCCAGGGACGTAAATTGTGGAGCAACCAGAGTATTTCATTGAGTTTTCTTATTTTGTTTTATTTTTATTCTTATGAGATCTAGCCTAGTCATGTTGCTAGGCTAAACCTCTTAGTTAGGGCTAAGAGGTGAAGCTTGTAGCGTGATGGGAGACTTTGATTATACCTTTTGTTTATAACTGAACTGATTTTGAAGTTAGTTAATTAAAGGGAATGTTTCTAGTTTTTAATGGTTTGTTGTGACTGAAATTATAATGGGCCTACAATAGCTTTGAGCATTTTCCTTGTCTTTCTATGTTTATGACGTCAGGAAGCCTGTTGTTCACCATTGTCTCCTGGGCATGGTCGGATGTCGGTACCCTTCTTAACCTTCATACATGTGATTGGTTGGTAATTAGTTTAATTCTATTGGTTGCCATAGTCTCTTGGGCATGGTTTGGTGATGGAATCCATTCTAATTCATATACCTTTCATCTTTTGAAAACTAGATCAATGACAGTTCAATTAATTTCCATGATTTTTAAAGCAAGCATAAGAATTCCCTGATCTCTACAAGTGGATCCTCTGAATCCCTAGTTTCCTTCTCCTGATTTCTTTCAAGTTTAGATAATTATTTCACCAGTATTCCTTTAAATTCAATCAGATTAGATTTCATCTTAGCCTAGTTCTAGTTTTAGATAGTTTTAGAATACGTACAGGTTTCAGTCCCTTGGGATTCGACCTCGGTCTTACCAAGTTATTACTACATCACAACCCTGCACTTGGGGAGTGAACAAGTTTTTGGCGCCGTTGCCGGGGACTGTCGGCTACGTTTTTCTGAAATTAATTACTTTTAGGATTAGTTTAAGATTAGATTTTCTTTTTAGAATTTTCTAATTCTAGGTTTAGAAGCTTAGTTATTTTCCTTGTTAGAAATTTTTTCCTGACTTTAGAAACTTGTTATTCTTCATTCTATCTAATTTTTAGAACTAACCCGATTTTTCTGTTTTGTAGGAAACTTCTAATTTAGTAAGATCTTTCTAATTTCTCTATCTTTGGAATTTCTTCTTTTCTTAAGAAATTAGTTTACTTTTAATTAGAATTTTCTATTCTTAGAAACTAACTTGTTTTGTTTATTCTGCAGGTTCTTAACCTAGGACTTCAAATTTGGTAATTTCTTTCCATCTCTCCCCTTTATTTTCTAGATTTCTACTTTTTCCTTTCTCTTAGGTTTAAGTTAGAATTTGAGAGCTGAGTGTGTTTTATGCCCCAGTGGGCACGCGACTACACTTGACGTCTCGTGACTGAAGGAGGATTAGTTGAGGGGTTGACTGTCCATCGCAGGACTAAACACCACTTGAATTCTCCTAAGTTAGAGAAGGTTATGGCTAAAAATCAACCTCAAGCACTACCCCAACCAAGGATTGAGGAAGTACATGATGAGAATGAGGTGCATCAGGCACCCCCGCCTCGTACTTTACAAGATTATTTACAACCGGCGGGGGTGAGTACGCCTTCATGCATGATTTTTCCTGAGAATACAGGACATATGGACATCAAGCCAGGGGTTATCCAACTCCTTCCTAAGTTCCATGGGCTTGAGTCTGAAGAACCATACTTGCATCTGAAAGAGTTCGATGAAATCATAAGCTCCTTATACTTTTCTAATGTATCTGAGGATACTATTAGGCTGAAACTCTTTCCATTTTCCTTGAAAGAAAAAGCGAGGACATGGTTACATTCACTGCGTCCTAGATCCATTGGCACATGGAATGATATGCAGAGGGAATTTATAAAGAAAATTTTCCCACATCATAAGACAATTATCCTTAGGAGAGCAATCATGAACTTTGCCCAAAAGAAAGATGAAACATTCTTCCAATGTTGGGAAAGGTTCAAGGATCTGGTTAATGCATGCCCACAACATGGTTTTGAAATATGGCGCATTACAAATTTTTTCTATGATGGGCTAACATCTTCCATGCGCCAATTGGTCGAGATAATGTGTAACGGAGAATTCATCAATAAAAATGTCGACGAGATATGGGATTACCTCGATAGTCTCGCTGAAAAAACACAATCATGGGACTATTATCCAAGGACGAACACTACGTCTAGGCCGACTCATTCAAGGGAAAAAGGAGGAATATATCTCCTGAAAGAGGATGATGATCTTAACGCTAAGGTGGCCAATCTCACCAGAAAATTTGAGGCCATGGAAGGAAAGAAGGAAAAAGGTTAATGAAAGTGTTTGTGGTATCTGTGATTGCAACATTCATTCTGCTGAAAATTATCCTTCAATACCTGCCTTTCGAGAAGTATTGAATGAACAATCTAATGCCGTAAATAATTATCAAAAACCTTTCAATGGACCACCCTCTAATACGTATAATCCTGGCTGGAAAAATCATCCGAATTTTAGTTAGAGGAACGGACAAACTGCTACCCCTCAAGGTTTCTTCAATCAAAATCCAAATCAGGGGAGACCTCAAGAAGAACCGGCTCAAAATTTTGTGCAAGAGCTGACGCAGATAATGCTGGATTTTATACAAAAGATAGATTCACGTATGACGGCTATAGAAAAGGGGATGTTTCCTGCACAACCAATCCCCAATCTTAAACCGCAATACGAGAGAGGTAATCCCAGTTCTTCAAATCAAATGGGGCATGCTAAATCCATCACCACTCTTAGGAGTGGGAAGGTTATTGATAAAACCCTTCCGGTTAGGCCCGAAAAGCCTAAAGAACCAGAAGAGGACAACAATGATGGATCTAGTATCGCCCCACAAAAATTTGAACCGGAACCTCTAGAAAAGCCAGTTGCTCCGTTTCTCCAACGGTTGGTTGAACCAAAACGTCTCTCTAACTCTCAGGATATCCTAGAGGTGTTGAAACAAGTGAAAGTCAACATTCCTCTTCTTGATGTTGTAAAACAGATTCCTTTATATGCTAAATTTCTAAAGGACTTATACACTACCAAACTACGAAAAAGTGTTCAAAAGAAGATCTCCTTGACTGAGAAAGTGAGTACCATCCTGAAACAAGATGTGCCGTAAAAATTCAAAGATCCCGGTTGCCCAACCATATCATGTGTAATCGGAAACTATCGAATTGATCACGCACTTCTTGACTTAGGAGCAAGCGTCAATCTGATTCCCTACTCGGTATACCAACAGTTGGATTTGGGTGAATTAAAACCCACTCGAACCATACTACAACTTGCTGATCGTTCTGTTCGTGTACGAAGAGGGATCATCGAGGATGTGTTGGTTCAGGTTGATAGATTTTACTACCCTGTTGATTTTATCATCTTGGACACCGAACCCATCAACGACACGAGCACTCAGATTCCCATCATTCTTGGTCGCCCATTCCTGTCCACTTCAAATGCAATTATCAATTATAGGAATGGTGTCATGACTATGTCCTTTGGAAATTTGACATTGGAATCGAATATCTTTTTCAATAACGGCAGCAACTCAGAGGATGATGAAGATTTCCACGATGTTAACATGATTGATTATTTTGTGGAAGATAGAACACTCCTCACCTTATCCTCTGATCCTCTAGAGACGTGCCTGGCCCACTCCCATAATCTTGATGATGATATAATTAGGGAGACGTGTGCCATGCTGGATACTGCACCGGTACTTGAAGTTAACCGGTGGAGGCCACAAATTGAAGAGTTGCCCCAAACTGATGTAGTGCCTCTACCGTCTAACCTCAAGCCACTGAAGCTTGACCTAAAACCTTTACCCTCTTATTTAAAATATGTCTATTTAGGTCAAGATGAGACGTACCCGGTGGTGATCTCTGCCCACCTGGAGAAAGAACAGGAGAGTATGCTCATATCTACTCTCATTGAGCATAAGGGAGCCCTTGGATGGACGATAGTGGACCTCAAAGGAATTAACTCATCGATTTGTACTCACCGTATATATCTTGAGGATAATGCAAAGGCTGTTCGGCAATCACAACGTACACTAAATCCAAACATGAAGGAAGTGGTTAAGGCCGAGGTTCTCAAACTATTGGAAGTGGGGATCATATACCCCATATCTGATAGTCAATGGGTGAGTCCAACTCAGGTGGTTCCTAAGAAGTCCGGGATCACCATCGTAGTCAATGCCAATAATGAACTCATGCCAACCAGAGTTACTACCGGTTGGAGAATGTACATTGACTACAGAAAGCTCAATACCGTCACAAGGAAAGACCACTTTCCTTTGCCCTTCATTGATCAAATCTTGTAAAGGCTAGCTGGTCATTCCTATTATTGTTTCCTTGACAGGTATTCAGGTTATAATCAGATTGAAATCGCCCCTGAGGATCAGGAAAAGACCACATTTACATGTCCCTATGGCACCTTTGCTTACAGAAGGATGCCATTCGGGTTATGTAATGCCCCTGCCACCTTTCAGCGATGCATGATGAGTATCTTTTCTGACATGGTGGGAAAATATCTAGAGGTCTTCATGGACGATTTCTCTGTTTTTGGTTCATCTTTCAGCGAATGCTTAGCAAGTCTTAAATGTGTGCTGAAAAGATGTGAAGAAAAAAATTTGGTACTTAACTGGGAGAAGTGTCATTTTATGGTTCAAAAGGAAATTGTCCTTGGGCATATCATCTTGTCCAAAGGAATCGAGGTAGATAAGGTAAAAATTGATCTTATCTCTAACCTACCTCCACCCAAGAATATCAGAGACGTGCGATCCTTCTTAGGACACGCAGGCTTTTACAGACGATTCATAAAGGACTTTAGTCTCCTCTCTCGTCCTTTATATAATCTTCTTCAAAAGGATACACCATACGAGCGGACTGAGCAATGCCAAGAAGCTTTCACTAAGCTTAAGGGCATGTTAACCACTGCACCTATCATGCAGCCACCCGACTGGAGTCTTCCTTTTGAACTTATGTGTGATGCCTCTGATTATGCTCTTGGAGCAGTTCTAGGCCACAGAAAAGATAAGCGGCCTTACGTTATTCACTACGCAAGTAGGACTCTAAATCCTGCTCAAGTGAACTACTCGACTACGGAAAAGGAACTCTTAGCCGTAGTGTTCGCTTTAGACAAATTTAGATCATACCTGATCGGATCTAAGATCATCATCTACACAGATCACGCGGCACTTAAGTATCTTCTTTCTAAGAATGATTTTAAGCCCCGCCTGATACGATGGATCCTTCTACTCCAAGAATTCGATTTGAAAATTAAAGACAAAAAGGGAGTAGAGAACGTAGTGGTCGATCACCTTTCTCGCCTTAATACCTCTGATTCCTTTGAGGTGACTCATATTAATGATATGTTCCCTGATGAACAACTGTTTAGAGTCTCTCATTCACCTTGGTTCGCTGATATTGCCAATTATCTTGCTACAGGTTCTATACCGACACATTGGACGTCACAAGATAAGAAGAAATTCTTTACCAAGGTGTGTAACTTCTTTTGGGATGATCCATATTTGTTTAAATATTGCCCAGACCAAATCTTAAGGAGATGTGTGCCAGACGATGAGCATTAGAGTGTCATCTCCTTCTGTCACTCACAGCCCTGTGGTGGTCACTTTTCTGTGAAAAAGACTACGGCCAAGATTCTACAGTGTGGCTTTTACTGGCCCACTATGTTCAGGGACACTCATGAGTTTTGCAAGGCTTGTGAGTGTTGTCAGAAATTGGGAGCATTGTCCCGTCGAAATATGATGCCCTTGAATCCCATCCTTATCATTGAAGCATTTGATTGCTGGGGCATCGATTTCATGGGACCATTCCCCCAATCCTTTGAAAATCTGTATATTTTTCTCACTGTAGACTATGTCACTAAATGGGTTGAAGCGATTCCGTGCCGTAACAATGACCATCGAACGGTCATTAAATTCTTAAAAGAAAATATCCTGTCGCGGTTCGGAACACCTCGAGCCATTATTAGTGACGGGGGCTCACACTTCTACAATAGACCATTTGAGAGTTTAATGAAGAAATACGGTATCTCTCATAAGGTGAGCACCCCATACCATCCACAGACAAGTGGACAAGCTGAGATTTTCAATAGGAAGATCAAACATATCTTAGAGAAAACGGTTAACCCTGATCGTAAGGATTGGTCAATTCGATTGACTGATGCTTTATGGGCGTACCGTACTGCTTTTAAAACTCTTATTGAAACATCTCCCTTTAGACTTGTCTATGGGAAGGCCTGTCACTTGCCTGTGGAATTGGAACATAAAGCATATTGGGCGATCAAAAATCTAAATTTCAATCTCGACAGCGCTGGCTCGCTACGCAAACTTTAGTTAAATGAACTTGAAGAAATCTGGAACGATGCGTACGAGAACTCGAGAATTTATAAGGACAGGATGAAGGTGTTTCATGATCAACATATTATACGAAAATCATTCACGCCAGGTCAGAAAGTCCTTTTGTACGATTCTCGACTACATCTCTTTCCGGGTAAGCTTCGAACTCGTTGGACTGGTCCTTACATTGAGTTCCCGACAATGGCAAGGAGTTTAAAGTCAATGGACATCAATTAAAGCCATTTGTAGAGGCATTTGATTCAGAGGATATGTCCATGCCTCTGATTGCTCCTGTTTACCAGGACTGATCTCCTAGTCTGATGGAGGTATAGGTAGGTTTATCGCTTTCATAGGACTAGGATAGTTGCTTTATTTGTCTGGCTGAAGACGGTAAATTTAGTGCTCTTGGGAGGTAACCCAGTCATTTTATTCCATTTCATCTTTTTTTTTTAGTTAGTTAGTTCAATGTTTGTGGGTAACATCACTGCAAACCCTCACGAGACTACAACTCGTCCACTAGGGGTAACCTAGGGGTTTAAAGGCTTATTGAATATGCTAAATGCAATCGACAGCACCTGCGAAAGTGGTATAGGTAGGATTTTATTTGTTATTATTTTTATTTTGTTTTCTCTCTTGGCTGACAAGCTTCCATGCTGTGATTTTTGAAAACTCTCTCGATTCGTTATCCAGGTACTATTTTCCCATAACTTTTCATTTACTTTTGTTGTTCCATGTGCATTGCATGCTCATATCTTTTACATTGAAGACAATGTAGATTTTAGGTTGGGGGTGGGAGATTAGGCTTCCTAATCAGTGTTTTCTTAGTCTTGAGCAAAAATTGAGAAAATTTTCATTCAAAATTTTTTTTTCTTGATATTATTGTGAATTCGAAGTGATCTTGACGACCATCTCGAACTTAGAATTTCAAGATTCGTGATGTTGGTAATTTATGACTCTTGGATTCAGTATTTGTTAGATTTCCCAGTTAAGTTTGAATTGTTAATCCATGATTAGACGTTTTAACATTAATTGAGTTATGACACGTCTCGCCTACACATTTAGATTTCAGTTCCATATCGAAGGATTAACTTGGTAATCACTGAGCATGAAAGGAACCAGCTTGAAATATCTTGCCATCAGGGTATAAAAATTGAAAAGGTTGGGTAATTAATCTTCACCATAGGTTTGCTCCCTATAGGTGTGGAGTTAATTCCCCATGAATGATATGTGAAAAAGGTCTAGGAGTACGGTCTTCACCATAGGTTTGCTCCCTATTGGTAGGGATTTGATTCCTCTTCTTGGCATGACTATTAATGGAAAAATAAAAATTTGAAAAGATCAAAAGATGGAATTTATGAGGCAAGTTTGGTTATCATGAATTCTCCTGTTAATTACCTATGATTTCATGCAATAGCGAATTGAATCTTAATGTTGATAAGTCGAGATTACATTACACGCCCATGGAACTCAACATTTAGAATTGTTCTAATTGACGGATTAATAACTTAAACTTGATTATGAAGTTTAATGGGTACCTGAGTTCAGGAGAAAATAATTCCCACCATTCACGAATCTTAGATTCTCATGTCTGAATTGTTTTTCAAGAAATCACTCGAGTTCATGAAAATTATCCTATAATTCTCAACTTATTTTCCACATACTTTGCTCGGGACTAGCAAAATGTTGGTTGGGGGTTGTGTTGAGAGTCAAATATTGCATATTAGACCCCAGTTTTTACCTGGATTTACGAGCATGATACTGTTTAATAGCCCATTTTAACTGTATTTGTGCTGCAAGGTATATTTACGAGCCTGGATCGAAATAAGATGCTAAAAGCTTGGATTTAACGCTCTGATGATCACCAAGGCAAGGGACAGACTCCAGGGGACCAAGGTCAACGGAATTTCATGCCAGAGATTCAAGAAAACTGAGAAACTGAGGCTCAAGTGGCCCGAAAGACGTTCAGAATGCAAGATCATAGGGCTCCCACCATCAGTTTGGCTCGAAACTTCATATATGGCTTGAAGACAAGAAATTAACCGTACAAGTCAATTTTCAGCCATTATATCCCTCTGAAAGTGGCCCGATGGACAGATCAGCCCATAAAATCTCAAATTGGGGCCCGCTTGAAATCTGGATAGGCTTCAATTTCGGTCTCAACCCCTTAAATGGGGTGAAAAAATGATTGGACGGATCGGATGTCAGATATACATCATGATGGACCCCACTTGAGGGAGCGCACATGCAGAGTGCATCTGCGTCAGCTGTGCACCATAATTGGAGAAATCGGTCAGCGACGCTGACCGATTTTTTTTTTCCTTTCTTCCTCGAAATTTCTCACCAACGCAACAACGTTCCTTCACCGGCCGCTGGTTTCATACAGTGGGGCCCACACATCATCATTTTAAGAGATCAGGACCGTCCATTCGCTCAGGAGGGCAACCAAAACCCTTTCCAAGCTTTTATCTTTGCCCCATGCACGTGCACGCATTTGGATCGTGGCTAAGCACAGGATTAACGGCGGAATGAAGATTCTAGTGGGCCATATCGAAAGCGCTTCAAAACACTGCTTATTGGATGGTTTTTCGCCACGAGTTGAATGAACGGAGTGGATTTGCATGTTGACTTCGTTCATGGCCCACCGGCCATCACAACGCAGAACACGCAGGCTCTGTTTCGCAACAGAGCCTGCGGACGATTTTAGTGGCCCATCACTAGTGTTGCAATGAAAGATTCGGACCATCAATTAGACCTACGTGGCTCCTATTACCACTGCCTAGGTGGCAGAATTTCAGAAAATATCATAGCATGGTTTTTCAACCGTTCACATGCCAAACGGACGGTAGTGAGAGAAATCTGTGGGCCGCACTGTAATCAATCCAAAACTGTCCATTTCTGACTGGTTTTTCGAGGGGAATTTAATGGACGAAGTGGATTTCCCGTCCGATTTTGATCATGGACTCCACCGAGCAATCAGCGTCCGAAAATCCTATTCAAAACGCAAGGGAGTTGCGTTCTTCTACGTAACTCTTACGCATGATGCAGCGACCGACTCTCCTAAGGCTATAAACGAGAGAGAATGGAGCATCTGGAGATCTTCAGCTTAGGATTCAAAGGCCAGGGACGTAAATTGTGGAGCAACCAGAGTATTTCATTGAGTTTTCTTATTTTGTTTTATTTTTATTCTTATGAGATCTAGCCTAGTCATGTTGCTAGGCTAAACCTCTTAGCTAGGGCTAAGAGGTGAAGCTTGTAGCGTGATGGGAGACTTTGATTATACCTTTTGTTTATAACTGAACTGATTTTGAAGTTAGTTAATTAAAGGGAATGTTTCTAGTTTTTAATGGTCTGTTGTGACTGAAATTACAATGGGCCTGCAATAGCTTTGAGCATTTTCCTTGTCTTTCTATGTTTTTGACGTCAGGAAGCCTGTTGTTCACCATTGTCTCCTGGGCATGGTCGGATGTCGGTACCCTTCCTAACCTTCATACATGTGATTGGTTGGTAATTAGTTTAATTCTGTTGGTTGCCATAGTCTCTTGGGCATGGTTTGGTGATGGAATCCATTCTAATTGATATACCTTTCATCTTTTGAAAACTAGATCAATGACAGTTCAATTAATTTCCATGATTTCAAGCATAAGAATTCCCTGATCTCTACAAGTGAATCCTCTGAATCCCTAGTTCCCTTCTCCTGATTTCTCTCAAGTTTAGATAATTATTTCACCAGTATTCCTTCAAATTCAATCAGATTAGATTTCATCTTAGCCTAGTTCTAGTTCTAGATAGTTTTAGAATACATACAGGTTTCAGTCTCTTGGGATTCGACCTCGGTCTTACCGAGTTATTACTATATCACAACCCTGCACTTGGGGAGTGAACAACGCTCCATTCAATTTCATGCTAGGCTCTCTCTATTTTCAGTTTTCCTCACTCCCTCTCATTCTAGGCTTGCTCAATTTTCAGTTTTCCTCGCTCCCTCTCATGCTAGGCTCGCTCTATTTTTAGTTTTCCTTGCTCCCTCTCATGCTAGGCTCACTCAATTTTCATTTTCCTTCGCTTAATTTTAGGCTACTTAGATAATATTGATTGTATTTGATCCTCTTTGAAATTGTTGTCTTTCATTAGATATTGGATATTGGATTGACAAACGCAATAACCACTGTTCGAAACACATCAATCAAAGAGAACTATTCTCAAAGGCTAGCTTGAAATGATGTTTACTTGTCACTAACTTGTGCTTGTGTAAGGTATTTAGTTTTTAGGGCCTGTTTGGATACCTTAAAATAAGTTACATTGTATACCTACAACAGTAGATAAGTAGCTTATTCGAGATAAGTAAGCTTAGTTTAAGATAAATTATAAGTAACTTTTTTATTTAAAGTTACTTAATCACTTCAGCTTAAGAAGTAGAAACCAAGATAAGCTACTTAACGCATAGGTAGCTTATATCACGCTACTTACAATCCAGACTCCCCCGTATCGACACTATTTTTCCCAAATTTTATTTCATATAATTAAGAAGTTGGAAGCATCCTAACATGAAAATGAGGAAACCCACTTGTCTTAAGGTTTAACTGTGAAATAAGCTACAATGTTCATCTGTCATGGCTCAAGTATGCTGCAGCAACTAGCCACTCATGTGCATAAACATAGTATGCATTCATGCCAATCAACTCACTCAAATTAGGGCCCCTTATATTGTGGATGTAGGATGGCCCTAAAAATAACCTAAATTTCTTTAAAAAAATAAAAAATAAAAATACCCTAAATTTGAAAAAAGTGCTCCTGGATATTATCTAGGACTCTTCGATATTATCAACATGTGAACCTCGATATATCAACTCATTGTCGATAATATCAAGCCAATACAATTCCCTAAATGAAACATTTTACCGTCGATATTATCGATATATGGTCGATTATATAGATGGTAAGTCATCGATAATATCGAGACAGGATCGATAGTATTGATAACTGATAATTTATGTCCAATGAGGTATATGGAAAACTCGTCATCGACATATATCGACGAACATTCGATAATATCGAACTCAATATATCTCGATATATCGACCAATGATCGATAATATTGAATTTGCCTGAAAACTATCCAGCAAGCAACACTGAAAATTGCATAATTTATCGATATATCAAGAGTGTCTTGATAATATCGAGATTCAATCTTCGATATATCGAGTGTTGCTCGATAATATCGGCTTTGCCTTTGAAATGTCCAGCAGCCAACAATGAAAATTGTATAATTTCTCGATATATCGACTCATTGTCGATAATATCGAGCCATATAGGAAAAATTTTTTCTATTGATATTATCTATCTATGGTCGATTATATCGATGGTAAGTCATCAATAATATTGAGGTTGGATCGATAATATCGATCATTAATGATTTATGTCCATTGAGGTAGATGGAAAAACTCGTATCGACATATATCGACGACCCTTCGATAATATTGAACTTAGTATATCGAACAATGATTGAAAATATCGAATTTGCATATAAACCATCCAGTAAGAAATATTGAAAATTGCATAATTTATCTATATATCGAGATTTAATCTTTAATATATTAAGAGTTACTCAATAATATTGACTTTGCTTGTAAACTGTCCAGCAGCCAACACTGAAATTTTCATAATTTCTCGATATATCGAGCATGTATAGATAATATCGAGATTCAAAACTCGATATATTGAGCATTGCTCGATAATATTGACTTTTCCTGTAAACTGTCTAGCAGCTAACACTAAAATTTTCATAAGTTCTCAATATATCGGGCATGTCTCGATAATATCGACGTTCAAATCTCGATATACTGAGCATTGCTCGATAATATCAATGTTCAAATCTCGATATATCAAGCATTGCTCGATCATATCGAACGATCTCTCGATATTACAAAAACCCTTTGTGTTATGCATTTAATGTTTTCACCAAACACTTTATTATTTCGAGTGTTTCCCTTTTTATCTCCACTTTGCATTGCTTCTTCTCTCAAGCCATCCTCTCAAGCCATCTTCAAAGCCGTTTGGAGTATTGGAGGCGATCTTCCAAGCCCTTCCTCACAGTAATCGTATAGTTTGGGTAAGTTTCTCACTTTAAATCCATGATTCTTGATGAGAATCAATACTGGTTGTGAATTTGGATATCATGGGTTTGATCTACGAATAGTTTCGAGCAAATGGACAAAGATTTTACCTTTCTCTTTTCTTTGCTTTATATTAGATGGTGTGGAGGGGATTTTTCAATGTGAATGTATGGTGTTTATGAAGAGAGTATCAAATAAGGTGTGTGTACAGGCTTCTATAGTTCTCCTGGCTGATTTTGATTATATTGCTATGGAAAATGGGAGATTGGTCTTGTGTTTGTAGATGATGAAAATGAATTGTATTGTAATAAATAAGAAACTGGAGTTTCTGGTCATACTTTTCTAATGAACCCACCATACTTTTGGGCTAGGGCATCCGTAGAGCAGGACCCATCTGATGGACAGCTCTGATATAGCAACCATGTGCCATGTTATTATTGCAAAAAAAAAAAAAAATGTTTGAAATGATAGAGAGCTGATCATCTTCAGAAGTTTGTTTCTACTTTTGCCATTGAAAAGGTGGGGTAGATGGTCTCTATAGCTTGCATAAACATATAAGATGTAGGGAGGAAAATGGATAGCTAGGAAATGTGGTTATGTTTTATAGTTCTTCATACAGTTTATTTCTTTATATAGATATATCAGTTCTTTGTTCAATGATAATTCATGAATTGGCCAGTTTATGGATTTTCAAATTTATGTTCTCATTTCCTTTGTCTAAAACAGGCCCTAACATCTCAACAGTCATAATGCTGAAGGATAAAGGCAAAAGGGCTACGATGCAGAGTCCCCGAGGGGAGATCGTACTAAACTCCGATCAAGACCTAGATCAAAATGGGCAGAGGAACCAACTTCCCCAATTGAATCGCCGGCTAGACAAGCTCATACTTAATGGAGTGCTCCCATTCAGGCTCCTCCTCTACCTATCCAACCAGAACAGTTGATCCCACAAGTTCCTCCTCCTCCTGAAAACCTGTATGACAAATTTCGTGTCCAAAAAATAGTGTACGAGAAAAAGGTCGATCGAGAGTGCATCCAACCATTTGGGATAATTCAAATTTTGGAGAAAGTTGGGTGGAGTAACATCTTGGATTTTGGAGGGACGGTTAGAAATGAACAAGTGATCAGATTTCTATCCTATTGTCACTCGCCAATGTTGCACCTTGCTTCTTTTGTGGTCACCATTGGAGAGACCTCCACTACCATTAATCCTAGGGTAGTTGCATTGCTTATAGGATTCCAGCCTCATTTCGAGGGTTAATTGATCACGACATTGATTCCGTAGATGTACGGATGCAAATCACCAAGTATTTCTTTAAAGGACAAAATGTGTCGTGGTATCAGGGTATTGCACTGAGAGCATCGAACATGGAAGACAAGTACAAGGTACTCCACAATATCTTCTACCTGAATGTTTATCTGAGGGACTCATTTAAGTCTGACAGAGGCTACGGAGATGGATGTATTTGAGATAAAGGCAGCCAACACCAATAATCCTACAGAGGGAGAGCAACATGAGGTGTCACGGCTCTCATATAGTCGTATTAGTCAGAGGATACCATACTGTGACCACAGGAAATCCATTCTTAAGCGCATGGATGAGTAGGACAGGCGACTTACGCGACTGGAGCGGCTTTCCGCAGCTATTCAGAAGGTTTGGAGCAGGTTGAGAAGAAGATTGACACCCTTATCGCCATAATCACCTGCCAGCATGATGATGCCGTTCCACCGGATTGGAGTCCGTCCAGCTAGCCTGTGCTTAGTCATGACTGTTTGCTTGCGCATCAAATATCTTTTTGGGATGACAAGCCAATCTGATCTTATTTTCGAACTGTTTCCTTATATAGTGGCGTGAATATTATTTTGACTGATGCAGCAGACTGATGATTTTACTATCCAAACTTGGGATAGTTATTTTAATTATAGTATGTGGGTTTATGATTAAATTTATTTATGCACTTTATGGTATATTGCATGTTCTCATTTATCCCAATTCAACTTGTGTTTGATAGTATCTTGATCTTATTGGTATCACAACAGGCACGATATTAAGACTACGAACTTTCATTTTCCTTCTAATCGTTGATGGATTTCTTGCTGAATATTCACTGAAAGTTCCAATGCTATGTGCGGTAGCATGCATATTATGGTTGACTGATAGATTCATACTTACAAGTTTATCTTTTTGAAAATACAGTTTGCCAAGGTGTATAAGAAAAGTTTGTGAGATTATGAGTGTTTAATAGCTACTACCTTTTGTCATGGTGTCCATGTGTTAGTTTTTTATTGGTTTAAGCTATAAAAAAGTAGTCTATAGAAGTCCTTTAGAAACATGCATATCTACTAGTTGATGAATTTGATCAATAGTTTAGGTTTTCCACCTTTTGAATCCTGTGTGGGGAGATCTCCTTTTGAAAGGAGTGTGAGTTGGCATGTTTGGAAGGAGCGAGGCAAATTAGGATTTCAATGAGGCAAACTATAAATTGAGCGGGAGAAGTTAGAAATTGAGCGGAGGAAACTAGAAATTCAGCGGGGGAAACATGAAATTAGAGCAGGGGAAACTAGAAATTCAACGGGGTAAACATGAAATTCAGTGGGGCAAACATGAAATTCAGTGGGAGAAATATGAAATTCAGCGAGGCAAACTGAAATTTGAACAGGGGAAACTAGAAATTCAGCAGGGGAAACATGAAATTCAGCGGAGCAAAGTAGAAAATCAGCAGGACAAACTTACAGAACGTTATATATCCTGTAATTCAGAAAGATCATTTCATCATCCACCAAAATTAATTACAAACCATGTATCATACAAAACACTAAATAAATTACTAAGTATACTATACATCAGGTATAGGAAACTTGCACTTCCGACAATTATGCTTTGTTTGTTTACATCGCCCACACTTTACTATTTTTATTTCCTCTCTACGCGAGAGAATTATAAGCTTTTTTGGGTCTTCTAAATAACCTCCTCTGTCATGGGGGTTTACTCTATGCACAATACTCCTTAAAGCCCGTTGAACTTTTTCACTCGCTCTTGTCACGTACTGGATACACCGATTCGCTATACGTGACTAGGTAATTATGCACCATGTAGAATGGGGAGCAGTATGAGTAATGAGGAAGATTGTAGCTTATGCATGCTGACAGGACATGCATACAAGGGTACCCCTTCACGCCAAACTCGCGACATGTACACAAAAACTCACTAAGCTTGACTATATCATTATAATCTTCCACAACATAGTACTCATCTCGATAAATTGCATGACAGATAATATCTCGTACCTTCTGCATAAGATCCTTTAACTGTTGCTCCGCCCATGGTGTCAACAGACTTACAAATGATGCCGTAGATTCTCTTCTATTGTAAAATAATTCATGTATCTTAACTCTTACTGCCTCTATCAATTTAGTAACGGGGTATTTGTATGCTTCTTTGAAGAGGGCATTAACACACTCGAATATGTTTGTAGTGACCAAGTTGAATCTTTTTTCTGAAAAGTGCAAAGATGCTCATCTCTCGTATCCGATTTCTGTCAACCATGTATGTACTTGGGGGTTGGCTATTTCGATATCATGCATTAATTTTTTTCAATTCAGCCCTCCTGCATGTGTTTACAGTCCACCAGTAGTACATCTCCAACAACTTGTCTTTAAAAGTGTCCACCAAGTTTTTATAGATATGATACACGCAGTAGGTAAGGAACCTCTTTCAATAAACCTCTATGTCGATCGAATATAATCACAAGACCCTCCAGAGACCCTAACGCATCGTTAAGGTAGGTAAGAAACCAATTCCAACTGTTATTATTTTCTGATTCCTCGATGCCAAACGCAACTGAAAATATATAATTGTCCCCATCAAAGGTCGTGGTGATGAATAGAACACCCTTATATTTACCCTTTAGGTGTGTCCCGTTAATGGCCAATACTCTCTGCATAAAATTTTGAAAACTTCGAATGAATTGTCCGAGCGCTACAAAACATCTCTGGAACTTGAAAGTCTCTTGGTTAACAAGCATGACAGTCACTGTCCCTATGTTGGCCATCTTCAACTCATGCAAATACAAGGGGAGTTGATTATAGGAGTCTTCATAAGACCCCATCACGTGATTAATTGCATGTTTCCTAGCTTTCCATGCCATCCTATAATTGATAAGAATATTATATTTCTCTTGCATGGCGAAGATAATATCACGTGGCCTCAACCTTAGGCATTGCTCAATGCGGCTAACGACCAGATCACACGCTAACTTACTGCTTGCTTGCCGATGATTGCTCTTTATCCATGACATGCTGCAAGTGTTTTTTGACGTATAAGTCCGTATCTTGAATATCTCCGCATTATTCACCCAAGATGCATGAACCCTCCATTCGCATGTATCTTCGAAGCACACCATGGAAAATCTCCTAGAATTTGAGTATAGTACCTGTAGACATGTAACACCCCGTACCTCTGGTACACAGGTGTTACCTTATCTTAAAACTTGCATCAACCAAGGTCTAATTACAAGGCAACTTAAACTTCGACATGTGCGGGCGGGACTTCCAGGCAACATCGAAGCCATCCCTCAGGGTCGGTAGGAGCCAAGTATAACCTAACACCAGTCAGAAAGGTAAGACTCAACAAGCACATATAGTTAATAAAGCTTATAGATAAATTAATCAAGTTATGGTGGGACAATGCACCCACTAACGACTCTCAAAGATGAATGAAGGTCCAACCAAACAAGCAGTATACTCTAAAACCTCAGTTAACCGTTGAAGTCTAATATCAACTCGATCCAACCATCAAATCAGTGGCCTTAAGACTAAATAGAGCCCGGGACGTGTGAAACGGCCCACTTGGGCCTTGGGTCCACGCTAAAAGATAGACTAGTACCCCTTAAGGGTCCTTACAAATTGTTTGGTCGGATCGGATTTACCACAAACTACTATGATGGATCCTACATGGATGCATGTGCACTGAAAGTGCTTATGCATGAGTTACAATGGAACCACTAGCTCGGTCAAACTGGCTTTGACTGAGCACCTCTCAAAAACTAGGCAATCTCCTGCCCTCCTCCGTTTAAAACCGACTCACTTGGAGCCCCTAAGTGACCCACCACAATCACTTTCCGAGTCATCCGGTCCGTTTAAACTCTTTGTGGGGCCCATATGATCAAAACTGTTTAGGCTTTTGGACCCTTGTAAACAGGCGAAAGAGATGGGTGCAACCTGTCAAAACGTTCTTCCCTTGTTCTTTTATCTGGCCCCATCAAAGGACATTACATCCAGTGCTGGACGTTTGAGTCCCAAACTACACTAAATGTATATATATACATGTGTATATACATGGTGGGCCACACCTGAGCCTGTAGCTCAGTAGACTGCACCATGTGAAAAAGCTCAGCCTCACCACTAACTATTATTGGATCCAATCCTTGGCTCAATCTGGCCCCTTGTTAACTTAAGCAGGGGTGGGCCCGATCCTCTTGGTGAAAGCCCAAACAAGCTCGGTTTAGGACCTTCCAACCTCCCTTACCTATTCCCATGTATATGACTTTGTGACTCACTACCTGATATAAATGAAATTGTATAGGGAGTTACATGAGTGGTAATTCACTACCATCTCGAGGAAACTTGCACCCAGGAGCACTCTACGTTTTGTCGGGTGATGATTTCTTTCCCCTTAAGCTTTCCATCCCTAACTAGACCAGAAATAGTAGCTTCATCAGCACAAATGAGTAGTTAGACTAGTGAGAAATTGTGTGAAATAGACTGCATTAATGATGATGATCATACTTACTATTGTCTAAATTCTTATTTCCTTGGACTGCATAAGTAAATAATCTAAGTCATTCATGTTATGTACCTTGCGTTATTTCAGTTAGTGTGTATTGATTGAAACATATGTATTGTTCCTCATTCCTTTTTTATATTATGATCTATGTTGCTATAACACACATTTTCCTGAATCTCTCCATGGGAAGTCTTAGCAAAGAAGAGTCCATGCTTGGGGTGTAACTAGACTAATCATGACATAGGTAGGCCCTTGACATGGAGGTTTTGGTCGTGGTGTTTGACCATGGGGTTTACCATCCATGTGTGGTTTCTACCTAACTGATTTGGGATGAATTTCATAACCTTCCTAAATACAGCTGTTTACTCGCCTTTGAAACCATTCATGCCGACACGTTTAATCACCACACTTGGTAATTTCAACGTTTCATTCCCCGTCGGCATTGTGGTGGGCCCTTTATGTTGAATTGATTGACCGCATGTTAGTGGGTTCTACACACACCCTAAGACGGTAGCCTCATGGGCTGGGGATAGTAGTTATGGGATGCTATGCCCAAGTCATTGGCCTACGCTAGGCCATGCGCTTCCCGTAGTGACCGTGAGCTTACTTAAATCGGCTGGTTGCAATTAGACTAATAATGAGCTGGAAAATCATGCATACATGGCATATTATGATGGCTTGGATCATTATGCCCATGTGATTATGCTGAATGTTGCGCTTATGACCAGTCATTTGATTGTGATAATGACTTGAATTATCATGCCCATACGATTACGCTGAATGTTGCGCTGATAACCAGTCTTATCCCTGGGTGACGACCTCAATGTCCTTCCGGATGTTTTACTCGAGACATAAGCTGTCTGGATGTTTTACTCGGGCTGACGATTGCATTTCATATATCCATGCATTTAATAAAGACCGCATCTACTGTATTTTGGATTGTCTGTTTGCCTTTATGTTATTCCTTGTTTAGGGCGACAGTGTGTAATCTTGAGGGGGGGATCACACTGAGCTGGCCACTCATTCATCAATATTCAACAGTACAGGGGATACAGGGTTAGATGGACTTACGACGGAGTCGAAGGAGGCTGCAATCGAGGAGGAGCCTTACAATGAGGAGCCGTACTATGAGGCGGTTACTTATTTTGGATTTAATCAATAGACTATTTGCTTATTTTCATTTCAGTTCATTTTAGGATTTAAGGTTTTGTATGTGGGCCCCAGTTGAGTGGCCCAAGATATTGTTACTGCTTGAGCTTCATTTATACATTTTGATTTGGTTTGATTATCCTTTTGTTTACCAGTTAATACCCTAGTTTTTAAGAAATGAGTGGTATACTTGGGTCTCGAAAACTGGGGCGTTACAAGACACCCCACCCAGGTTAGTATCTTAAGAAAGTTAAGACAATCTAGGAACTATGATCATATAATAAACCAAACCCTAATCCCAGCTTAAATCCTAATTCGAACCGTAAACCAACAACAAACCTAACCCTAACCCAAACCCTAACATTAACCTTAAACCCAGCCTAAACCCTAAACCTAGCCTAACCCTATCTTAAACCCTAATCCAAACTCTAAACCACCACCCAAGCTAAAAGTCAACTTTCACATAGAATTACATTTGTAGCTCACCGTATTTACTATCTTACAAAGCCAAAAGTCAACTTTCATATGAAATTTCTCCTATAGTTCACCCTATTTACCATCCTATCAAGCCAAAAGTTAATTTTTATATGGAATTACCCCTGTAGTTCACCCTATTTGTCATCCTACCAAACCCAAGAGCCTATGAAAACATGTCATGTAGCATTACTCTCTCTTCAACCAATCCCAAGCTGTCGTGTCAACTTTTACCCCTCATAAGCCTAGTAATTACCACAATGCCATTAGAAAAGGCTATAAATAGCCTACTCCTCTTCACATTTTACACACAACAATTCTAAGAGAGAAAACTCTTCTTATTTCAAAGGGAGAGAGAGAGAGAGAGAGAGAGGGTGAGAAGGAGCTCCCAAGCCTCAAAGTTTAGATTTTTTAACTACCCTTTAGCCTCCTCCCAACCATCTCAAACTCCAAGTTTAGCCCGAATTGATTATGGAACAATCCATGTCTTAACTTACTCAAGATCAAGTCAAAGATCTTTTCATTTTATATACAAGCATTCATCATGATATTATTCCCTTCTCGACCCCTCTACTTCTCTAGATCTCTAGTAAACGTATGCTCTGTGATTTGTCGTACATTAGATCCTATCACATAAGAAATTTCTAGCAATCTAGTCCACTTTTCTTCATCATTCGACATAAGCATTATTACATCCACCCTCTAGACACATCATTGAACGTATGCTCTATAACTTGTCGAAATCTCGGATCTTGCCATATCAAAAATTCATATGTGTCTAGTCTTAATCCGACCATATCATTCATCCCTTGAGATTCCTTACCACACTAAGTAGAGACCGTACATTTGTACAAGCAAAGAGGGTGCCTAACACCTTTTCTCTTTCTAACCGAGGTCCCTTATCCAGAATCTCGAATCACAGACCAGGATTCAATCTAAGGTAGGAGAGTCTTCAGATTTCTCCAACCTTACACATTCCACAGGTTCTATTCGATTGTGGGATTCTGAAATTAATTGGATAGTGGCGACTTCAACATCCACAAATCAACCTAATCACCCCCACCATCAAAACATAATATATAAATCAGCGTGGGTGTCAATTTTCTGTGTTCACAGAATGGAGACTCCACTGGGGATACTTTGCTAAAACACACTAGCTGAGACCCGACTAAAAAACGTGTGATATTACAATCTCAAGGGACATTCATCATCACATTCATACAAAACAAACTAAAAAAAAAATACATAACAGTCGCAAGATAAAAAATAAAAACAAAATATCAATCTTTGGTTTATGCTTGTCTAGGCATCAATCTGAGCAATGACTACTCAATCCCATGTGGCTATGGCTACCCATGAAGGAGAGCCAGCAGCTCTGCTAACTCCTGAAGCACCAACACCGACACCGGCAACTCCAACAGACTCGCCAACTAACGTAACCATGAATGAGGTGGCCTAAAGTCTCCGAGCAATATAGGAGCTATTACTTTGCCTGGTGTTAAGCGTCATACCAAACATGCAAGCAACACAACCTAATGTGCAAAACAGCTCAATCCCACAAACTTCTTTTGTTTTCTCCCTCATTCCTCTAGTAAATCATGTTCTCCCTCTTCCTGCAGAATCAGCCCAAGATACAAATGGGAGCAACCCTCCCACACATCTTCCTCCTAATAAGAGATCCAATCAATTCCAAGGGGCAAAACCCCTCTCGACCGGTCCCTCCAAAATTGAAGAGCTCCGAGAGCAACTACAAGATATGCAGAGGAAGCTACGGAAGCAGTAGGGGGTAGATCTCTCATCGACCAAGTTTAGGGATCTTTATCCCTTCCCTGATGTAATGGTACCTCAAGAGTTCGAGGTACCAAAATTCAGTAAATATGATGATACAGGGTGTCCCATGGACCATTTAAGAGCATTTTATGGAGAGCTCAATACTATGGCAGGTAATGACGGAGCGTTGATCCATTTGTTTCAAAAATTCTTGAAAGACGATATGTTAGATTGGTACACATCATTAAACTACAATTAAATTAAAACTTGGGAATAACTTTTCCAGGGTTTCATTGAACTTTTTATGTACAATCTTAATGTAGGGCCCAAAAGGACGGATCTTGCTACCCTAACGCAGAGGAATGATGAGTCATTATCAACTTATGTTAGACGGTGGCGGGCATTGGCCACCAGAATGAAAACACCTATTGATGACGATGAGCAAATCTACATGATCATCCACTCGGCAAAGTCGAGTATCTCTGGATACCTCGTCTCCTATCTATATACCAAATTTACCCAACTCATCCGTACTGGGGAACAAGTCGAATCCGGAATAAGGGTTGGGACAATCTCCCCCTGGTGGCCTCATCAGGCCTCCCCAATACAACGGATAGTAGAAAGAAAGTCTACTGAATACGAGAATGGTAACAGAAACGTCCATGACCTCCGTCCAATAGAAGAAGACAATCTTGCCGCCTCTACCCAAGGTGGTCAATTCACCCTTCAAGAGGGACAATGACAACAATAACAGCAACAGCCTAAGGGAAATGTACAAGAAGTTCACTCCTTTGGCACAAACATACAATCAAATCATGACAATGTTGGTGTAAAAGCAACTTCTGACACCACTCCAACCTCAACTTCCACCAAATCCCCTACCCGCAAGCTACAATGAAAACGAGTATTTCGCATATCATCAGTCTCCTGACCATGTAACCAACCACTGTTTTTCCTTTAAACACGTGGTCCAGGATTTCATCGAAAACCAGAAGATTGCGATCACCCCGCAGGCTAACACGACGACTCAGGCCAACATCCTTTAGAATTCTCTGCCACTATATCAAGTATGCCCCGGCTCATCAAGAACTGTCACGCCCCAAACTCGAAAATCGGATTCACAGGAATCCCGATCGCCAAATCTGGTGCCGACAGCCTCCGTAGTACCCCATTCTCGGCTCCTAGCATTCATATGCTAGATTTTCGATCCTGGGATCCTAAAAGGAGAATTTTTTTTATATACATTTAACTAGTAATAAGCATAACCACAAGTTTACCCAAATCATAAAGGCAACATCATCATCACATATCCACTAATATAATCATTTGAATACAATGCTGAAAGGAAAATACATATGTCAAAATCAAAGCTCCAGAAAACAGCTGCACGCTCCAAGCTCAATGCTGTTGCAACCTAACATCACCTGCACGCATCTATCGTGCATAAGCTTATAGAAAGCTTAGAGGGTGGTGTAACTGTGTGCAAGAGATAAGTGTCAAATATTCAATACAATATCATAATCATACAATACCGGAAATCTATTAATCCATAAACCATACAATGACTGAATAAGCAGAAACACTGATAAGAGCAGGAATTATCAGAGTAAACAGAAATACTGACAAGATTATAATTATGCGATAACAGAATAAGCGAAAGTATGAACAAGTCCATAAGTTAATCAATATTAGAATACGCAATATATGACAGCTATGCAAATGATGAGTCATAGATAATCAAATGTCGAATGACAAGGATATAATGTAATACACAATTCGAAAGAGCTAACAAATATCATCACTCTCATCTAAGTCACAGGAATATAAAAACATAACAACCCACAATGCCACACGACGAAGATGTAATGGAATATGCAGTATATGGTGCTACTGGAATGACCATGTTGGAGTGTGATGTCGGGATGATAGTACGTAGTATCGCAGGATACGGGGTCCACCACAAGGAACCTCTATCCAAACCAGTCCCATACCTAAATTTGGATAGTCTGACTCAACGTGGTAAACTCCTGATCTCACGTTAGTCACGCGTCCAACCAAAATTCTTGCCATAACGAAGATACACAACAATTAGTTGCGCACCACCAGCCCGAGTGGATAGTGAATGGATGAATGAATGAGTATACAACTCCTACTCAGTAGCTTGTCAGCACAGTAGCCTGCCAACCGCTGGTAGCTCGCTCAGTGTGGTAGCTTGCCCAGGCCTCAGCCCCACCCACATCAGCGTCTGCCCACGTGCGCCCGCCCACATGCACAACGGTGACGGGGTGTCATAATATCATGTCAGTCCTCATATCAGTACGGTTCCTCTCTCGAAAAATCACCCGGGTCTATTACACTTCACACCACCTGCCGTCCCAATCAAGCGCACAACTGGGTAAGTGAAAAAGACCTCACTATCCGCTTGTCAGCAGCCTGCCAATACCTACTCGGCTCACCGATAGCAGACCCATTCCTCGAGTTAGTCAAACTCAGCCTAGCTATGCCTACTCCCTCGGGCGGATAAGGCAGCACCCCCTTCCAACCGACCACGACACAGTGGAGAGCGCAGCCATCTGGTAATCGGCACTCAACACTCATCTACCCACTCGGTCTAGACGTTGGAGCATCCTTTGGAACCAAGAGGGTGTTTAGGAATTTTCACCCAGGGCCATCTATGGCGGCCCGATGCTCGAACAGATTTTCGGTGTCCCATCTGGCCATCCACGATATGTCTGTGGAGGCTACGACCCTGATGTCACTAAGGCGTACAGTAATCACAACACAATGCAAGATGCATGAGTCATACAATTCAATCATGCATCAATCTTGCGCTTGTCATGCGCTCATGTGAGATAATCTCCACCTATCAGGGAGTCTTACATCATCCTGCCCAATGACATATGCAATGGTCAATCACATCTCATAAGAAACATGCAGTTGATGCGAATGGGCATGTATCAAGATGTTATGATGTCACATACTCATAAATGGTATTAATAACCGGCGTCGACAATGTGGACTTTTAACCAACATTGCCCCCAAGGAATGACGCACATATAATCAAATATATAATGGGCACATGGCCTCACACAAAGGTCAAATATACGAAACAGGTGGGCCCTGGTCATGGGCCTAACACATATCACAATGGGCCTTGCCCATAGGCCTCAAATATATCTGGATGGGTCGCACCGATGGGCCTCAGATATATCACAATGGGCCTCAAATATACTTCACAGGTGAGTCACATACTTGGGTCTAATACACATCAGTATGGGCTACATCACTATGGCCACAATCCATGGGCTTTAAATACACAATAGGTGGGCCCTACACATGGGCCTCAAATATATACCACGGGTGAGCCTCAATGGACGGGTCACCAATACAACAAGATGGGCCTAATGACATGAACCCCATAAATATATCGAATAGGCCGCACCAATTGGGCCTTACATACATTGCAATGGGCCATGACCCATGGGCCTTGCATACATCACAATGGGCCTTGCAACATGGGCCTCATATATATTTAAGGTGGGCCTCAACAACGGGCCTCATACACATCAAGGTGGGCCTCAACAACGGGCCTCATACACATCAAGGTGGGCCTCAACAACAAGCCTTATACACATCAAGGTGGGCCTCAACAACGGGCCTCATACACATTAAGGTGGGCCTCAACAACGGGCCTCATATATGGCCTTAGCAACAGGCCACAAATATATCAAGATGGGACTAATCAATCATATGGGTTAAATCAATCAAATGGCCGATACGAGCAGGTCGATCAAATGGACCGATACAAATGGGCTGTGCGTCATGGAGTTATACTAAGCATGTTATAAAGTAATGCCTTATTCTTACAATGCAGCTGGCCTAGACGGCTTACATACAACAAGTACGGGCCTATCAATGGGCCCTAGGGAGAGTCGCAATGTGGACATTTAACCAACATTATACTCGCAATGTGGACGTCAAACCAACATTGCTCCCAAGGTGTAGCCCGTAGTGAATAACATTACGTAAACCAGGTTGGGATCACACATTGCAATGGACCTTAGGTACACCCCATTAGCCCTTCAATACATCAAATGGGCCATGTCATATGGGCCTTTTACTCATCAAATGGGCCACATCAATGGGCCGCACCAATGGACCTTATGTGCATTGCAATGGGTCATAACCCGTGGGCCTTAGATTGCATCAAATGGTTCTCGACCCATGGGCCTTATACATATCAAATGGGCCTAATTCCATGGGCTTTAAAATACATCAAATGGGTCCAATCCCATGGACCTTGGAACACATCAGATGGGTCCACTCTATGGGCCTTAAATTATATCAAATGGGCCTTGGAACACATCAAATGGGTCCACTCTATGAGCCTTAAATAGTTTAACAACTAGCTACATTTATGGACCCAATTAAATTCAACTGTGGTGGGCCTCAAAAGTGCATTCATTAAGCCCAACATTTAAGGAACTAAAGGTATAAATCATTTCCTCTAAGATCTTTACTCCTCAAAATTTCAGCCTAAGGCCAGCATAATTATAACATGTTGTTGTCCTAAATTTGGGCACTCCATTGGAGTGGGTCCAAGGCCTCTAAAACTCTGAAAATTGAGGGCCAAGGTCCCTCATCATGCATACAATGAGAGAAAACCTAAAAAGGTGGCCCACCATCAGAAGCAATATTTTTGAATTATGATTTTTTTTTATCAAGGCATATTGCTGGACTGCACAGCAGAAAAAAATTTGGGAGTCCAACCATCTTGGCCCATTCTTTTGGATACCCAAACGAGGTCATTGAGGCTAAAATTTCACAGAGTGATACTTCCATAGGTGGGCCACACCTCCACAAAATTTCATAATTTTTAGATATCTCTAAGTTTTTTAATTAATTTAAACAAAATAGACTGTTCAGAAAAATCGGACAGACCTGGATGTTCCAACGTGGTGGGCCAGTCCGGCCCTCACCACGGTGTGTACAGGGGTCCATTGGTCCTGAAATTTGGTAGGTGGGTTCTAATATAAGTGGACCACACTCCTAAAAAATTTTAAAATTTTTAGACATCTATAAATATTTTAATTCATTTACATAATTTAATCTGTCCTGAAAATCGGACTGATCTGGACACCATATTATAATGGGTCGGTCCCGCCATCACCATGGTGTGTACAAGCATCCATTGGCCTCAAAATTTTGTACGTGGGTCCTAACATAAGTAGGCCACCCCTTGAAAATTTTTATAATTTTTAAACACCCATAGGTATTTTAATAAATTTCAAAAATCCAACTATCCATGGTGGAATGTTGCTGGAACAGTGCAGAAAATTCAGACTGTCCACCTCACTTGGACCACACCTTTGGGACCCCAATGAAGGTCAGTTGGGGCTAAAATTTTGGGGACATCAAGATGACATCCCCACATTTCAGAAAAGTATATTTAATAGGTATGAATAGTCCCCCAAACAGTCCCAAAATCTGGTCCAAAAACAACCAGAAACTGTCCAGAAAATTCTGGACAGCAACATGTACTTAGATAAAATTTATTATATAAGTTAAATAAAAAGAAAAATACATTAATGGGCCACACACATCAGGAAATACAATGAGGAAAAAGAGAGATAGAAGGACAATCCGGCCATATGAAAAGGGGCTCCGCCACTATTGAGCCATCTCAAGATCAATCACACCCGCACATCATACCTAAATTTACATTTACAACATGAATCTTGCACATGCATGGCCTATAATTAAAATGTATGGTGAGGATGTCATCCCCACCATGTTTATATGGTCTAGATGACCTAAACATAATATGATATGAAATAAAACTACCATGATGGGGCCCATAGAGAAAGGCGCCATACATGTATCGTGCATGCATAAGGTAGGCCATTAGGCCACAACCATGGGATTGTGTGAGATTTTTATCATTGATTGGTGGGTCCTAAACTTCCCTCATGAAAGAAAGAAAACATCTAGGCTATAGAAATAATATTTTTTACATCTAGAGGAGCACCCACCGTTCGATTTTCTTGCTCCTATGAGTTCCTTAGCACCTTAGCTTTGATTCCAATGGAGGAGATGAGGAATGAATGGTTAGGATGGGAGATCATGGGGTAGGAAAGTGGGCCACACTTGAAGTTTTGAAAGAGAGGGAGAGGCTTGGAGAATTCTCATACATATGAGATTTCTCTCCTTAGATTTTTTTGAGTTTGAAAATGAGAAAGAGAGAGAGAGAGTTGTAAAGGGAGAGAGAGATGGGTGATGGATGTAGTGAGTGATGGGTGTAAGAAAATCTTGACTTTTGTGACTATTTGTGTAAGAAAAGCATGGGTGGTGTAAGAACTTTTTGACTTTGAGGGCTTTTGGTGTAAGAGAGATATGGGCTTGTAAGAGATTCTTGACTTTTGTAGTTGCTTGGAAATGGGTGAAAGGTGATGTGTACTTGACATGTACTTGACATGTGATAGATTGATGGATTGATGGGATTGATGTGACACCTCGTAGAGATTCTCTTAGATTTCACAACGCGCGGTATTTTCTTCACAACGAACGTTGGCCCACATCTCTTGACCAGGGTATCGCCTCAGCGCGCAAGTCGCGGCATCGGAACCGCAGCGATGGCGCGGTCGCTATGGTAAAGGTCTTGGGTTGAGTCGATACGGGTTGACGGCATATGAATCAAGGTCGCACGTAAATATTGGTTAAGGTTCGAAGGTTGTCGAAATTCGATCGGTAAGACCGCGGAAGTCTATGGAACGGTATGGTCTAGGATACAGGGCTTACAGGAACCCTTACTAACAATATCAGTTAAGGAGAGTCACCCTCGGTCAATCTAGTCTAATGCATCCATTCAATCACTGTCAGCCCAACAATAATATCCCCAAGTTTACAACGGGCACACCTGTCAGTTCAATCTTTTCGCTCTTAAATATGCAAGGGGCATCTCCAGCCGGTCCAGTCTCCATGCCCCCAAGTCTACAAGGGACAGACCTTGCCAGTCCAATATCTTCGCTCTTAAATATGCAATGGGCATCTTCATCCAGTCCAATCTTCATGCCCCCAAGTCTACAAGAGCCACCATCGATCAATCTAGTCCAAACATCCTTTGTCTCGCAAGGGGCACCATCTGTCAATCCGACCCTTGCTCTAATTGTTATGCTGTAAGAAAAATCTCCTTCCTTAATCAACATATCACATGCCCTAGTAAAATCAGGGCCTAGCTTCAATCATGCGATAACTTTCCAAGAAAGACATTCTAATACTCAAAGCGATTTATCTAGTTCTACTCAGTCTTCGATCCTTCTAGAGAATAGTCTAGGACGAGTGATTTCAGCCTTTGGGAAACAGGTCGAGGGAGAGATTAATATCGAGATTCTGATTAGTCCCAAAACAGCAGTCGTCACCTTTCAAGTCTTTGACATCACAGCTTCATTTCATCTCCTCCCCGATCGATCTTGGATCCACAGATTCAATGCTATCTCTTCAACTCTTCATCAAAAGTTCAAGTACGTTTTTAAAGACAAGGTGTTGATCATTCTGGATGATCCCAAACAAACTTCCCTGATAGAGGTAACCAACCATCAAGAGCTACATATCTCGACATAGACCTATAATGCTCTGATGAGGATTTCCCCTGCCATAGTCTCGAGTTCGAAATTGTGAATTGCATGCCTCTTGCATGTCCCATCGGATCAAACTATGTCTCCCCTCCAGTCGAGCACCAACATTTTTATTATCAGCTCGAATATTAAGAGAATGCAGACATTAGAGGACTAAGATATCAACCTCTTATGGGTGAGATACCAAAGAAAAAATGTATCGGAGGAGGACAAAATTGGCAAGAGGAGGATGATCCCTTTAGCCGCACATCAATCAAATCCATCAGAGAATGGATCATCTATCTAGTTGGTAGGCCGAGATCCACCACCTAAGCTACTTAAAAATGACTCAGGCAAAGGACAAGAATTTTCCCTGATTGACTGGATCACAGTCTGGATCCCACACGAGCTGGAAGAATTCAAAGAGGCACAATGTATCGGGGATGAGCTGAGAAAAGTGACATCCAACACCAACTCAAAGCCCAATCCCAAATTCATTATGACGTTTGGGTACGACGATGAGGGCCCACCTACTGATCCGTCTGGCCCTGCCTCCTGAGGGGAGGGAGTGCAAGGCAATAGTTGGTTCACGATCCCCAAGATGACACAATAAAAGAAAATAGTATTTGGCTCATCGAGCTGTATCAGGCAATCTCTAGTTAACATCACTGTCTTTCTCAAAAAAAAATTTTAAAAAATCAAAAATTTTTCAAAAGCCAATAACATTAGATATTTTAAAAATACCAAAAAAAATCAAATACTTGTTAAAATGCCAAAAAATCATATATTTGTCAAAATCCAAAAAAAAAATCAGAAAATTCTCAAAACATAAAAATAGTAGAAAATCTTTCAAAACTCGCAAGCAATAATGTGTCAAATTCGTCTGTTACAACACCCAATTTTGAAATTAATTCATATGATTTTGATCTGGAGTTAGACTTTAAAATCGTGGGTTTGAATGAAGCCCAAGATGTGGAAAATGATAATTCGACTCTTGACCTAGAGGATTCCCTCCGAAAGTTTGAAACAAAGGCCAATGTCGTCGCGGATGATTTTGAAATTGTGAACTTGAGATCCCTTGAGCTCCCTAGAAAAGTACGCATCAAGAGATCCTCGCCTCTTGAATACAAGCCGACAATGATAGAATTCTTGAGGCCTGGGGCTATCCAACTTTGGGTTCTGAAAGTGCTATGTTGATAAACCCTAAGTATTGTCGAATTTTGGTGTGACTAACCAATTCAAGTTTGTATCTTGATTTATATCAAGCTTGTGCATCTGTTCACATTGAATCTTCGACGTTCGTTTTGTTCGTGCTGAATCTATGTTGCCGATATCTATAACGAACTTACCGAGATCTTCAAACTGGAAGAAAGTGAAGACTTTTATATATTGAGTGAAGACAAAGTATTCAAGAATATGGCGGTTCAAGATCTAGAACCAGAAAAGTCCAAGAACTCAAGACCTAGTTGAAGATTATGTTTGGTATGTCGAGTTCAAGCTTTGAAGATTGTAAGAATTAAAACTACTGAAGTGATCGATAGATTAAGTGTTCATATGTTCTATCTCGCAAGTAAGGTATGATTGACCTAGATTGACCTTAGATCATGATTAGATCATTTCATACTTTCGATCGGTCATTTTGGTCATTTTATAAGTGTAAAATTTTATTCTTTTGACTAGCCCTAGCACTAGCTCGACCAGTCCTAGTATTTTCTCTACCAGTATAGGATTTGTTATAAATTTTTAAAATTTTTCTGTTGGTCTACGACCAGTCTTGGAAATTGCTCAACTAGTCGTGTGAATAGTGCTCGACCAGTTGTGTAGTGCTAGACTCATTTTTTAGTGAGTAATCTGGACTCACACAACCAGTCGTGTGGTGTCCACAACCAGTTGAGCAGGCCACTTGACCAGTCATGGTACGCACAAGGCTAGTTGTGCAGTTGAAAAATCTTATCATGCTAGAATTTTTGAAAATCTATTTAGATAAGGCCAGTCGTAGCTAACCAAAGGCCAGTCATGCGAACCGATTTTTCACCTATAAATAGTGCTCGAATTCCAGAGTTTTCTATTCAATTCTTATCATTCTTAAGCAATCGCTCTGAGATAATTTTGAGTACATTCTAAGCTATTTTGTGCATATTTAAGATTCTTTAAAGTAGCTCTTGTTTTTTATTTTGATTCTCTATTTCATTCTCATTTTGAAAAAGGGATATTTGATTTATCCTTCCTTGATATCAAAATCAATACAAAGCCCTTGCTGAATTAATTAAAAAATCATCTAGACTTAGAACCCTATACACTTGTGAGACTGAATGTTGAACATCTATGTCATCATCAAGTTGGTTCTACCGGGCTGCTTCAGAATCGTCATACAAATAAGTTTTTACTTTTCTATAATTCAATTCATTTCTGGTTTGTGAGATTGTTCCAGAAAATCTCTATTTTGATTTTGTCTGAGTTGATCCAGAAAATCTCAGAGCGAGGGGTTTTTTGAATTGTGTAAACCCATCTAAAGACACAATTTGAAGGTTTTATGTGAACCTTGAAAAATCTATTTTGATTAATGAACGCTAATATCCCGAGAGAGTAAATATTAGGAGTGGAGTAGTTGTGTGGTTGTCTATTAATAGTTGGTGTACACACAAGCGAATCATTATAATTCTCTATATTTGGTGGATGTGTGATTTATTTCTTTATCTTTTATAGTTTAAGATTGTGGGATATATTTGTGGATGTGAACGTTGTAATCTTTATATTTCAGCATGGTGTGATAAATGTTGTAATTGATTAGTTTCTATTTCTTTTATATCCTCTTGAGTTTAAGTTTTTGATACTCACCCACGTTCTAATAAGGTTGTCCTGCCATAAACTATTGGTTTTTAGTGTTAGGTTATCCTTAAAATCAAGTTCGTATCAACCTCTCAATACTTGATTTTTGAGGTTGTTATGTTTTTTTTGTTATTTACATTTTTTTTGGTTATCTGTTGTCTATATTCCGCTTATTAATTTTTATTTGGCATAGTCCTATTCACCCCCCCCCCCCCCCCCCGGGGGGACATAGCTCAGCCTTTTCAGGTTCTCCTATGAAGCCTTATACAGATCAAATGAAGAACTAATCATACGTTATCTTTTATGAAGCCGGAAGTCAAACACATTATGCAAAGTTATCAAGATCATGTTTGAAGTCCACTATGGAGTCCTACTGATGAACGATGAAGATAAGCTATTACAACATGTCAGGAATTGCTTCAGTATCTAAAGCTTGTACAACATATCCATGTGCATGCGTCGAATCTTTTAACGTGGCAACACTCTAACCCTTTTTTCATTATGGGGTGTGGACATCATCGAAAGAATGAACCCAAAGGCATCTAATGGTCATGAACGCATTCTCATGTCAAACAAAAGTGGTCGGCGACAACATCTTACATCATCAGTACAAATGAAGAAAGAAGCCAAGGAAAATAATTGGTGGTAAGCTCGATGTAACCAACTACATCGCGCAGACATAAAGCACACACTGATTGCTAGGACCAATGACAAATAAGTCGGAAAGAAAGATTAGAAACATGGTAACAATGCACATCTTATCATTGCGCCTACTAGATTTAAGGGGAAAGTCCAAGTCATCCTCGGATGATTCACTAATCATTTGCGAAGATTCTTCCGGGAGGTTCCCTTCATTGTACCATCACTAGGGGCAAAGATCTTCTAGAGCCCATCAACATCGACAATGTGAATATCTATCATGGGTAATCCTACCAAACTATGTTAACAATCACAATCATAAAGCTAAAGTCAAACGACAAAAGGTTAGCATCCTCAGGTACATTCCATCATCATTCCTTTCCTCCAATAAGTGTTCCAAAAAATAAAAGTTTAAAAAAAGGAAATAAAAAAGATAAAGAATAAAAAAAATTGGACGAATAAAGCGCGCAGTCCAAAAAAATGAAAAAAAGAAAAAGAAAAAGAAAGAAGAGTCGAACTCAATGAGCGAGAATACATGCCACCAACCCGTTTCCCATTAGGATAGTTTAACCTGATGTCAAAGCTTTATGTTCGTATTCGAAGACAAAGTCAGGTAGCTCACCAATCGATTGGCAATGCATAGAGTCTAGCCTCCCACCTATGTTACTTTAAAAGAAAAAGAAAAATAACATGTTTAAGCGAAATGGGCAAGGTGAAAATCCGAAAGGGCGCCTCGAGTAAAAACAGCGGGCATGTAGCGGACTTGATTAATACCTGAAAAGGCACCAAGGGTAAAAAGATCACAGCTACCAAAGGGCAAGTAAGAACAAAAACTCGGGAGGTGCTGAAAATCCGAAAGGGCACCACGAGCAAAAATGACGAGAAAGCCGGTCGTGGTGAAAATCTGAAAAGGTGCTATATGCAAAAATGGCTAGAAAAGAAACAAAAAAAAATGTAGGTATAAAGGAAGTCAAGGCAACGATCAAAGAGAAGAAACACAAGGAAAAAATAGCTCCCCAATCAGAAGTCTGTCAAACTCTACCCAAATCCAAGGGGCATGATCTTAATATGCTCTACTCTCAGGGAATCAGGATCCCTAGTAAATAATTCAGAATACCGAATTCGATGTAAGCTAAGTTCAATATTTTGATCCCAATCATCCAAAGCACAAATCCAAATGCAAACAAACACCAAAAAATTTGGCATAAACGAAAATTTTCATTCCTTTCAAAAAGTTTTTTTGTACATTATTTTCCTTCCTTTACAAATAACAAAAATAAAGACATACATGCATACACAGGGCAAGCAACCATTGAAGCCAGGGATCACAAAGTAAACCTCTATCCTATCCCTCATACATCGACAACCTTTGCCTAAGTCTTTCTACCTCCATGCGCAGGTAGAAGACCTCGTCCCCCTCCAGATGGCATGATGCGATCATGCACTCATCATATGATCGCCCCACCACCAAATGACAGGCCATATCCTCACATGCATGACGAAGGATGGCAAGCTAGGAGATAAGGTGGCCATGCATGGTAAGCAAGAATGAAGGGTCAATAAAGGGCTGCTCCTCAAATGCCTTAAAGGAATCATCAACTCCTTATGAGGACGAAGCAGCATCACCGATAATGTCCCATCACCGCCAAGAAGTTCGCACCAAATATCTGACCCAATCCGTTAATAAAGGGTCCGTCACCCGTCAAATCCAAACCGCTCATCAAACCCAATCCATCAAAGTGAGGCCCGCCACCCATCCTAATCCCATCCATCATCATCATGCCGCTATCTATACCATCCAACGACACATCCATGCCCATCCCACCATAAGATAACCCATCCACGAGGCCCACAAATTAAAAGCCCTAGAGGCCCACATTTCAAAGCTCTAGGGACCCACAGTTCAAAGCCCCAAAGGCCCACAAATTCAAAGCCCATAAGGCCCACAGTCCAAAGCCCCAAAGGTCCATAAATTCAAAGCCCTAGACGCCCACATCTCTAAGCCCCAAAGGCCCACATTTCAAAGCCCCATGCCCATAAGTTAAAAACCCACAGGCCCACAGGTCCAAAAGCCCATTTCAAAGCCCATAAGGCCATTATCCAAAAGCCCATTTCAAAGCACACAAGGCCTATTGTCCAAAAGACCATTCAAATGCCCATCTCAAGAATCTCAAAGTCCAAGCCCATTGTCCATAAATCATGAATAATGCCCCATTAATTCGTTAGTGGAGGCCATCTATCTATTTAATCCAGATTGTACAAAAAAAATTAAACGACGACACCCTCTCGCGAGATCGGACGGAAATTTCAAAACCATAAAAATATTTCAAATAAAAACCGTGAGCCCCGCTAACTCATTAGTGGAGACAACACGACTGTTTACTTAACTTGCGTAAATAAAAACCAAACGACGACACCCACCCGCGAGATCGAACGGATATTTTTCAAAAATTTTAAAAATATTTTCAAATAAAATCCCCAAGGAGTCTAGTTCTAAAGAGGATGGTTTTCAAACAAAATAAATTTCAAAAAATATATGCGGCACACAGTACACTGAGAAATCTTCTATATTCTCCATTTACAGTCAGTGCAAACAACAAAATAACATTCGATCCCTTATGATTTCCCTGGAGGATGTTCAAATTCGTACATGATACAAGTACGGTTGGCCCGATCTCTATATCTGGACAGTTGTATGAATGCGAGTAAACATGATTGAATCTATCTCTGAAAAGAATAATCAAACTCAAAGTAACGACAATCCATTGTAACCCAAGTATCAGAATCAACAGACTACATGACAAAAGATTACCCGCACATACCTAGTCTGGGATGTTCGGAAAGTTTAATCGAGTCCAAGTCGGCGTAGTGAGTTCCCCATAAGGTCGCATCCATGCTCAGGACAGCTAACTACTTTGACAATCAAACGGAATGAATACTCGTAGGGCGATTATGTAGCAAAGAAAACGACAGATCAAGTAATACGAGAATCTTCGTAAAGCCACATTAACGCGCAGAGGCCCTACTTTTTAGACTTACCCTCTAATACTATTAACAATCTGACGTGAAAGGGTTGTGATTGGTGACCAGTAATGCCACATCAATACGCAGGGATAATAACAACATTTTCCTCAAACTCTCATGACATGTGCAAGTAATTTATTTTCCAGATAATCGACTGACAATGATACAATGGTAGGCAACAGATTCGAATCACAACCTTTTCTAACTAGAAGGGTAGGGTGTCCACCAGCTTTGACACTCGGTTGCTCGTAACGTCGGCCAAAGAGGGGCATCTATAGACATCCCACTCAAGTTAGTATCTTGAGAAAGTTAAGACAATATAGAAACCATGATCATACCATAAACCAAACCCTAATCCTAGCTTAAACCCTAATCCGAACCGTAAACTAACAACCAGCCTAACCCTAACCCAAATCCTAGCCTTAACCTTAAACCCAGCCTAACCCTAGCTTAAACCCTAAACCATCACACAAGCCAAAAGTCAACTTTTATATGAAATTATCCTTGTAGTTCACCCTATTTACTATCCTACTAAGCCAAAAGTCAACTTTTATATAGAGTTACCCCTGTAGTTCACCCTATTTATCATCCTACCAAGCCAAAAGTCAACTTTCATATGGAATTGCCCCTATAGTTCACCCTATTTACGATCCTACCAAACCTAAGAGCCTATAAAAGCACGTCATGTGGCATTACCCTCTCCTCAACCAATCTTAAGTTGTCATGTCATCTTTTACCCCACACAAGCCCAGCAATTACCATAATGCCATCAGAAAAGGCTATAAATAGCCTCCTTTTTTTGGGGTTAGCTTATTAGAACGCACCCATGTTAGTACACACACTCCTTGTTAACCACCCCCACTAGAGATCGATACCAAGACCTTAAGTGTTGAAACGAGGTATCTCCACTCAATCTACCAGTTGAGCTATGGATCTAGGTGTGGCTACAAATAGCTCTCGCCTCTTCATATTTTATACACAACAATTCCAAGAGAGAAAACTCTTCTCATTTCAAAGGGAGAGAGGGAGAGAAAGGAAGAGAGTGAGGGTGAGAAGGAGCTCCCAAGCCTCAAAATTCAGATTTTTCAGCTACCCCTTAGCATCCTCCCAACCATCTCAAACCCCAAGTCTAGCCCGGATTGATCAAGGAGTAATCCATGTCTTAACTTACTCAAAATCAAGTTAAAGATCTTTTCATTTTATATACAAGTATTTATCATGACATTTATTCCCTTCTCAACCCCCCTACTTCTCTAGATCTCTAGTGAACGTATACTCTATGACTTGCCGTACATCGGATCCTATCACATTAGAAATTCCTAGCAATCTAGTCCACTTTTCTTCATCTTTTGGCATAAATATCATTACATCCACCTTCTAAACACATCATTGAATGTATGCTTTGTGGCTTGCCGAAATCTCGGATCTTGCCGCATAAGAAATTCATATGTGCCTAATCCTAATCCGACCATATCATTCATCCCTTGAGATTCCCTACCACACTAAGTAGAGTCCGTACATTCATATGAGCAGATAAGGGGACTAACATCTTCCCTCTTTGTAATCAAGGTCCCTTACCCAGAATCTCGAACTGCAGACTAGGAGTCAATTTAAGGTAGGAGAGTCTTCGAATTTCTCTAACCTTACGTATTTCGCGAGTTCTAGCCGACTGTAGAATTCAAAGATTAATTAGCTAGTGGCGACTCCAGCATCCACAAATTAACCTAATCACCCCCACCACTAAAACATAACATATAAATCAGCGTGGGTGCCAATTTCTAGCATTCAGACTACCCTATATTGGAATTTATTGTGAATTGCAAATTGGCTCAAAACATATTGGCACCGACTCTTGTCCTTAAACGTTTGCCCAACAGGTATATCGATCAGTTCACATAATGAATCCGTATATTCCAGCATTTCTCCGTTGGTGAATGCAACATCATCAAACGGCGTGGAAACTTGACGAGTGATGAAGTTTGATGTTTCGGAAAAGTCTGGAAGCGGAATGTCTCTTACACGCACAGATGGGATGGTGGATGATTATGGAGATTTGCTGTTGTTGCTAAAGGAGGTGTCATGTATTCATAAATGATGTTGAGGTCACGTGCACCACTGACTTGGCTAGTCATAATGTTTGATGTTTGAGGTGGGTCGGGCAGTTGATAGGTTCTTACTACCACTTGTAATGGAGAAGGATTGTATTTAAATTCCACACCATGCTCTTCAGCCACACTGTCCACATGTGTTGTCCTATTAATGTGTTTCATTATTTCGATGACTAAGGGGGTGAATTTATCCAAATGCTCGAACTAGTAACCCAGGAACTCTCTAACGTCATCGTCGTCTTCAATTTCGGTTGGAGGCATTGATTCATTAGTGCAAGGATTCAATACTTTTATCCAAATATCACAATCTATTGGTCTGCTCTTAATAATCCTGTAAATTCTAGATCGAAGTTCCTCGTACATAGTCTCGACACATAACGTAATTTGTTTTGAAGTTTCACCTGTGTATGAGTATCACTTGTTTTCAAATTCTAACTCCCCACCAAAAGAGCACATGATTCTTGCAGCCATTATCTGAAAACCAATACAATGACACATTATCAGTGAATCGTAAGACAATGGAAGCTTGTCATAAGACAAAACTCGATTAAATAATGAAGAACCGGCAACTTACTTTCTATTATAGATGAGGATGATAAAGAGCTCAAGGAAATAAAGAGTAAGCTACACATTTAAATTTCAAATAAACAACCAGAGCTTATACGGATTAGGCCTTCAACAATACGAATGATTTCATGTGGTGTTAGTTTCATTTTGTGATGCTATTAATCATGACATTGAGAGAGGCAAGCATGAAACTTGATAAACACAAACTAGAAATTAATTGAGGGAAGTATGAAATTTTAGCGGGGCAATCTAGAAATTAAGCGAGTTAAGCATTAAAATTGTTTGGGGCAAACTAGAAAATTGAGCGGGGCAAACTAGAAATTGAGTAGGGCAAATTGAAAATTGAGTGGGGCAAACTAAAAATTCAGAAAGGGAAACATGAAATTGAGCGGGGCAAACATGAAATTGAGCGAGGAAAAATGAAATTGAGCGGAGCAAACATGATATTCAGTGGGGCAAATTATGAAATTCAGTGAGGGAAACATGAAATTAAGCGGAGCAAACTAGAAATTGAGCGGGGCAAACATGAAATTGAGCGGGGCAAACATGAAATTCAGTGGCGGAAACATGAAATTCAATGGGGGAAACATGAAATTCAGCGGGGCAAACATGAAAATTCAGCGGGACAAACTAGAAATTGAGCAAGGCAAAGTAGAAAATTCAACGGGCCAAACCGAATAATCAGTGGGGCAAACTAAAAATTGAATGGGGTAAACTGAAAAATGAGCAAGGGGAAACTATAAATTCAGCTATGCAAGCAAACATTAAATCGAGCGAGCATAGCATAGCATGATATTAAGCTATGCGAACTGAAAATTGATCAAGCATAGCATAATATTGAGCTGGGCAAATATTAAATCGAGCAAGCATAACATGATATTGAGCTGTGCGAACTGAAAATTGAGCGAGCATAGCATGATATTGAGCTGAGCAAACATTAAATCAAGCAAGTATAGCATGATTTTGAGCTAGGCGAACTAAAAATTAAGCGAGCATAGCATGATATTGAGCTGGGCAAACATTAAATCGAGCGAGCATAGCACGATATTGAGTTGGGCAAATGTTAAATTGAGCGATCCTTGCATGAAATTTATCAAGGCAAACATCAAATTAACCTTATCTACCATGAAATTAAGCTAGGCAAACATTAAATTGAGCGATCCTAGCTTAAAATTGAGCAGGGTAAACATGAAACTGAGCAATCCTAGCATGAAATTGAGTGAAACCTAACATAGAATTGAGCAAGCTTCAAATGGAATTGAGCGAGTTTCACATGGATTTGACCGATCAACGCATAAAATTAACTAACCCTAACGCATGAAATTGACTAAGCCTAACATATGCGCATCAACTTGCATTAAATTGACCTTAGCTAGCATCAAATAACTCCCTCATAAAATTCATTGATCCTAACATGGAATTGACTGAACTTCACATGCAATGCAATTGTACGACCAACATTTTTTTAAAGATCTGTACCTCCAACTACCCTAGTACTAGTCAAATGCAGGTTGAAGAGAGGTGCTTTGAAATGAGAGAATATTTAGAACCTTTTCAAGGATTGCAGATGCAACCAGTTTGTGGCATTTCACATAACCCTAGCCAAGGTGGAAATTGACAAATGTAGAATAATGATATGTAGATGATTCACGGAGATTCTAGTAAGGAAAATGAGAAGAAAAACCTCCATGCGTGGGTTTTTCATGGCAAGGGAGTGAAAGGTAGTTATTTCGAAAATGAAACGCGTGCTTTTTTTGTTAAGGGCAGTGAAAATGAGGGGTATTTTTGTCCTAAAAATGGCTGTCTATGCGTACAAGTCTAAGTTGATAAGTTAAGTTTTATTTACTTCATAAAAATCACTGGATAAAAGGTGGGGTCAATAGTGATATATTTCTCCAGCTAAATCAAAGCCCTCCTGAAACGGAAACGGATTGGCCACTCACCCTGCCATCCATTGATGGTCGGTGCTCCATGGACCCCACCATGATGTATGTGTTCATCCATTCCGTCCATCTATTTTCCTAGATTATTTTATGTTATGAGACCAAGAATTAGGTATATCCCAATCTCAAGTGGATCACATTACAGGAAAGAGTGTTAAATTAACGTCAACTATTAAAAACTTTTTGGAGGCCATAAAAGTTTTGGATCAAGCTGATATATTTTTTTCTCTTCATCTGGGTCTGTATGACATAATCAATAGATTGGATGTCAAATAAACAGTACAGTGGGCCTTAGGAGGATTTTAATGGGGGATATCCAATCACTATTGTTTTCCTGTGGTGTGGTCCACCTGATATTTATATCCCTCTCATTTTTCCAATCAATTTCTAAAATGATCCGTAAAAATGGATGAAACACATACATCATGGTGGGGCCCACAGACCACAGACCATCAGCCACGGGGCTGATGGCAGTGGGAGTAGCCAATCCGTTCTCGAAACGGAAACCTACTCAAATGTAAGGTCTGGAGTGTACTTGTGGATCACATGACCTAACTGTTAAACTTGAAATATAAATGTGAGCAATAATCAGCCCTTCGGATGAAAAAACAGGAAAAATTTGCAAATATTAAAATGAGAAAAACCAACGATCAGGATTCGACTTATACGTATGGGCCATGCGCACCACGTTTGCATGGCCCACAAGCACCATGCTGACGGACGGTCAGGATTTAAGATACAATAATGCTCGAGGGCACCTGGTAAGTGCAGCTACCAACCCACCACCTTTATATGAAATCAGTGCATAAAATCAACGGACCCCACGTTGGGCTGCACCTGTCCGCTGCGTTAGATGCGTAGCTGTCGCATGCTCGCCAACGCGTGGACCATTTTTATTTCTATGAAGAGGTTCTCTAATATTTCGAGGCTGTAGCCTTTAGATATGCGTTATGTGGTTATCTTCTACGATCCGAACCGTATAGAAGATGGATTTTAAGATTGATGTTAGATGTGTTTTGATAAAGTTTTCTTCATTGAATATGAATTGTATCCTTACCCTTTGTTTTGTGATTCATTGACGCCGATTCTGGGATTTTCAATGTTAAAGACTTATCAGTCAAGCACCCAACTTGCTGTGTTTGGTAGGATCAACGGTTTGGATCACCGGTTCGGGCACTAACTTGTCCTTGTGCAGTACGTGATGATGGTCTTCTTGGCAATCAACTTGGCCACGTGACATTCACCGGCTAATGGTTTTGGTACATTGATGAGCGACACAAGCGTGCAGGTAAGCATTCATGTCATGTCAGACTCGACCACAGCGAATCTCATGAGAACCTACATCACCGGCACGATATTTCCATTTCGGAGACGGATTGGCTACGCTCGCGGCGCCAGCCCCGTGGCTGATGGTCGGTGCTCTATGTATGTGTTTCATCCGTTCGGTTCATTTATTTTTATGAATTATTTTAGTTATCTATAAGAAATAGTAAGAATATATATCTTATGTGGAACACACAAGAGAAAAACAATAATGACTGGAAAGCTACAAATAAATTCCTCTTAAGGCTCACTGTACTGTTTATTTGACATCTAATATTTTAATTAGGTCATAAATATTTAAATGAAGAGAAAAAATAAATATAAACTTGATACAAAATTTTCATGGCCCTAAAAATGATTTTAATAGTCAATGTTCATTCAACACTGTTTCCTATAATGCAGTCCATTTAAGATTGTGATATATCTCAATTTTTTCTTTCGTACCATAAAATCTTTATAAAAATAAATGAATGATATGGTTAAAACATATACATCATGGTGAATCTCGCAGAGCATTGACCACGAGCCAATGGCGCGTCGCATGGGAGTAGCCAAACTGTTTATCAAATTTTTTATTTTTCCGCACTGTGATTGGGAGTGGATTGGCTGGTGTACCGCACATCGCACTCGTAGCTGAAGCAAAAGGTGATGTAGGTATGTGTCGGGCCAAGACGAGCACTGAGGCTCCTCGAGCAACGAGCTGTACGAATGGTTTAAAGGAGATCAAGGTTACATGATCCTACAGTGATGTATTTATCATATTTACTTATTTCTAAAGTTTTACCTAAAAACTGAACCATATCCAAAGATCATTTCTACCACACCCAGAATAGTTGTGGGGTTAATAATTTTCACCATTAAACAATACGTAAGGCTCAGCAAGACATTTAATTTCCAGCCAATCTGTTTTAGAGGTCACAGAGACCCGAGTGGAGAGTAAAATCAAATTTTATATTTATCCAAAACTTGTGTGACCTAAAAGAAAATGTTAACGGTAGACGTTTAATTTCCATTGCTTTTTTCAGTGTCACCCACTTAAGTTATATCTGTCTTATTTTTCATCTCAAGCCTTAATACTATCTCGCCAAAAGAATGGACGGTTTGGATATAACATACACCTTATGATCAGACACGCAGAACTGGTTAAAAAGTTAATAAAGCAGCTGTTGTGAAGTACACGAGACAATCCGCTTCCGATCGGTCCGTATCATCACCCACGTGTCAGTAACGCCGCATTAAACGCTGTGTGCGATGACATAGCACGATCATATCCCAAGATTGATGGGCTGACGTTAGTATAAGTCACTGTTATTGAAAATAAGTTATCGGTAAACATGCCACAATTTGAAAGTCCGCCACGACGCTTTAGCCAAAATAACAAAATAGGAAGACATTCAAATATTAAGTGAACTAAATTACAAAAGGTGGTAAGGGATTGAACATCTATCATTTAATGTGGTATTTGTTTGTCTTCTTCATCTGGGTTAATATGGTATTTATTTTTCTTCTCCATCTGGGTTAATATGACTTATGAACAGATTTGTTGGAAAATAAATGTTATGAAGAGCCTTATTAATGTTTAAGTTTTGAATCATTATAATATTTGTTTTTCTTCTTGATTTAGGTTAATATGGCCTTATAAACAAATCGGATGGAAAATAGAAGTTACGGTGAGCCTTATAAATGTTTTAATGGTGAGAATCATTATTTCACTCCCTATTATAGTGCCGACCACTTAAGTTTTGAATATTACTCATTTTTAAGCTTATAATTTAAAATGATTATGAGAATGAACAATATAAATATATCATTGTAGAGCCCATATAACTTTGATCTCCTTTCAACCGTTCGTACACTTTGAATCTCAAGTAGCATGAGAACTAGTCTTTGCACCACACGTGAGTATACCAGCTAGGTCGGTGGTGCATGGTGCAACAGGAAGCGGTGGATGGTGTATCATACACCACGTACGTGGCTAATGTGTGTGAAATCAGATTGGGTACTGAGTTACTAGGTATGCTCCTGTGGTACTGAGTAAATTCTGTTGGTCCCACCATGAATGCACGTGGTTTATTTGTGCCATATATTCATTTTTTAAAATCATTTTAGGAGTTGATCTCAAAATTTATTTATATCCTTCGTTTTTTCAAATCATTATAGGAGTTGATCTCAAAATTTATGCATATCCAAATCTCAAGTGGGCCATACCACATGAAAAAGTATAGGTATTGATTTCCACTGTTGAAAACTTTGTAAGGCCCCTAGTGATATTTAATTTTCATGTAAACTATTCAAAAGATCAGACGATCATAGATGAAGGGAAAACAAGAATATTGACTTTATATAAAACTTCAAAAAATTTACGGCTGTGCGACCCATTTATGGCCCATTTACGAGACCAAGCCCACCTTATTTTACCTTACAAAAATAAGCCCCGGATGTATGGATGGCTTGCTAAAGGTCAAAAATGCCCTTGCTTTTTCCTTCAAGCAGATCGGTGGTGCTTGATGACGAGCGCTGACACTCTTCAAACTCCGAGTTGTACGAACGGTTCAAAAGATATCAAAGTTACATGGGCCCCACAGTTACGTATTTATTATATCTACGACATTCATCCATATTTCGAGATCATTTGGAAGCATTATCAAAAAAAAAAAAAAAATCATATCCAAAAATCACCTGGACCACACCACAAAGAACAACAGGAAAATTGATTTTCACAATTAAAAATTTTATAGGGCCCACCATAACATTTATTTTCCATTTAATCTATTCATAAGGTTACAAAGACCTGGATGAAGAGGAAAAACAAATTTCATAATAATCCAAAACTTATGTGACCCGTAAAAGGGTTTTAATGGTAGATGTTCAATCCTCCACAGCCTTTTACAGTGTGGTCCACTTGATAGCTAGATCTATCTTATTTTTCGTCTTAAGCCTTAATACGAGTTCGTCAAATAGATGGGCGGTTTGGATATAACATATACCTCATAATATAACTCACAAAAAGCAGTAAGGATTATAACAGTAAAAATTAAAATAATAATAAATAAATAGAACGGGAACTTATAGCTACGGTGTTTTCTGTAGCTACAGATTATAACCGTAGCCGTAGCTGTAACCCCTGTCGTTTCGATATGTCCTTTTATATATATCGAAAGTCTTTCGATATGTCTTTCGATAAGTATCGAAGGTCTTTCGATTAATCGAAAAAGGTCCAGAACTGTTCAGCGAGTTTGCCTCAAAAAATCTTGCAATTTTTGATACATATCGAAGAGTATTCGATATGTATCGAAGGTGATTTGACCAATAGCTACGGATTATAACCGTAGCCATAAATGTAGTCTGTGCTAGTTTATAGAAAAAAAAATTATTTTTTATTTTTTTTACATGGAGAAATTTATTCTACCTACAATTTCCTCTAATACATATTTATATTAATATGTATATATAAGCATATAAAAAAATTTCCTCTCTTTTTTTTCATTTATTTCTTTATTCATTTAATAAAAATATCTTCTAAACTAAAATTAGTTACTTCACGTACCCTATATGATTTTGGGGTAGGAGAAGCTATTTTAGCCAACCAACTTGGTTATTTTTCAAGATTCCATCAAATCTATGGTCAAAAATCCATTTCATTCACTTCGCGGTCAATTTCATTCATTTCAATTACTTCGCGATCAATTCCATGCATTTTATGGTCAATCTCAGCAATTTCGTTTTGATTCACGGTCATTTTCATGCATTTCACGATCAATTCCCTTCATTTCACGGTCATTTCCATGCATTTCATGGTCAATTGCTTCACTTCCTAATCATTTTCATGCATACCACGGTTATTCCCGCCTATTCCGTGTTGATTCACGGTCATTTTGACATATTTCATAGTCATATTCCTTCACTTCACAGTCATTTCCATGCATTTCACGGTCCAATCGCCTCATTTCACGGTCATTGCCAAGCATATCATGGTCATTCCCGCCTATTCCGTGTTGACTCACGGTCATTTCGGCACATTTCACGGTCATACCCCTTCACTTCACGGTCATTTTCGTGCATTTCACGGTCCAATCGCTTCACTAAATGGTCATTTCCATGTATATCACGGTCATTACCGCCTATTCCGTGTTGATTCACGGTCCTTTCGGCGCATTTCACGGTCATGCCCCTTCACTTCACAGTCATTTCTGCACATTTCACGGTACAATCGCCTCACTTCACTGTCATTTCCATACATATCACGGTCATTTTCGCCTATTCTGAGTTGATTCACGGTCATTTAGGCACATTTCACGGTCATGCCCCTTCACTTCACGGTCATTTCCGTGCATTTTGCAGTCCAATCTCTTCACTTCACGGTCATTTCCATGTATACCACGGTCATTCTCGCCCATTCCGTGTTGATTCAAGATCATTTCGGCGCATTTCACAATCATGCCCCTTCACTTCATGGTCATCTTCGTGCATTTCACGGACCAATCAGCTCACTTCACGGTCATTTCCATGCATATCACAGTCATTCCCGCCTATTCCATATTGATTCACGGTCATTACGACGCATTTCACTTTCATGCCCCTTCACTTCACGGTCATTTTCGTGCATTTCACGGTCTAATCACTTCACTTCACAGTCATTTTCATGCATACCACGGTCATTCCCACTTATTCCATGTTGATTCATGGTCATTTTAACGCATTTCACGGTTATACCCCATCACTTCATGGTCATTTCCGCGCATTTCACGGTCCAATCGCCTCACTTTACAGTCATTCCCGCCTATTCCATGTTGATTCACGGCCATTTCGGCGCATTTCACAGTCATGACCCTTCACTTCACGGTCATTTCCGCGCATTTCACGGTCCAATCGCTTCACTTCATGATCATTTTCATGCATATCACGGTCATTTCCGCCTATTCCGTATTGATTCATGGTCATTTCGGCACATTTCACGATTCATGCCCCTTCACTTCACGGTCATTTTTGCACATTTCGCGGTCCAATCGCTTCACTTCACGGTCATTTCCATGCATACCACGGTCATTCTCGCCCATTCCGTGTTAATTCACAGTCATTTTCAGCGCATTTCATGGTCATGCCCCTTCACTTCATGGTCATTTCCGCGCATTTCACGTTCCAATCGCCTCACTTCATGGTCATTTCCATGTATATCATGGTCATTCCCGCCTATTCTGTATTGATTCATGGTCATTTCGACGCATTTCACGGTCATGCCCCTTCACTTCACGGTCATTTTCACGTATTTCGCAGTGCAATCGCTTCACTTCACGGTTATTTTCATGCATACCAATGTCATTCCCGCCTATTCCGTGTTGATTCACGGTCATTTTGGCACATTTCACAGTTATGCCCCTTCATTTTACAGTCATGTCCGTGCATTTTACAGTCCAATCGCCTCACTTCACGGTCATTTCCATGCATATCACGGTCATTCCCGCCTATTCCGTGTTGATTCACGGTCATTACGACACATTTCACGGTCATTTCCGTGCATTTCACGGTCCAATCGCTTCACTTCACGGTCATTTCCATGCATATCACGGTCATTCCTGCGTATTCCGTGTTGATTCACGGTCCTTTCGGCGCATATCACGGTCATGCCCCTTCACTTCACGGTCATTTCCGCGCATTTTACGGTACAATCGTCTCACTTCACGGTCATTTCCATGCATATCACGGTCATTCTCACCTATTCCGTATTAATTCACGGTCATTTCGGCACATTTCACGATCATGCCCCTTCACTTCAAGGTCATTTTCGCACATTTTGCGGTCCAATCGCTTCGCTTCACAGTCATTTCCATGCATACCACGGTCATTCCGCCTATTCCATGTTGATTCACGATCATTTCGGCGCATTTCACGGTCATGCCCCTTCACTTCACGGTCATTTCCGCGCATTTCACAATCCAATGACCTTACTTCACGGTCATTTCCATACATATCACGATCATTCCCGCCTATTCCGTGTTGATTCACAGTTATTTCGGCACATTTCATGGTCATGCCCCTTCACTTCACGGTCATTTCCGCGCATTTCATGGTCCAATCGCTTCACTTCATGGTCAGTTCCATGCATACCACGGTCTTTCCCGCCTATTATGTGTTGATTCACGGTCATTTCGACGCATTTCACAGTCACGCCCTTTCACTTCATTGTTAATTTCGTGCATTTTACGGTCCAATCGCCTCGCTTCACGGTCATTTCCATGCATACCACGGTCATTTGTACCTATTCCGTGTTGATTCACGGTCATTTCGACGCATTTCACGGTCATGCTCCTTCACTTCACGGTCATTTCTGCACATTCACGGTCCATTCGACTCACTTCACGATCATTACCTTGCATATCATGGTCATTCCCGCCTATTCTGTGTTGATTCATGGTCATTTCGGTGCATTTCACGGTCACGCCCCTTCACTTCACGGTCATTTCCGCGCATTTCATGGTCCATTCACCAAGATTCGCGCTCATTTCCATGCATATCACGGTCATTCCCATCGATTCCGTTTTGATTTACGGTAATTTTGGCTCATTTCACGATCATGCCCCTTCACTTCACAGTCATTTACGCGCATTTTAAAGTCCAATCGCCTCACTTCACGGTCAGTTCCATGCATACCACGGTCATTCCCGCCGATTCCGTGTTGATTCACGGTCCTTTTGATGCATCTCACGGTCATGCCCCGCTCATTTCACGGTCCAATCGCCTCACTTCACGGTCATTTCCATGCATTTCACGATCATTTTCGCCTATTCCGTGGTTGTTGTATGATCTAAAGGAACAATAAGCATGGTTAGAAATCGCCTCACTTCACGGTCATCGAAGATTCAATATATCGTAAACCATTCGATATATATGCACATACAAATCGAAGTTTAATTGATATATCGATGGAGGATCGATATTATCGATAATTCATTTCAGAATAGCAGTGTGTCTCTGGACAATTGAGGAACATTTTCGATATATCGAAATTTAGTCGATATATCTTCTGCTTCAATATATCGAAATGTTATCGATATTATCAATAATTCCTTTTACAAAAGCATTTTGTCTCTGGACATTTTCTGACCATTTTCGTGTAATGCCCCAAAAAATCGGGGGTCGTGCATACGTTCGACTCCCGAGTTCCCGAGTGTCACTTATCATCAATTTTATGGTTTTATAATTAATCAAGTTTAAATGCATAGCTTGAAATTACTTGAAGCATGAAATGCAACCACAACTAGTCTACTGAAGTGAAAGAGATATAAATATATACAAGTCCAAAAGAATATAAAGGGGTCGCCCAAGGCGTTGCCCAACAAAAATAACAAAAAGAATCATATATCTAAAGGAATGGTGTGTTGAGCCCACAACTCAACGCTCCAGAATCCAGTCTCCTAAGCTGATGGAGAGCCGCTCATCGACTGGAAGTATGAGAACTCGTCCTCCTCGCTTAAGCTCTCGCCGCCAAGCTCGTCGAACTCAAGACAACCTGCAGCTACTGAAGAGTCTGGGTGGTGTTTTAAAACACCGTCCCAGAGTGGGAGTGAGTGATCAACTCAGTGGGTGCTATTAGTCTTAAGTTTTAACATGCATCAAATATAATATGAATTTAATGAAAGAAAAACAATCATCAATTCCTATTAACTCTTATTTAACTGCATGAATGCGGAATGATATGATGCATGCCCTCGCCACAACGCTCCCTCAAGCGACTCCATCTAACGATCGTGTATGTCAACACTCCCTCATTACGATCTCGACTTCCGAGTCACCACCCTAACTAATGCGATGCAATGCGTTCGTGTTAGCCGAGTTATTAATTAAGTTTATTCATCCAGCAGGTTTGGAAAACCGATACACCCTATGTATCAATGTCCTAAAAGGGTTGTGAGGCCAAGACCCCCCAATGCGTGAGGCCGAGACCTCGGGGTCTGTGATCTCGTTGAGTTCCTCATCCCCGACTTCAAGCACATGAGGAGTGCCAAGAGAAAGGGATCGCTCGCGATCACTACGGGGAGGCGCAACACCCCAACATAGGCCGATAGCTCAGACACAGTGTCCCATTCCACCATGCCCAGCTCACGAGACTGTGGACCAATTTACAAGTGGATTGTTGATGGGCTACAATGGTTGTAGAGTGGTTTAGGTTCCATACATGTGTGAGCAATCACGGTTAACAAACAGGGTTGGTCAGACAGTAGGCTAGACCGCACGAGTCAGGCAAGCGTGAGATGAGTGACATCGGGCACAGAGGACCCATGTAGTCGAACTACAGCCACTCAAACACACCCTCCCAGACACATGGGTCTAGCCTTAGCATAATCCTACCGACGGGACTAGCGCCTCACTTCATGATCCCGACCAACCCAAGGATTCAATGTTGATTCATAGCATGCCAACCGTCAAGATTATCAACGAGCTCAAAACGTCATGTTCACATACATCGCAACATACGATCCAAATATTCCTAGTAAGCATACTTCATTATTATAAACATGGTGCGTGTGAATGTGTGGGTTAGTGAGGAAGTTGAGTACTTCCAACACCTCAAAAAATTAAACTCACAAGAGTCAAGATTCTTAAGCACTATAAAGCAACACATATGAGCAAACTAATTAAACAAACATGAGCATGTAGTCATTCATATGCTAAATCTTGTGAGAGATAAAATCAACATCAAATATAAATTAATCATGCAAAACCATGCAATTCCAACAACACACTATTCCTAGTTTTCTCTAATTTCCTCAATACAACAACTCAAAAATCAAAATCATTAAACTCCTACTATAATTGGTGTTAGGCCACCTAAGAGCAATAGTCCACACCTTGGGATCGTTGGAGGCTGGATAGATGATCTAAAAATAAGGGTTTTGGGGGTTGGCCGGCCGGAATCCCTAAAGTAAGCTCTTGCATGTGAGAAATTCAAGCCAAACCATTCTCAATATATGAGTTTCAAGAAAAAGGGTGAAGGATCTTACCTAGATGCTTCATGAAATGATTATTGTGGTGGTGGTGTAGGATTTTCTTTGAAGAAAGGAGTAGGGAGTTGCAATGCTTGATCTCCTCGGCCCCACCACGATCTAGGGTCCACCTTAGATCTCTTCTTCACTCTTTCTTCCTCTCTTTCTCTTTCTCTCTCTCTCTCTTTTTCTTTCTTTCTTTCTTAGGACAAAAATTGTATGGGGAGAGGGGTGCCCAAGAGAAGACCTTTTATAATGTCAAAATTGTTGTAAATGGCCCTAAGGGCTAAGTTTTTACCATACTAGACCTTTGGGAGGATCTTTCTAAGATCTAGGGCCCATTGTGGAGTGTACATATCGATATACACCACAGGATAAGTGCTCCATAGCCCGATGAAGGGCCATACAAGATTTGAAAATCATCGGATATGGGTTTGACCATATGGTCCCGATCCTTAAGTGGCCCTGTGGGGTCTATTCTAGTGATTGGAGAGGTTCTGGTGGTCTCCTGACCATGAAACTTATAAGATAGGTGGACTATGGCCCGATGAAGGGCCATGCAAAATTTGATGATGATTGGATATTTGGTTTGATCGTACGGGTCTGATTTGCGATCAACGGTTACCGTGTCATGATCAGGTTTCAGATTTTGTGGACGGGTGAGGGACACCATATTAGATATTCATCGAAAATTTGGAAGGAATCCGACGGCTAATACGCCCGGAATCCCTGTTCTCTTGACAAGCGCCAGATTTCCAATATGACCTTGTGTGAGTTGACCAGTGCTGTAGGAACGGCTTGGATAATTAGTTTATGGGTGTCCAATGAGTCTGTGGTCCGCGATGGACCACAAGCCCAGTGAGATCTAGTGTTCCCTAAAATTTTATAATTTTTGACCTTCCTACGTCGCGGTATGGCCCGTACGGGCTGATGTTAAATGTAAACAGTCATCTGGCTTGGCGGCTCACACTAGGCCCTATCATGACTTGTCTGGTCTACTCTAATGAGTTAATCCTAAGTTAATCAACTTGTAGTACCCCACCACGAGTGGCTTAAACAAATGGTCATGCGGTAAATCCTACGTGAACGCCCCAAGACACTGTGCTGGTTGGACGGGACGTTACAAGGGTTGATTTGGTTTATTAGTTAAGATTCGGGCCTCATCTGACTCGGCTTTAGTTAGATCTTTAATTTACTTATGCTTGTCTTGATTACTTAATGACGGGTCGGTTAGATTTGGGTCCTATGCGAGTAAATTATGGGGCTACACCTGATGTTCAAGCGATCAGGCGGATTCGTTGACTTTCTACGGTTGATTAATCGGACTTATGTGGTCCTTTACTGGTACCGCCCCTGTATAAACTGACATTGAGTGCTAATGATCATTAAGGGTTATTATGAGTTAATTAATAAAGAAAGAAAAAAAAATTCAAGGATTTTTGAAAATCCAAAAACAGCGAAAATCCAAGATGTTACAATCTACCCCCCTTAAAAATTTTCACCCCTGAGGTTTGAAACAAATGTCAAAATCATGATTATGGTATTAAGTGTTTACTTATAAAGTTTACCTAAGGGTGGTATATTGTACTCTTTATGATCAAGCTAATACAAAATAATGGTTGTGGTAGGCTCAAATTCGATACGTCGATTGTCCGCCTGACCAGGATAGACAACTCGTTGTATCCCTTCTGAATCCTGATGGATCCTGGTCTTCTGCTCGGTAAAAGCAGTGAGTCCGCTGGTAGTCGTTCAGGATTGAGAATTGGATCAAGCCGTGAATACTTCGCAAGTGTATAGTCCCGTAATTTCTTAGCTTGATTAACCTAAATGCTTAGGAATATCTTATATCCTTGAAAGGTTAAAATCTCCTATTTTTAAGGTTGTCATTTGGGTCTTTGTCAGATGGAGTTCTTGTCTTAATTCATGTCTAAATCAGTAATTAATGAATCTTTTATTATGCCTTTGGTCAAACATCGTCCTAACAAGTTTCTAAAGGCACAAAATTTTATGTGAATTACCATTTCAATTTTATGGTTAGTGGGTTATGAGCAGACAACATTTTGGTTTCATAAATTTTAAGAAAGAAGGAATAGTCGAGGTTCTAAGGTATTCAAGAGGTTTAGAGTGCTAATAACGCTAGTAAGGGCGTAGGAAGGCAAAGGTGAAGGACATCATCTTCTCGAATTTGTTGAAACCTTGAGTCCATAAGAGAATGGAAAAAACTCAATATATTTTACTGTAGTCCACCCCTAATCCGAGCTTACAAAGCATTAAACTATGAAACTCAATCCTACTTACGGGTACAACTTAAGCAAATATATATATATATATATATATATATATATATATATGTAATCAATTTAATCATGAGATGATTCCTAACACGATTATAAATAATTCTTAAATAGACCCTCAATGTTAAACTTTAATATGAAAAGTCATGACTCGTCTATAGGCAACCATACATGCAAGCATTCACAAAGTGATAAGAGAATTTCAATCCATACATCCACACCGATTTCAAAATGCCATTAGTATGGCCAATTACATGTTATAACATGAATTACAAGCATAATTAAACATGCTAAACATAAAGGAAATACGATCTAACAAAAAAAATCCTAATCACCCTTCAGTACATGCATTAGACCTAACTGCAGTAAACAACTACTAGTCATCAGTGAGGTTGTGGAGCTACTCGTTGGAGTTGGGCGAGAGTGGAGGCGCTTCTTCGCCTTGGCTGCAACAGATTAGGGCCTTTATATCTCGATACATCTTCGTGTTTCACTTTTTCTGCTTTGCTTGTTGCCTAGCTTGCCTCTCCTTGATTTCTACTACCTCGGCCTTAAGCGCATCCAAGCGCTTACGCATCTCTAGGATAGTAAGCGGCTCCCTGCCAACTTCTTTGATCTCGACAGCTCTTTCAGCCTCTTCAGCTTCATCCTCACCCTCATCCTAATTGCTTCCATCACTCTTCTCTTCTTCTTCAACAGGTTTCCCATATTGGTCGATGTGGGCCTATCGCTGCTTGGGGCCTTTCTCATATTGTTCAACATACTATCGACCAATATCTGTGTCGGTATAAAGTTTCCATCCGATCCGCCCACACCGTATAGCTAGGCCAACCAACAGACCAGGCGACCAAAAGGGAGACATACATCCTTTCACATTGCCCTTGAGGCCCTTACTATCTAGTGGAGTACTACGCTCTGGAGGCATACATCTGCTGTAAGACCCGTATCTTGGTCCGTACCTTTCCGTACACTTCCGCGGTCGTACCGGTCGAATTCCGGCAACTTTCGACCCTTAACCGATATCGACGCGCGACCTGGATTCATGTGCCGACAACCCGAGTCGACTCAACCCGAAACCAATACCTTAGCGACCGCACCGTCGCCGCGGTTCCGATACCGCGACTCACGCGCCAAGGCGATACCCGGATCAAGAGATATGAGCCAACGTTCGGTGCGAGAAAACGCCGCGCGTTGCGAAAACCAAGGGAATCTCAACGATGTGTCACATCAATCACATCAATCCCATCAATCAATCACCCATCAACCCATCAAAGGTCAAGTACACATCACTTCCATCCCTTTTCCCAAGCAACCACCAAAGTCTTCTCAACCCATACCTTTCTTACACAAAAAGCCACAAAAGTCTTCTTAAACCATACTCCTCTTACACAAAAGTCAAGTTTCTCTTACACCACCATCACTCACCCATCCATCCATCACTCTCTCTCTCTCCCTTTACATCACTCTCTCTCTCACTCTCTCCCTCATTCCAAAAATATCCAAGCAACAAAAATTGCAAGGAGCTCCCACGTATGAGGATTTCCAACCTCCCTCTAAGCTTCAAGTGGCCCACCTTTCTACCCCCAAAATCCCCCATCTCAACCCTCCATCCTTCATCTTAGCCGTTGAAGTTGAAGCCAAGGTGCCAAGGAACCCCTAGGAGCGAGAAGATCGGACGGTGGGTGCTTCTATAGGGTAGTTTTTATTGTTTTTATGGGGGACCAAGTGAGACTCACCGATCCATGGTGTGGATCTCACTTGGGACCCTTATTTGTGGCCGATGGACCACTTGGATCATCATGATCGTTCCATGATGGGGCCATTCTCCATGGACCCCATCATGATGGTTATTTTCATTGCAAAAAGGTCATCTAGACCGTCCATATCGGTGGAGAATGGATCTCCACCGTTGATTTATAATTTTGATGGTCCCATGATCAAAGGGATCCATTTCTTGTATGTTTCAGTGCAAGGGAGGGCCCATAATGACGGGGTCCCTCCATCACAAGCCGTGTCCCACTCTCCATGTCTCTCTCTCTCTCCCTTTTATTTTATTGTATTTTATTTTATTTTATTGTAATAGGATGGTGTGGCCCACTTGAATGGATCCCAACTTGATGTATTTATTTTATTCAAGTGGGGCCCACCTTAGATGTTATTTCTGTACCGCCCATTATGTGGTGGCCCACTTCATCAGGCCCACCATAACTATCCGTGCATGAACGTCAGCCGTCCAGCGGACGCTGGACGTTTCTAAGAAAAACGAGAACAAAAAAAAAAAAAAGAAAAAAAAAAAGAAAGGAAAAAAAAGAAGAAAAAGGAAGGGAATGGGATGTTCCCTTTGCACAGGCCCCATCCTGATGTCTATGTCCTATCCAAGCCGTCCATCCTCTCACCCACGGTATTCTAGCCGTTGGGTAAAAGTTTGGAACTAATCCAATCATCTGGTGGGCCATAGCGCCTAATATTGCGCCCTTACCATCCAAACACTAGTTCCTTATTTTATTTCTCCTACAAGCATCAAAAAAATTGGAACTCTGGACTCATTTGAACGGCGTCGAGCCACTGATCGCTATGGCTGGTATGGATTGTCCGAAAGCGGGCCCCACACATGAAATTTCCGTGGAATGTGAAATTGGAGGAGAGAGAGAGAAGGGGCGGCAGCAGCTGCTGCCGCTGTGTCAGGCGCACGCAGGCAGCGCCTGCGTGCTGACGGACGGGCGGGCGGGCTGCTGTGCAGCCACCCACGGCTGCTGCCGTGGGCCCCACTTGATGCATATGTTCTATCTACACCGTCCATTAGGCGGGCCCCCTTCCCAGGTGGGCCCCCTCCAAATTTCAGGATGATCCAAACCTCAGGTGGGCCACATCACAAGAAACAGTGTGAATAAGCACCCCCCATTGAAACTCTTCCTGGGGTCCCCAGAAGTGTTGGATCAAGCTAAAATTTTATATTTTCCCTTCGTCCAGGTTGAGTGACCTTATGAACGGGTGGGATTTCAATTAAACATCACGGTGGGCCATATATATGGGACCCATAGTGATTTATGTAATTTATTCACACCGTCCACGGTCCGTGGACGGTGATGCCCACTGTGATTCTTGTTGAATCCACACCGTCCCCACTGAACGGTGGGGCCCACATATATATGTTATATATATATCACATATATATTATTATATTATATATATATATTACATATAATATTGTATATATCACATATATGATATTATATGTAGTTATATATTATATAATATATATATGATTGTACGCCTTCATGTGGGTCCCACCATTGTCATAGGCGGTGCATCCAGACCGTCCATCCACTTGAAAGAATCATGTTAGGCCTATGGGCTAGGCCCATTGGAATTTCAAAAGGGGCATGGGCTAGGCCCATTTGGTTTTGTGAAATGCTTATGGGCTGGGCCCATTGGGTTCATTTTAGGCCTAGAGACTAGGCCCATTTGATGTACTTCAAGACCCATGTAAATGGACCCCTTTTGTTGAAATTTAAAGTCCATGGAAGTAAACCATTTGATATATTGTAAGGTCCATGGGACTGAACCCATTCAATTATAAAAGGGTCCATAGAATTAGGCCCACTTTGATATGTATGCAAACTCATGGATTAGGTCCATTTAAATTGTTAAAGCCTAGGGATTTAGGCCCATTTGACTCATATAAGGCCTCTGGGTTGAGGCCCATTGGATACACATTTGGGGGTCCAATTGGTGTGGCCCATTTGATATATATTAGACTCGTGTGACTAGATCCAATTGATGCAATCCAAGGCCCACGGGTTTTGACCCATTGCAATGCACTTAAGACCCATTGGTGTGGCCCATTTATATGGCCCATGTGATGAATAAATGGCCCATAAGATATGGCCCATCTGATGAATAAAAGGCCCATAAGACATGGCCCATTTGACATATATGTAAGGTCCAATGGGAGGAACCTAAGGTCCATTGCAATATGTAAACCCAATACCGATTATGTAACGGTGTTTAAGAAGATTGTACCTGGAATGCAATGATGGTTTGACGTCCACATTGCGAGTGTAATGTTGGTTGGATGTCCACATTACGACTCTCCTTAGGGCCCATTACTAGCCGTACTTGCCTTGTATAGGCCGTCCAGGCCCATCTGCATCGTAAGATAATTCATTTCGTTATAACATGTTTAGTATAGTTTCATGACCCATGATCATACGCATCATATGTATGCTTGATATGAGGATTGACTGATCATAGCATTTGCCTTCGGGCAGGTTGTTTATGGGCTTCCGGTTAGGCGGTGTTGCCCTACATGAGCGCACGGTATGCGCAGGATTGGTTGCATGACTGGAGAGCGTGATTCATGCATTCCGCATTTGTGTGATATGGTTGTTGTACGCCCTAGCGACATCAGGGCCGTAGCCTCCACAGACGCATCGTGGTTGGCAGGGTTGGATACCGGAAATCTTGTTCTACATGGGGTACTATAGATATCCCTGGGTGAAAGTCCCTAAACCCTTATGGTACCAAGAGGTTGCTCCAACGTCTAGACCGAGTGGGTAGATGAGCGTTGAGTGCCGATTACCAGACGGTTACGCTCTCCACTGTGTCGTGGTCGGTTGGAAGGGGGTGCGGCCTTACCCGCCCGAGTGTAGGGGGCAATGCTAGGCTGAGTTTGACCAGCTCGAGGAATGGGTCCGCTATCGACGAGTCGCGCCCGATATTGGCAGACGGATAGTGAGGTCTCTTCCACTTACCTTATTGCGCGCGATGTGGCGGCAATCTGGTTTAGAGTGTACTAGACCCCGGTGATATTCCGTACTCTGAGCTGTACTGATATGTGGACATTGATGAGGATCTGTATGCTTGAGTTGCATTGTACATTGCATGGCCTTGGGATGGCCGATACCATTCATGTCTTGTATTGCATAGCCTTGGTACGGCTCATGACGTTTTGGTTCCATCTGCATATTCCGCATTACTCTGACATTGCATTCATATTACTACCTTGCGCACACACTTTCACCACCCTCTAAGCTTTCTGTAAGCTTATGCACGACCGTTGCGTGCAGGTGACGTTGGACTACAGCAGCGTTGAGGCAGGAGCGCGTCGCTGACCATTTTGGAGTTTTCTGTTATTTACCATTGTATTTCCCTTTATGCTCATTGTACTTGTAAAAAATTTTTGATCATAGTGAAAATGTAATGGAGTGCTTGGTTGTTGTTGGTGGGTTATGCCTTTAATTATGCTCATTACGTATCAGACTGATGTTTAAAATCCTCCTCGTAGCATCCCAGGATCGGAACCTGGCGAATGGGAGCTAGGAGCCAAGAATGGGGTTCTACGGAGGCTGTCGGCGCCGGATTCGGCGATCGGGAATTTTGTGAGCCCGGTTTCCGAGTTTGGGGCGTGACAGAAGTTGGTATCAGAGCATAACTTGGGAATAACCGAGAACAACATTACATGTTTGCTATGAGTGAAGAATGGCTAAGTTCTGAAGTTCGGATAACTTCACGACCTTCCGAATCAGACCATTAACATGCGTACATTCGAGAGTTTTGAAGTTGATAGGCGCTTTCGCTCTTTCCTGTAGGGTATGGCGCCTGTTACTCGATCGACTCCCGCACCACCACCTGAGGATTCTACCTCACCATCAGAGACTCCAGCTCTACCACCTGCGTCTCCCATCCCACCCTCAGAGATCCCTGATTCCTCCCATGAGGATGACATTCCTCCACCCGAGGCTGATGAGGAGCCGACTGTGACTGTGAGTGCCTCTCAGTTACAGCAGATGTTGCAGGCTGTGACAGCTGCACTACAGGGACAGGGTAGACGCCCAGCTGTTTCACCAGCTCAGGCGGAGCAGGAGCGCGCGAGCGCCGTACTTCGTGAGTTTAGACGGCATGATCCCCCTCGTTTCCAGGGCGAGCCGGATCCGACTGCAGCCGAGAGATGGCGCTCCGATGTGGAGAAGATATTCGATACCATGTTGTGCACGACCGAGCAGCGCGTCCGGTTAGCAGTATTTCTCTTCCACGGTGAGGCCGAGCATTGGTGGACCTCTGTCGCCCGTGTCGCCGGACCTGACTATGTCTGGACATGGGAGGACTTTGTGGAGCGATTCGAGGAGCAGTACTTCCCTGACCACATCCGTCGTCAGCGAGCCTTAGAGTTCGAGACTCTGGTGCAGGGAGACATGACCGTGGCACAGTACGCGGCCCGTTTCATGGCACTATCGAGATTTGCGCCGTACATGGTTGATGATGAGGGGCGGAAGGCCCGCCGTTTCGAGCACGGCCTACGTTACGGCCTTCGAGGTCGCGTTATTGGGCATGAGCTTCCTACCTTCCAGGCAGTGGTGCGGAAGGCTCAGATATACGAGACTGAGTGGGCCGGTTCTCAGTCTGATCGTGGTCAGAGGGGAGACCGGAAGAGGCAGGCTTCTTCCAGTCATTCGCAGCAGGGTCGACCACAGCAGCAGAGGCGCACTGGTCGCCCAGCTTTCCGTACACCATCAGCACCATCAGCACCTCCACCACCACCTCAGAGGCAGTTCACTGGCACTTGCTTCAGGTGCGGTGCGACGGGACACCGTTCATGGGAGTGTCCCAGTCCCCAGCAGCAGCAGAGAGGTCCACAGCAGCAGAGACCTCCACCGCAGCAGCAGAGACCCCCACAGCAGCAGCGACAGCAGCAGCGACAGCAGCCTCTACCACCGAGGCCACCTCAGCAGCAGCATCAGCATCAGCACCAACCTCAGAGGCCACAGCAGCAGAGGCAGCAGTTTCGACCACCTCAGCGACCCCAGCAGCAGCAGCAGCACGTTCAGAGAGGACAGGCACCTCCCCAGCCAGCTCAGGCTAGGTTTTATGCGGTTCAGCAGGATCCGCAGTCATCCGGGGGAGTCGTTGAGGGTATACTGCCAGTTTCTGCATGCATTGCACGTGTATTGTTTGATTCTGGTGCATCACATTCTTTTGTGGCCGAGAGCTTTTGTCGATCGGCTGGCTTACCGTTGGAGTCTGCTGATGTGAGTCTATCAGTATCGACTCCCTTGGGAAGGACTGCAGCGTTGGGACGATTCTGTTCGTCTTGTCCCGTTCTAGTTGGGGATACCTTCCTGCCTGCTGATTTGTTTGTTTTGCCGATGTCCGAGTTCGACGTTATCCTAGGCATGGATTGGCTCGCCGAGTACTATGCCATTTTGGACTGCGCCGCGAGGACCGTCACGTTTTGTATACCCGGCGTGCCACAGTTCCAGTTCGTTGCAGAGGCCAGAGGAGAGCAGTTGTCTTGTTTGATGTCGTGCGCCATAGAGGAGCATGTCGCCGTTGGCATCGACCATTTGCCGATAGTTTGCGATTTTCCCGATGTGTTCCAGGAGATTCCGGGATTACCGCCTCGTCGACTCACCGAGTTCCAGATCGATCTCGTGCCCGGTACCGCGCCTATTTCGAAGGCCCCGTATCGCATGGCACCGTTGGAGTTACGGGAACTGCAGAAGCAGTTGGACGAGTTGCGTGAGTTGGGTTTTATTCGTCCGAGCAGTTCGCCGTGGGGAGCGCCGGTACTCTTCGTGAAGAAGAAGGATGGCTCGTTGAGGCTCTGCGTTGACTATCGCGAGCTCAACAAAGTCACGATCAAGAACAAGTACCCGCTCCCTAGGATTGATGATTTGTTCGACCAGCTGCAGGGTGCACAGTTCTTTTCGAAGATTGACCTGCGTTCTGGTTATCATCAGATTCGGGTCCGAGATGAGGACATTCCGAAGACAGCATTCAGGACGCGTTACGGTCATTTTGAGTTTCAGGTCATGTCCTTCGGACTGACCAATGCACCCGCGGTCTTCATGCAGTTGATGAACGAGGTTTTTCGCCCATATCTAGATCAGTTTGTTGTAGTCTTCATCGACGACATTCTGATCTATTCGAGGACCCGTGAGGAGCATGAGCAGCACTTGGAGATTACTCTACAGACCCTCCGCGCACACCAGCTGTATGCGAAGCTGGAGAAGTGCGAGTTCTGGCAGGAGGAGGTGAAGTTCCTCGGTCACGTGGTGACGAGGGAGGGTGTCGCAGTGGACCCCTCGAAGGTCGAGGCAGTGCGTCAGTGGGGCCAGCCCACGACTGCGACAGAGATCCGTAGTTTCCTTGGTTTGGCGGGCTACTACCGGCGTTTCATCGAGGGTTTTTCTCGTATTGCAGCCCCGCTGACCAGGTTGACTCGGAAGGGGGCAGAGTTTATTTGGAGTGACGCCTGCGAGCGAGCATTTACGGAGTTGAAGGACCGTCTGACGTCCGCTCCTGTCCTCACTCTTCCCTCTGGGAGTGATGGCTTTATTGTATTCACCGATGCCTCGCATATCGGTTTGGGTGCTGTCCTGATGCAGCACGGGAGACCAGTGGCCTTTGCGTCTCGTCAGCTCAAAGTCCATGAGCTGAACTACCCTACACATGATCTGGAGTTGGCTGCCGTTGTCTTCGCACTGAAGGTGTGGAGGCACTACCTTTACGGGATTAGGTTCGAGCTCTTCTCTGATCACAAGAGCTTGAAGTACCTCTTCTCGCAGTCTGAGTTGAATATGAGACAGAGGCGCTGGATGGAGCTCCTGAAGGACTATGATTTCGACCTTCAGTACCACCCGGGCAAGGCGAACGTGGTGGCAGATGCCCTCAGCCGTCAGCCACGAGGCCTAGTGGCGCACATGATGATTCAGGAGTGGCGGATGCTTGAGGATATTGCTGCATATGATTTTGAGTTCGGCCTGCAGTCTTCCATTGTACAGTTATCGAGCTTGTCGATTCAACCCTCTCTTGTCGCTAGGGTGATCGAGGCTCAGCAGGCTGATGAGTCGTTGCAGGGTTATATGGCTGAGGCGGCATCTGAGGGTCAGGCAGATTGGCAGATCGGTACAGACGGTGGACTTCGCTTCAGAGGCCGATTATGTGTCCCGGATATCCCAGAGTTACGCAGAGATCTTATGACCGAGGCACATCGATCGCGATTTTCTATCCACCCGGGCTCGACGAAGATGTACCGTGACATGAGGCGACAGTATTTTTGGGCGGGGATGAAGCGCCAGATCGCCAGTTTTGTGGCTGAGTGTGACACGTGCCAACGTGTTAAGGCCGATCATCAGAGACCTCCTGGGTTATTGCAGCCGTTGAGCATCCCGATGTGGAAGTGGGAGCACGTGTCGACTGATTTCATTATGGGTTTGCCGAGGACTCAGCGCGGTCATGACTCCATTTGGGTTGTTGTGGATCGTCTGACGAAGTCGGCACATTTCCTTGCGATGCGTGCGACTTGGTCTATGGACCGGCTTGCGAGACTATTCCTCGAGGAGATTGTGAGACTGCATGGTGTTCCAGTCTCGATCGTTTCTGACCGAGACTCGAGGTTCACATCTCAGTTTTGGGGGAGCTTCCAGCGTGCGATGGGGACTGATTTGCAGCTCAGCACCGCGTACCATCCGCAGACCGATGGCCAGACCGAGAGGGTCAATCAGATACTTGAGGACATGCTTCGGGCCTGCGCGATTGACTTCAGGGGTAGCTGGGATGAGCATCTGCGATTGGCTGAGTTTGCGTACAATAACAGCTATCAGGCGACCATCGGCATGGCTCCTTTTGAGGCACTATATGGCAGACCATGCAGATCACCGAGTTGTTGGACCGAGGTTGGAGAGCGCCGTCTCCTAGGTCCCGAGCTTGTGCAGGAGACTTCAGAGGCTATTGACATCATCAGGCAGAGGATGCGCACAGCTCAGAGCCGACAGAAGAGTTTTGCTGATCGTCGGCGTCGTCCCTTGGAATTTGATGTAGGGGACCATGTGTATCTCAAGGTCTCGCCTATGAAGGGCGTAGTTCGATTTGGAGCGAAGGGCAAGCTTGCCCCGAGATTTATAGGACCTTTCGAGATCACTGGGCGCGTTGGCGCCGTGGCCTATCGGCTTGCCTTGCCGTCTCAGTTGTCTGGCGTCCACAACGTGTTTCACGTCTCCATGTTGAGGAAGTGTGGGTTAGACATAGTTCCCGTTATTGATTGGCAACCGTTGGAGGTTCGTGAGGACGCTTCTTACATTGAGCAGCCAGTCCGTATCCTTGATCGGAAGGAGCAGGTCCTCAGAACCAAGGTCATTCCGTTGGTGAAGGTGCAGTGGGGTCACCATTCGGTAGAGGAGGCTTCTTGGGAGCGTGAGGCTGGGATTCGAGAGCGATATCCTCATCTCTTTGATAGTTGATGATCGTGTATTGTATTTTGTACGTTGTCCCTGATTCTATATGATGACGTTATGTTTCTTATTCCTCGCGAGTTATGCTTAGTTGCGACGCTTGTGTAAATTTCGAGGACGAAATTTTTATAAGGAGGGGAGAGCTGTAAGACCCGTATCTTGGTCCGTACCTTTCCGTACACTTCCGCGGTCGTACCGGTCGAATTCCGGCAACTTTCGACCCTTAACCGATATCGACGCGCGACCTGGATTCATGTGCCGACAACCCGAGTCGACTCAACCCGAAACCAATACCTTAGCGACCGCACCGTCGCCGCGGTTCCGATACCGCGACTCACGCGCCAAGGCGATACCCGGATCAAGAGATATGAGCCAACGTTCGGTGCGAGAAAACGCCGCGCGTTGCGAAAACCAAGGGAATCTCAACGATGTGTCACATCAATCACATCAATCCCATCAATCAATCACCCATCAACCCATCAAAGGTCAAGTACACATCACTTCCATCCCTTTTCCCAAGCAACCACCAAAGTCTTCTCAACCCATACCTTTCTTACACAAAAAGCCACAAAAGTCTTCTTAAACCATACTCCTCTTACACAAAAGTCAAGTTTCTCTTACACCACCATCACTCACCCATCCATCCATCACTCTCTCTCTCTCCCTTTACATCACTCTCTCTCTCACTCTCTCCCTCATTCCAAAAATATCCAAGCAACAAAAATTGCAAGGAGCTCCCACGTATGAGGATTTCCAACCTCCCTCTAAGCTTCAAGTGGCCCACCTTTCTACCCCCAAAATCCCCCATCTCAACCCTCCATCCTTCATCTTAGCCGTTGAAGTTGAAGCCAAGGTGCCAAGGAACCCCTAGGAGCGAGAAGATCGGACGGTGGGTGCTTCTATAGGGTAGTTTTTATTGTTTTTATGGGGGACCAAGTGAGACTCACCGATCCATGGTGTGGATCTCACTTGGGACCCTTATTTGTGGCCGATGGACCACTTGGATCATCATGATCGTTCCATGATGGGGCCATTCTCCATGGACCCCATCATGATGGTTATTTTCATTGCAAAAAGGTCATCTAGACCGTCCATATCGGTGGAGAATGGATCTCCACCGTTGATTTATAATTTTGATGGTCCCATGATCAAAGGGATCCATTTCTTGTATGTTTCAGTGCAAGGGAGGGCCCATAATGACGGGGTCCCTCCATCACAAGCCGTGTCCCACTCTCCATGTCTCTCTCTCTCTCCCTTTTATTTTATTGTATTTTATTTTATTTTATTGTAATAGGATGGTGTGGCCCACTTGAATGGATCCCAACTTGATGTATTTATTTTATTCAAGTGGGGCCCACCTTAGATGTTATTTCTGTACCGCCCATTATGTGGTGGCCCACTTCATCAGGCCCACCATAACTATCCGTGCATGAACGTCAGCCGTCCAGCGGACGCTGGACGTTTCTAAGAAAAACGAGAACAAAAAAAAAAAAAAGAAAAAAAAAAAGAAAGGAAAAAAAAGAAGAAAAAGGAAGGGAATGGGATGTTCCCTTTGCACAGGCCCCATCCTGATGTCTATGTCCTATCCAAGCCGTCCATCCTCTCACCCACGGTATTCTAGCCGTTGGGTAAAAGTTTGGAACTAATCCAATCATCTGGTGGGCCATAGCGCCTAATATTGCGCCCTTACCATCCAAACACTAGTTCCTTATTTTATTTCTCCTACAAGCATCAAAAAAATTGGAACTCTGGACTCATTTGAACGGCGTCGAGCCACTGATCGCTATGGCTGGTATGGATTGTCCGAAAGCGGGCCCCACACATGAAATTTCCGTGGAATGTGAAATTGGAGGAGAGAGAGAGAAGGGGCGGCAGCAGCTGCTGCCGCTGTGTCAGGCGCACGCAGGCAGCGCCTGCGTGCTGACGGACGGGCGGGCGGGCTGCTGTGCAGCCACCCACGGCTGCTGCCGTGGGCCCCACTTGATGCATATGTTCTATCTACACCGTCCATTAGGCGGGCCCCCTTCCCAGGTGGGCCCCCTCCAAATTTCAGGATGATCCAAACCTCAGGTGGGCCACATCACAAGAAACAGTGTGAATAAGCACCCCCCATTGAAACTCTTCCTGGGGTCCCCAGAAGTGTTGGATCAAGCTAAAATTTTATATTTTCCCTTCGTCCAGGTTGAGTGACCTTATGAACGGGTGGGATTTCAATTAAACATCACGGTGGGCCATATATATGGGACCCATAGTGATTTATGTAATTTATTCACACCGTCCACGGTCCGTGGACGGTGATGCCCACTGTGATTCTTGTTGAATCCACACCGTCCCCACTGAACGGTGGGGCCCACATATATATGTTATATATATATCACATATATATTATTATATTATATATATATATTACATATAATATTGTATATATCACATATATGATATTATATGTAGTTATATATTATATAATATATATATGATTGTACGCCTTCATGTGGGTCCCACCATTGTCATAGGCGGTGCATCCAGACCGTCCATCCACTTGAAAGAATCATGTTAGGCCTATGGGCTAGGCCCATTGGAATTTCAAAAGGGGCATGGGCTAGGCCCATTTGGTTTTGTGAAATGCTTATGGGCTGGGCCCATTGGGTTCATTTTAGGCCTAGAGACTAGGCCCATTTGATGTACTTCAAGACCCATGTAAATGGACCCCTTTTGTTGAAATTTAAAGTCCATGGAAGTAAACCATTTGATATATTGTAAGGTCCATGGGACTGAACCCATTCAATTATAAAAGGGTCCATAGAATTAGGCCCACTTTGATATGTATGCAAACTCATGGATTAGGTCCATTTAAATTGTTAAAGCCTAGGGATTTAGGCCCATTTGACTCATATAAGGCCTCTGGGTTGAGGCCCATTGGATACACATTTGGGGGTCCAATTGGTGTGGCCCATTTGATATATATTAGACTCGTGTGACTAGATCCAATTGATGCAATCCAAGGCCCACGGGTTTTGACCCATTGCAATGCACTTAAGACCCATTGGTGTGGCCCATTTATATGGCCCATGTGATGAATAAATGGCCCATAAGATATGGCCCATCTGATGAATAAAAGGCCCATAAGACATGGCCCATTTGACATATATGTAAGGTCCAATGGGAGGAACCTAAGGTCCATTGCAATATGTAAACCCAATACCGATTATGTAACGGTGTTTAAGAAGATTGTACCTGGAATGCAATGATGGTTTGACGTCCACATTGCGAGTGTAATGTTGGTTGGATGTCCACATTACGACTCTCCTTAGGGCCCATTACTAGCCGTACTTGCCTTGTATAGGCCGTCCAGGCCCATCTGCATCGTAAGATAATTCATTTCGTTATAACATGTTTAGTATAGTTTCATGACCCATGATCATACGCATCATATGTATGCTTGATATGAGGATTGACTGATCATAGCATTTGCCTTCGGGCAGGTTGTTTATGGGCTTCCGGTTAGGCGGTGTTGCCCTACATGAGCGCACGGTATGCGCAGGATTGGTTGCATGACTGGAGAGCGTGATTCATGCATTCCGCATTTGTGTGATATGGTTGTTGTACGCCCTAGCGACATCAGGGCCGTAGCCTCCACAGACGCATCGTGGTTGGCAGGGTTGGATACCGGAAATCTTGTTCTACATGGGGTACTATAGATATCCCTGGGTGAAAGTCCCTAAACCCTTATGGTACCAAGAGGTTGCTCCAACGTCTAGACCGAGTGGGTAGATGAGCGTTGAGTGCCGATTACCAGACGGTTACGCTCTCCACTGTGTCGTGGTCGGTTGGAAGGGGGTGCGGCCTTACCCGCCCGAGTGTAGGGGGCAATGCTAGGCTGAGTTTGACCAGCTCGAGGAATGGGTCCGCTATCGACGAGTCGCGCCCGATATTGGCAGACGGATAGTGAGGTCTCTTCCACTTACCTTATTGCGCGCGATGTGGCGGCAATCTGGTTTAGAGTGTACTAGACCCCGGTGATATTCCGTACTCTGAGCTGTACTGATATGTGGACATTGATGAGGATCTGTATGCTTGAGTTGCATTGTACATTGCATGGCCTTGGGATGGCCGATACCATTCATGTCTTGTATTGCATAGCCTTGGTACGGCTCATGACGTTTTGGTTCCATCTGCATATTCCGCATTACTCTGACATTGCATTCATATTACTACCTTGCGCACACACTTTCACCACCCTCTAAGCTTTCTGTAAGCTTATGCACGACCGTTGCGTGCAGGTGACGTTGGACTACAGCAGCGTTGAGGCAGGAGCGCGTCGCTGACCATTTTGGAGTTTTCTGTTATTTACCATTGTATTTCCCTTTATGCTCATTGTACTTGTAAAAAATTTTTGATCATAGTGAAAATGTAATGGAGTGCTTGGTTGTTGTTGGTGGGTTATGCCTTTAATTATGCTCATTACGTATCAGACTGATGTTTAAAATCCTCCTCGTAGCATCCCAGGATCGGAACCTGGCGAATGGGAGCTAGGAGCCAAGAATGGGGTTCTACGGAGGCTGTCGGCGCCGGATTCGGCGATCGGGAATTTTGTGAGCCCGGTTTCCGAGTTTGGGGCGTGACATCTGCTCCCTGGCCTATCTGATATAAAAGCTCCACCATATAGTGAGAGCACTCGGTACGGTTCTTCAGTCTCGGATAGACATTGTAGGTGCAGATGCGGTGAAGCGCACGATACTCTGGAGTCAAGTTGGATAAGTTCAAGCCGACATCACTTCTCCATTGGGTAACTTGCCCACACAAGAAATGAGTCCGCTCGTTGTGGGCTTAACTTGCATCCAAGTTTCCTTCCTCAATCTGCACTTCACCTCATGGCACTCGAAGCACGCTGGCAATCTCCTCCACCCCAAATTGGAACCTCTTGCCACCCACTATAAGATCAAAGCCCAAGGGCTTGAATTGAGGATTTCTGATCCGCACATAGAAAGCCCTAGCTCGACCTTCATCTGCCTGGAAGTCTTCATAGAAAATGGGACCCCATCCCTTTTTCATAAGCCGACCGAGTAGGGCAATATCGTCGAACAAATTCTCTTCCACGGAGGCTTCAAAGGCTACGTTGTGTACACAAAAATTTCCTACATCATCAACGGGCGGTTGGGGCGTTTGAATTGCGAGAGCCCTTTGAGAGCGGACTTCCGCGATTTTCTTTCCCTTCAGGTCGGCCTTCTTCTTACTGTGCCACTCTTGGCTTGGTCCCAGCTCAGCGAGAGACGGTCATTTCTTCCTCATAAGTGATAAGATCACCAAGATGGAGAAAAGAGATGCAACGGTTACTAGAAGAACCATTTCCTTTGGCTAGGATGGATTTTGGGTGTGAGAAATGTGGTTGGATTGTTGGAGGAATGAGCTTAGGAAGGATCTTGAGAATGGGTATAAGAGTGGATATTTGGAGATGATGGGTTGAAAAAAATGAAATGTGGGTGTGGGCTTGAGATGGACTTGTTGGAATGGATATTGGGAAGGAACTTGGAGATGGGTTTAAGAGAATGGGTCTTGGGAAAGGGGTTATATGAATGGATTTGGGAATGGGTTTGGAAAATGAAGTCTAGGAATGGATTTGAGATGAGGTTGTGTAGGGTGAAATAGAAAGTGAGTTAAGGATATGGGGTGTGAGTAGAGATTTGGCTTTGAGATGAGTTAAAAGAAATGGGACTGAAGGAGTGGAATGAGAGAGTGAGTGTGATGGAGGGGAAGTTGAGGGAAAGGAAAAAGTGGAAGAAGAAGATGGATTTCCTTGAAGGAATAGCTTGAGAGTAGGAGGGGGTGAATGAGTGATTAGGATGGAATTTGGTGAAGTAAAAGAGGAATGTATATTGAAAATGAGTTTGGGTTGATTATGAGGAGGGGTGGGGGTGTTGTTGGAGGGAAGTATTTGAAAAAGGATTTGATGTTGAGTTAGTGAATGGGGTTTGAGGATGAGTTTTATGAGTAAAAGAGTGAAAGTGATGGAGTGGGATAAGTTAGGGAGATAAGAGATGTGAAGGGAAAGAAGATGGTGTTGAAGAGGATGATGTGTTGAGGTTTAGAGAAAGAGATGGGATTTTCTCAAAAGATGTGGGAGAATGGAGGATGGTGAAGTGAGAGTGAAAGAGTGAATGAGTTTAAGGAAAATGAATTTGAGGAATGGGAGTTGAGAAATGTTTAAGAAATGAGTTAGAAAAATGAGATTTAAGAAGGGTTAGAATGGGTTTTGAGAGTAAATGGGTGATGGAGTGGGATTAATAATAGGTGTTCAGATGGGATAGGTCTTGTAAAGGAGAAGAAGATGGGTTTGAAGTGGGTTTTGTTGATAAAAGAGTGAGAGGGTTGAAGTGGGATTGGAAAAATGGATTTGGGAGTTATGAAAAAGAAGAAGATGGGTTTGAATTAGATCTAGAATGGGAGAGTGAGAGAGGAGGGAGATGTGTGTTGGGGTTCTGGAAAGGGTTTAGAAGGAATTGAATGTAGTGAAAATAGAGGAAATGGGTTCTAAGCATTCCTAAATAGTAAGAAAAGTGGGCTCCGCACATGTACGTGTTGCAAAAAGGGAGGAGGACCAAGTTTTTTTTGTATGATTACAAAATGTCTCCATTTCTTATAAAGTTTCTCATACCTTTGGTAATTGAATTATTTTTAAAAATTTTATAATGTTTTATCATCAAGTTTAAAGTCTCACAACAAAATTTCATATCATTTGGACTTGTAGATAAATTATTAAAATTCTAGAAGTAACTACCGTCCAAAACCGATGATTTTTTTGAACAACTGTCAATTCACTCCAAATCTAACTATACTCTAATTTTTATTTTATTTTATTTTATTTTTATATGAAACTAGACTTGTTAAGTTTCAATCTATCTTTTGAATCACCTAAATCGAAGTTATAACGAAGGAGATATGAATTTTTAAAGTTGACTTAAAATTATAGGAATTTCTGGAGCCGGTCGGGAGCTACGGTGCTAGGGTTGGGCGCTGTAGCGCCGGGCCCCTGGACTGTGAGCGCTGGCGGCGCCTGCTCGGGTGCTGCGGCGCCGGGTCCTTGGAGGGTCACCTTGCGACGGTCATATCTTATAAACCGGGAAGAGTTATTTGACGTGCCATATATGAATGTGGGGTAGGAGAATCTGATCTACGCAATGAGTATAGTTATTTTATGAGATTCCTCCTGGTTAAGGGTCAAAATCTATTTTTTTCTATAGTTTTACTATTTCTGGTGAATTTTCATTCACCCTCAAGTCTTTATCCCAAAATGGGTCGGAACTATCAAATTTGGCCTAAGATGATAATTTCAAACACCTAATCCCTCAGTTCTGGTTCCACATTTCATCTATTTTTAGTAAAATTTTGTAACCAACTACATCGCGCAGACATAAAGCACACACTAATTGCTAGGACCAATGACAAATAAGCCGAAAAGAAAAGTTAGCAACATGGTAACAATACACATCTTATCATTGCGCCTACTAGATCCAAGGGGAAAGTCCAAGTCATCCTAGGATGATTCACTAATCGTTTGCGAAGATTCTTCCAGGAGGTTCCCTTCATTGTACCATCATTAGGGGCAAAGATCTTCTAGATCTCATCAATACCGACAATGTGAATATCTATCATGGGTAATCCTACCTAACTATGGCAACAATCACAATCATAAAGTTAACGTTAAACGACAAAAGGTTAGCATCCTCAGGTACATTCCATCATCATTCCTTTCCTCCAATAAGTGTTCCAAAAAATAAAGGTTTAAAAAAAAGAAATAAAAAAGATAAAGAATAAAAAAATTGGATGAATAAAGCGCGCAGTCCAAAAAAATGAAAAAAAGAAAAAGAAGAAGGAAAAGTCGAACTCAATGAGCGAGAACACAAGCCACCAACCCGTTTCCCATCAGGATAGTCTAACCCGATGTCAAAGCTTTATGTTCGTGATTGAAGACAAAGTCAGGTAGCTCACCAATCGACTGGCAATGAATGGAGTCTAGCCTCCCACCTCTGTTACTTTAAAAGAAAAAGAAAAATAACATGTTTAAGCGAAATGGGCAAGGTGAAAACCCGAAAGGGCGCCTCGAGTAAAAACAGCGGGCATGTAGCAGACTTGATGAATACCTGAAAAGACACCAAGGGTAAAAAGAACACAGCTATCAAGGGGCAGGTAAGAACAAAAACTCGGGACGTGTTGAAAATCTGAAAAGGCACTACGAGCAAAAATGACGAGAAAGCCAGTCGTGGTGAAAATCTGAAAAGGTGCTATAGGCAAAAATGGTTAGAAAAGAAACAAAAAAAAAATGTAAGTATAAAGGAAGTCATGGCAACGATCAAAGAGAAGAAACACAAGAAAAAAATAGGTCCCAGATCAGAAGTCTGTCAAACTCTACCCAAATCCAAGGGCATGATCCTAATATATGCTACTCTCAGGGAATCAGGATCCCTAGTAAATAATTCAGAATACTGAATTGGATGTGAGCTAAGTTCAATATTTTGATCCCAATCATCCAAAGCACAAATCCAAATGCAAACAAACACCGACAAATTTGGCATAAACAAAAATTTTCATTCCTTTCAAAAAGTTTTTTGGTACATTGCTTTCCTTCCTTTACAAATAACAAAAATAAAGACATACATGCATACACAGGGCAAGCAACCATCGAAGCCAGGGATCACAAGGTAAACCTCTATCCTATCCCTCATACATCGACAACCTTTGCCTAAGCTTTCTACCTCCATGCACAGGTAGAGACCTCGTCCCCCTCCAGATGGCATGATGTGATCATGCGCTCATCATATCATCGCCCCACCGCCAAATGACGGGCCATATCCTCACGTGCATGACGAAGGATGGCAAGTTAGGAGATAAGGTGGCCATGCATGGTAAGCAAGAATGAAGGGTCAATAAAGGGCCGCTCCTCAAATGCCTTGAAGGAATCATCAACTCCTGATGAGGACGAAGCAGCATCACCGATAATGTCCCATCACCGCCAAGAAGTTCGCACCAAATATCTGATCTAATCCGTTAATAAAGGGTCCGTCACCCGTCAAATCCAAACCGCTCATCAAACCCAATCCATCAAAGTGGGGCCCGCCACCCATCCTAATCCCATCCATCATCATCATGCCGCTATCTATACCATCCAACGACACATCCATGCCCATCCCACCATAAGATAACCCATCCACGAGGCCCACAAATTAAAAGCCCTAGAGGCCCACATTTCAAAGCTCTAAGGACCCACAGTCCAAAGCCCCAAAGGCCCACAAATTCAAAGCCCATAAGGCCCACAGTCCAAAGCCCCAAAGGTCCATAAATTCAAAGCCCTAGACGCCCACATCTCTAAGCCCCAAAGGCCTACATTTCAAAGCCCCATGCCCACAAGTTAATAACCCACAAGCCCACAGGTCCAAAAGCCCATTTCAAAGCCCATAAGGCCATTGTCCAAAAGCCCATTTCAAAGCACACAAGGCCTATTGTCCAAAAGACCATTCAAATGCCCATCTCAAGAATCCCAAAGTCCAAGCCCATTGTCCATATATCATGAATAATGCCCCATTAATTCGTTAGTGGAGGCCATCTATCTATTTAATCCAGATTGTACAAAAAAAATTAAACGATGACACCCTCCCGCGAGATCGAACAAAAATTCCAAAACCATAAAAATATTTCAAATAAAAACTGTGAGCCCCGCCAACTCATTAGTGGAGACAACGCGACTGTTTACTTAACTTGCGTAAATAAAAACCAAACGATGACACCCACCCGCGAGATCGAACGGATATTTTTAAAAAAATTTAAAAATATTTTCAAATAAAATTCCCAAGGAGTCTAGTTCTAAAGAGGATGGTTTTCAAACAAAATAAATTTCAAAAACCACATGCAGCACATAGTACACTGAGGAATCTTCTATATTCTCCATTTGCAGTCAGTGCAAACAACAAAATAACATTCGATCCCTTCGAATTTCTCTGGAGGATGTTCAAATTCGTACATGATACAAGTACGGTGTTGAGGGTTAAATATTGCATATTAGACCCTGGTTATTTCCAGAATTTATGTATAAGATACTGTTTAAAAGCCGATTTAATCGTGTTTATGCTGCAGGTTGAATTTAGGAGCTTAAGTTGGAAAAGGATGTAAAAAGCTTGGATTTAACGCTCTGATGATCACCAAGGTAAGGGATGGACCCAAGGGGAGCATGATCGACAGATTTACACGTCAGAAACCCGAGAAAATTGAGAAACTGAAGTTCAAATGGCCGAAATTGGTCCAGAATGCAAGACCACAGGGTTACCGCCATCTGATTGACACGAGACTTCATACATGGGATGAGGACTATAAATTAACCGTACACGTAAAATTTGAGCCTTTGAATCCCGGTGGAAGTGGCCTAACAGATGGATCAGCCTAGAAATTATCAATTTGCGGCCCTCCTGGCATCTAGATATACTTTCTTTTTGGCATCAACCCCTTAAAAGGGGTGGCAAAACAAATGAATGGAATGGATCTCTCATAAACAGCAAGGTGGGGCCCACTGAGACGAGTGCAAGTGCACAGCACATGAGCACCCACCGCGCACCGAATTACACTCTCGGTCAAGGGGGTCTTTGACCCGTAATTTTTATAAAAAATATCAAAACCGGCCAGCGTCTCTGCGCAGGGCGTCGGTTCTGCTTAGTGGGCCCCATACATCATTCAAAATAATGATCCGGACCGTCCATTCACTCCAGAGTGGAGGCGTAACCATCGTCTAGGTGGCGGAATCTCGGAAGACAGTGGATATTTGATTTCAGCCGTTAAAACGTATGATAAACGGTGAGTTATTTTTCGATTGTGGGCCACACCGAAATCAACTTGGTCTCGACCTACCCGAATGGTTTTTCGTCTTGACTCCAATGGACGGAGTGGATTTTTTCCTTAAATTCAGTAATGGGTCCCTCCAATCAATCAGCCTAGGCTCTGTTGCGAGAGCCCCGTTTCGCAAACAGAGAGCCGTGGTTTTTCGCTGTGGGCCATCCTCACGATCCAATAAGAGGATCGAGACCATCCATCAGGCTTGAAGGGGCCCAATAATCACGGCCTAGGTGGAATAATTTCAAAATATCGTGAGGAGAAAAATCCATCCGTTCAATCAGAGAATAGACGGCGGAAGCAAGGATTCAGTGAGCCGCATGAGGGCGATCTAAAAACATGTGTTTCTGATCAAATTTTCCAGAGGAATTCGGTGGTCGGAGTGGATTTCTACACCGACTTCAATCACGGGTCCTCCCACGCATCAGCGTAACTGTCGTGCGTAAGATTACGCACGACCGAAAAGTTTAAATTTTTCGGGCAGTTGTGGCCCATCACCGGTGATCGGACGGATGATCTGAACCATCCATCGTGTACCTCGTCCCAAAATACGCCAAGGTACATTGATTTTTCAGAGAGAAGCAAGGGGAAGTGGGCTGTGTTTGGCTCATCTTTTTGGCTGCGTAAGGAGAGCTGCGACCAGTTTCAACTGCGCACGTGATGTTTCTTCCACCGACCTATGAGTGTTATAAAAGGGAGCTTTGGACGTGCAGCTAAGGGAGGGAATCAGATCTTTGGAGCTTGGCTTGGGTTTCAAGGTGGACGGGAAGTGCAACAGGGAGAGAGAGAAAGAGTTTGAGTTTGTTTGTTTTTTCCTTTCTTTTTCTGATTTCTTTCTATGAATTCCATGGAGTTTAATCTATCCATGCTAAGCTAAACCTCCTTAGCTAGGGCTACAGGGTGAAGCTTGTAACATGATGGGAGAACCTGATGTTTGTACCTTTTGTTTAAGGCTGAATTGATTTTAATTTTAATTTAATTAGTGGAATGTTTTTAGTTCTTAATGGTCTGTTGTGACTGAAATTACAATGGGTCTGCAATGGCTTTGAGCATGTCTCTTCTCCTTTATGTTTATGAAGTCAAGAAGCCCTGTTGTTCACCATAGTCTCATGGGCATGGTCGGATATCGGTACCCTTCCTAACCTTCATACATGTGATTGGTTGGTAATTAGTTTAATTTTGTTGTTTGCCATAGTCTCTTGGGCATGGTTTGGTGATGGAATCCATTCTAATTCATATACCTTTCATCTCTTTGAAAACTAGATCAACGACAGTTCAGTAAATTCCATGATTCTTGAAGCAGGCATAAGATCTCTATGATCTCTACAAATGGATCCTCTGAATCCCTAGTTTCTCACCTCTGATTTCTCCTAAGTTTTAGATTAATATTTTATAATCATTTTTCAAATTACAACTCAATTTAGATTTCATCTCATTCTAGTTCTAGTTCTGGTTAGTTTTAGATAACGTACAGGTTTCAGTCCCTTGGGATTCGACCTCGGTCTTACCGAGTTATTACTACATCACAACCCTGCACTTGGGGAGTGAACAAGTTTTTGGCGCCGTTGCCGGGGACTGACGGTTGCGTTTATGAAATTAATTAGTTTTGGAATTAGTTTAAGATTATGATTATTCTAACCATAAATCTTTCTTATTTTTCCTAATTTCTAGAAACTAACCTATTTCTCCTGTTTTGTAAGATTCTGATATATACTTTCTAAAATTGATAATTTCTTTTCTAGATTAGGATTTGTCTTCCTTTTTAGTTAGTTTCAAGTTTTTCTTTCTATTTTTAGAACTAACCTTTCTTTTGTAGGATTTTACGATAGAAACTTCTAATTTAGTAAGCCCTTTCTAATTTCTTCTTTCTTTTAGGAATTTATTCTTTTTATTTATAAATTAATTTACTTCTAATTAGGAATTTTCTAATCCTAGGCTTTCTCCTTTTAGAAACTAACTTGTTTTGTTTTATTTTGCAGGATCTTAATATAGGAATCTCTAGTCTGGTACATTCTTTCTAACTTCTCCTCCTGTTACTTTCCACACTATTGTAGAATCTCTTCTTTTATTTTTCTTAGGATTAAATTCAAATTAAGGGTTTCATCATGTATATGCACGAGTGGCAACGTCAGTATGCTGAGAAGAATAACTTATTTTGGAATGATAATGATATAAATCAACTTATGTCTCAAAACTTTTCTAAAACTATCATTGAGAATCGATCAGAATATAAAGATCCACCGGCTAAGAAGTCTTTACGTGATTATATGCAGGAGAACAATTACACCCCATGGATTAACAAAACAGTACGTGAGTGTTGGGGTTATCATAACTATGGTTGTGAGAATTATTATCACTCATCCGATAAAAAGAAAACAATGCGTGATTATATCATGAGTAATAATAAGTATTACCAACCATCAGATTCTCCCACCTATGATCCGTATGACTACAATCAGTGAAAACATCAAAATTGGAAAAATGAACCAACAACATGTTATAATGATTATTCTCTTGGATCCCCTAGCTTTGACATCCAACCAAAAACGATTCAAGAGGATTCATATCAGAGTAACATGGCCTGTCTTGAGGAAATTCGAAACGCAGTAGAAACACTCATGTTGCACCTTGAAAAGATAGAGGAAGCTTGTTCATCCCAACCACAACCCAATCCAGAAATACAATGTGAAGAAAGTGATCCGCACTCACTTTTAAAAGAATCTGAAATTTGAAATGAGGAGTTGGATTCCGTTAATGAGCATATAGTTCAATTTCCCGATGAGTCAATCTCGATGACTGTTCGAAAGAATGGTGATGATACATGAGTATCTTTTAAATACATTGATGATGACACACCTTCCTTACATGACACACATGATTTCAATAATGAGGAGGTTAGTTTATTCGAACCTCAACCCATGCTAAGTGTAGAATGTGAGGAAAGTAATCTCATCCCAAATGTGCACTGCACTGGACTAGAACATGATTGCGATCCTGAATGTATAGCCATAGTCTCCCTCGAATCCCTCTCATGTTTGGTTTAGATCAATGATCAAGACGTACATGAAGTGGTCAGTCATAATGAGTCACTCCCCTCACCTGACATGTCTGATTCAAAGGTGGAGGATGTGCCCTTTACAACTGACCCTTCCAACTCTTGTGAAACATGTTTGGACCACTTCTCTGAATCGAATGATGATATGATTCAGGAGACGAACGAGCCACCTGATACAACTCTGGAATTTGAAACCACCCAGTTGAGTCCACCATCTGAACTGTCAAGTTTTGACGATTCAATGCCTCTTCTGAGTAGTATCAATGAACAGAGTTCACCCGTCAATACTTCATCAACTGACCCTCATTTTGTCTGTGCAGAACGAGAGCAAGTGAGCATACCTCCATTTACTTTCAAGGATGATGGATTCGTTGCGCAGATCATCACAAGGCACAATAAGTCACACTCAACTAAATTTCCTAACTCGTGGGATTGCTTGGCACACTTTGCGGTTTCAAACGATCCCATGTTAAAAGATAAAGTGGATCCTCTGAATCCCTAGTTTCTCACCTCTGATTTCTCCTAAGTTTTAGATTAATATTTCATAATCATTCTTCAAATTACAACTCAATTTAGATTTCATCTCATTCTAGTTCTAGTTCTGGTTAGTTTTAGATAACGTACAGGTTTCAGTCCCTTGGGATTCGACCTCGGTCTTACCAAGTTATTACTACATCACAACCCTGCACTTGGGGAGTGAACAAGTGGATGCCTTGCAAGACAACATCTCGGTAGTCATCACTGACCGAGAGAACTCTTACTCTGAAATTCTCTCTTCCCCTGATCTTAAATGTCTACCAGTAAAGGAAGAGTTGAAAATTGAACCGAAGTTTGGATCTTCGGAATATATTGAGAATACATCACTTCTTAGGAAGTTTTCTAAACTTTATTTACTTGTAGTCTCTGATTCACCATACGATACTAACGTTGAAACTTCTTCTGTCATAGGTGAATCGTATATATTACGGATACCTCCAGCAATTCAATGGAAGATTTCTTATGAGGTACATAAGTCTCTCTAGAAAGTCATACTCCAGGGCACCCAAGCCTATCACAAAAAGGGCTTTTGGATGATCCTGTTGAGGAATTTACTGAGAAACTTATTAAGATATTGGCCGGAAGGGGAACCTTGCGGCATGATCGATTCAATGTTTGTGGGTAATATTACTGCAAACCCTCACGAGACTATAACTCATCCACTAGGGATAACCTAGGGGTTTAAAGGCTTATTGCATACGCTAAATGCAATCGAGAGCACCTGCGAAAGTGGTATAGGTGGGCTTTTATTTTTATTATTTTTATTTTACTTTCTCTCTCGTACTAACCTGCTCTCTTCCAGTGATCTTTTAAAAAATCTCTCTCGATTCGTTATCCAGGTACTATCCTCCCATAACTTCTCATTTACTTTTGTTATCCCATGTGCATTGCATGTTTATATCTTTTACATTGAGGACAATGTAGATTTTAGGTTGGGGGTGGGAGATTAGGTAACCCAATCAGTATTTTCTAGGTCTTAAGTAAAAATTGTGAAAATTTTTAACATTTTTTTGGAAATTCCTATGATTTCGAAGTGATTTTGACAGCCATCTTGGATTTAGAATTACAAGATAAGTGATGTTGGATTTATGACTCTTGGATTCAGTATCTATTAGATTTCACAGTTAAGTTGACTTGTTAATCAAGAATTAGAAGTTGTAAACATTGATTGAGTCATGATTTTGCATGTCACATTAAGGTTTCAATTGAATATTGAAGGTTTAACTTGGTAATCACGAAGCATGTAAGGAACTAACTCGCTTGAAATTTGCCCATCATGATCAATTAAAGAAAAAAAATTGGATACCTTTGAAAAAGGTTGGGCGAATAATCTTCACCATAGGTTTACTCCCTATAGGTATAGATTTAATTCCCCATGGATGATATACAAATAGGGTTGGGTGTATAGTCTTCACCATAGGTTTGTTCCCTATAGGTGAGGATTTAATTCCCATTCTTGGCATTACCTTTAATAGAAAAATCAAAAGATAGAATTTATGAGGTAAGTTTGGTTACCATGAATTCTCTTGTTGATTACCAATGATACCATGAAATAACAAATTGAATCTTAATGTTGATAAGTCGAGATTACACTATGCAACCATGGATCTCAATGTTTAGAAATTTTCTAATTGGGGATTAATATTTTGAACTTGATTATGAAGTTTACTGTGTGCTTGAGCCCAGGATAAAGGAATGTCCAACATTCATGAATTTTAGAATTCTAGTATCTGGATCGTTTTTCAAAAATCACTCGAGTTAATAACACTCGAGTTAATAAAAATTCGCTTGTCCTATAATTCTTAACTTATTTTTCGCATATTTTGCTCGGGACTAGCAAAATGCTGGTTGGGGGTTGTGTTGAGGGTCAAATATTGCATATTAGACCCCGGTTATTTCCAGAATTTACGTATAAGATACTGTTTAAAGGCCGATTTAATCGTGTTTATGCTGCAGGTTGAATTTAGGAGTTTAAGTTGGAAAAGGATGTAAAAAGCTTGGATTTAACGCTCTGATGATCACCAAGGCAAGGGACGGACCCAAGGGGAGCATGATCGATAGATTTACACGTCAGAAATCCGAGAAAATCGAGAAACTGAAGTTCAAATGGCCGAAATTGGTCCAGAATGCAAGACCACAGGGTTACCGCCATCTGATTGACACGAGACTTCATACATGGGATGAGGACTATAAATTAACCGTACACATAAAATTTGAGCCATTGGATCCCGATGGAAGTGGCCTAACAGATGGATCAGCCTAGAAATTGTCACTTTGCGGCCCTCCTGGCATCTAGATATACTTTCTTTTTGGCATCAACCCCTTAAAAGGGGTGGCAAAGAAGATGAATGGAATGGATCTCTCATATACAGCAAGGTCGGGCCCACTGAGACGAGTGCATGTGCACAGCACATGAGCACCCGCCGCACACCGAATAACACTCTCGATCAAGGGGGTCTTTGACCCGTAATTTTTATAAAAAATATCAAAACCGGCCAACGTCTTTACGCAGGGCGTCGGTTCTGCTTAGTGGGCCCCATGCATCGTTTAAAATAATGATCCGGACCGTCCATTCACTCCAGAGTGGAGGTGTAACCATCGCCTAGGTGGCGAAATCTCGGAAGACAGTGGATATTTGATTTCAGCCGTTAAAACGTATGATAAACGGTGAGTTATTTTTCGATTGTGGGCCACACCGAAATCAACTTGGTCTCGTCCTACCCGAATGGTTTTTCGTCCTAACTCCAATGGACGGAGTGGATTTTTTCCTTAAATTCAGTAATGGGTCCCTCCAATCAATCAGCCCAGGCTCTGTTGAGAGAGCCCCGTTTCGCAAACAGAGAGCCGCGGTTTTCCGCTGTGGGCCATCATCACGATCCAATAAGAGGATCGAGACCATCCATCAGGCTTGAAGGGGCCCAATAATCACGGCCTAGGTGGAATAATTTTAAAATATCGTGAGGAGAAAAATCCAGCCGTTCAATCAGAGAATAGACGGCGGAAGCAAGGATTCAGTGGGCCGCATGAGGGCGATCTAAAAACATGCGTTTCTAATCAAATTTTCGAGAGGAATTCGGTGGTCGGAGTGGATTTCTACACCGACTTCAATCACGGGTCCTCCCACGCATCGGCGCAACTGTCGTGCGTAAGATTACGCACGACCGAAAAGTTCAGATTTTTCGGGCAGTTGTGGCCCATCACCGGTGATCGGACGGATGATCTAAACCATCCATCGTGTACCTCGTCCAAAAATACGCCAAGGGACATTGATTTTTTAGAGAGAAGCAAGGGGAAGTGGGCTGTGTTTGGCTCATCTTTTTGGCTGCATAAGGAGAGCTGCGACCAGTTTCAACTGCGCACGTGATGTTTCTTCCACCGACCTATGAGTGTTATAAAAGGGAGCTTTGGACGTGCAGCTAAGGGAGGGAATCAGATCTTTGGAGCTTGCCTTGGGTTTCAACGTGGACGGGAAGTGCAACAGGGAGAGAGAGAAAGAGTTTGAGTTTGTTTATTTTTTCCTTTTTTTTTTCTGATTTCTTTCTATGAATTCCATGGAGTTTAATCTATCCATGCTAAGCTACCTCCTTAGCTAGGGATACGGGGTGAAGCTTGTAGCGTGATGGGAGAACCTGATGTTTGTACCTTTTGTTTAAGGCTGAATTGATTTTAATTTTAATTTAATTAGTGGAATGTTTTTAGTTCTTAATGGTCTGTTGTGACTGAAATTACAATGGGTCTGCAATGGCTTTGAGCATGTCTCTTCTTCTTTATGTTTATGACGTCAGGAAGCCCTGTTGTTTACCATACTCTCCTTGGCATGGTCGGATGTCGATACCCTTCATAACCTTCATACATGTGATTGGTTGGTAATTAGTTTAATTCTGTTGTTTGCCATAGTCTCTTGGGCATGGTTTGGTGATGGAATCCATTCTAATTCATATACCTTTCATCTCTTTGAAAACTAGATCAACGACAGTTCAGTAAATTCCATGATTCTTGAAGCAGGCATAAGATGTCTATGATCTCTACAAGTGGATTCTCTGAATCCCTAGTTTCTCACCTCTGATTTCTCCTAAGTTTTAGATTAATATTTCATAATCATTCTTCAAATTACAACTCAATTTAGATTTCATCTCATTCTAGTTCTAGTTCTGGTTAGTTTTAGATAACGTACAGGTTTCAGTCCCTTGGGATTCGACCTCAGTCTTACCGAGTTATTACTACATTACAACCCTGCACTTGGGGAGTGAACATATGGTTGGCCCGATCTCTATATCTGAACAGTTGTATGAATGCGAGTAAACATGATTGAATCTATCTCTGAAAAGAATAATCAAACTCAAAGTAACAACAATCCATTGTAACCCAAGTATCAGAATCAACAGACTACATGACAAAAGATTACCCGCACATACCTAGTCTGGGATGTTCGAAAAGTTTAATCGAGTCCAAGTCGGCATAGTGAGTTCCTCATAAGGTCGCATCCACGCGCAGGACAGCTAACCACTTTGACGATCAAACGGAATGAATACTCGTAGGGCGATTATGTAGCAAAGGAAACGACAGATCAAACAATACGAGAATCTTCATAAAGCCAAATTAACGCGCAGATGCCCTACTTTTTAGACTTACCCTCCAATACTATTAACAATCTGACATGAAAGGGTTGTGATTGGTGACCCGTAATGCCACATCAATACGCAGGGATAATAACAACATTTTCCTCAAACCCTCATGACATGTGCAAGTAATTTATTTTTCAGATAATCGATTGACAATGATACAATGGCAGGCAACAAATTCGAATCACAACCTTTTCTAACCAGAAGGGTGGGGTGTCCACCAGCTTTAGCACTCGGTTGCTCGAAATGTCGGCCAAAGAGGGGCATCTATAGACACCCCACTCAGGTTAGTATCTTGAGAAAGCTAAGACAATCTAGAAACCATGATCATATCATAAACCAAACCCTAATCCCAGCTTAAACCCTAATCCGAACAGTAAACCAACAACCAGCCTAACCCTAACTCAAATCCTAGCCTTAACCTTAAACCCAACCTAACCCTAGCTTAAACCCTAATCCAAACCGTAAACCATCACACAAGCCAAAAGTCAACTTTTATATGAAATTATCCTTGTAGTTCACCCTATTTACTATCTTACTAAGCCAAAAGTCAACTTTTATATAGAGTTACCCTTGTAGTTCACCCTATTTACCATCCTACCAAACTAAAAGTCAACTTTCATATGGAATTGCCCTTGTAGTTCACCATATTTACCATCCTACCAAACCTAAGAGCCTATAAAAGCACGTCATGTGGCATTACCCTCTCCTCAACCAATCTTAAGCTGTCATGTCATCTTTTACCCCACACAAGCCCAGCAATTACCATAATGCCATCAAAAAAAGCTATAAATAGCCCCTTTTTTGTGGTTAGCTTATTAGTATACACCCATGTTAGTACACACACTCCTTGTTAACCACCCCCACTAGAGATCGATACCAAGACCCTCAAGTGTTGAAACGAGGTATCTCCACTCAATCTATCAGTTGAGTTATGGATCTAGGTGTGGCTACAAATAGCTCTCTCCTCTTCACATTTTATACACAACAATTTCAAGAGAGAAAACTCATCTCATTTCAAAGGGAGGGAGGGAGAGAAAGGAAGAGAGTGAGGGTGAGAAGGAGCTCCCAAGCCTCAAAATTCAGATTTTTTAGCTACCCCTTAGCATCTTCCCAACCATCTTAAACCCCAAGTCTAGCCCGGATTGATCAAGGAGCAATCCATGTCTTAACCTACTCAAAATCAAGCTAAAGATCTTTTCATTTTATATATAAGCATTTATCATGACATATATTCCCTTCTCAACCCCCCTACTTCTCTAGATCTCTAGTGAACGTATGCTCTATGACTTGTCGTACATCGGATCCTATCACATCAGAAATTTCTAGCAATCTAGTCCACTTTTCTTCATCTTTCGACATAAATATCATTACATCCACCTTCTAAACACATCATTGAATGTATGCTTTGTGGCTTCCCGAAATCTCGGATCTTGCCGCATAAGAAATTTATATGTGCCTAATCCTAATCCAACCATATCATTCATCCCTTGAGATTCCTTACCACACTAAGTAGAGTCCGTACATTCGTATAAGCAGATAAGGTGACTAACATCTTCCCTCTTTGTAACCAAGGTCCCTTACCCAGAATCCCGAACTGCAGACCAGGAGTCAATTTAAGGTAGGAGAGTCTTCGAATTTCTCCAACCTTACGTATTTCGCGAGTTCTAGCCGACTGCAGTATTCTGAGATTAATTGGCTAGTGGCGACTCCAGCATCCACAAATTAACTTAATCACCCCCACCACCAAAACATAACATATAAATCAGCGTGGGTGCCAATTTCTAGCATTCAGAGTACCTTATACTGGAATTTATTGCGAATTACAAATTGGCTCAAAACATACTGGCACCAACTGTTGTCCTTAAACGTTTGCCCAACAGCTATATCGATCGGTTCACATAATGAATCCGTATATTCCAGCATTTCTCCGTTGGTGAATGCAACATCATCAAACGGCGTGGGAACTTGACGAGTGATGAAGTTTGATGTTTCGGGAAGGTCTAGAAGCGGAATGTCACTTACACGCACAGATGGGATGGTGGATGATGATGGCAGATCTGCTGTTGTTGCTAAAGGCGGTGTCATGTATTCATAAATGATGTTGAGGTCACGTGCACCACTGACTTGGCTAGTCATAACGTTTGATGTTTGAGGTGGGTCAGGCAGTTGATTGGTTCTTACTACCACTTGTAATGGAGAAGGATTGTATTTAAATTCCGCACCATGCTCCTCAGCTACACTGTCCACATGTGTTGTCCTATTAATGTGTTGCATTGTTTCGATGACGAAGGGGATGAATTTATCCAAATGCTCAAACTAGTAACCCAGGAACTCTCTGACGTCATTGTCGTCTTCAATTTCGGTTGGAGGCATTGATTCATTAGTGCAAGGATTCAATACTTTCATCCAAATATCACAATCTATTGGTTTGCTAATCCTGTAAATTCTAGATCGAAGTTCCTTGTACATAGTCTCGACACGTAACGTAATTTGTTTTGAAGTTCCACCCGTGTACAAGTATCACTTGTTTTCAAATTCTAACTCCCCACCAAAAGAGCACATGATTCTAGCAGCCATTATCTGAAAACCAATACAATGACACATTATCAGTGAATCATAAGACAATGGAAGCTTGCTATAAGACAAAACTCGATTAAATAATGAAGAACCGACAACTTACTTTCTATTATAGATGAGGATGATGAAGAGCTTAAGGAAATAAAGAGTAAGCTACACGTTTAAATTTCAAATAAACAACCAGAGCTTATACGGATTAGGCCTTCAACAATACGAATGATTTCATGTGGTGTTAGTTTCATTTTGTGATGCTATTAATCATGACATTGAGAGAGGTAAGCATGGAACTTGATCAACACAACTAGAAATTAATTGAGGGAAGTATGAAATTTTAACGGGGCAATCTAGAAATTAAGCGAGTTAAGCATTAAAATTGTCTGGGGCAAACTAGAAAATTGAGCAGGGCAAACTAGAAATTGAGTAGGGCAAATTAAAAATTGAGCGGGGCAAACTAAAAATTCAGCAAGGGAAACATGAAATTGAGCGGGACAAACTAGAAATTCAGCGGGGCAAACATGAAATTGAGCAAGGAAAAATGAAATTGAGCGGAGAAAATATGATATTCAGCAGGGCAAATTATGAAATTCAGCGAGGGAAACATGAAATTAAGCGGAGCAAACTAGAAATTGAGCGGGGCAAACTAGAAATTGAGCAAGGTAAAGTAGAAAATTCAATGGGCCAAACCGAATAATCAGTGGGGCAAACTAGAAATTGAATGGGGTAAACTGAAAATTGAGCAAGGGGAAACTATAAATTCAGCTATGAAAGTAAACATTAAATCGAGCGAGCATAGCATAGCATGATATTGAGCTATGCGAACTGAAAATTGAGCAAGCATAGCATGATATTGAACTGGGCAAACATTAAATCGAGCAAGCATAACATGATATTGAGCTGTGCGAACTGAAAATTGAGCGAGCATAACATGATATTGAGCTGCGCAAACATTAAATCGAGCGAGTATGGCATGATTTTGAGCTAGGCGAACTAAAAATTGAGCGAGCATAGCATAATATTGAGCTGGGCGAATATTAAATCGAGCGAGCATAGCACGATATTGAGTTGGGAAAACGTTAAATTGAGCGATCCTTGCATGAAATTTATCAAGGCAAACATCAAATTAACCTTATCTACCATCAAATTAAGCTAGGCAAATATTAAATTGAGCGATCCTAGCTTAAAATTGAGTAGGGTAAACATGAAACTGAGCGAGCCTAGCATGAAATTAAGTGAAACCTAACATAGAATTGAGCAAGCTTCAAATGGAATTGAGCGAGTTTCACATGGATTTGACCGATCAACGCATAAAATTAACTAACCCTAACGCATGAAATTAACTAAGCATAACATATGCGCATCAACTTGCATTAAATTGACCTTAGCTAGCATCAAATAACTCCCTCATGAAATTCATTGATCCTAACATGGAATTGACCGAACTTCGCATGCAATGCAATTGTACGACCAACATTTTTTTAAAGGTCTGTACCTCCAACTACCCTAGTACTAGTCAAATGTAGGTTGAAGAGAGGTGCTTTGAAATGAGAGAATTTTTAAAACCTTTTCAAGGATTGCAAATGCAACCAATTTGTGAGATTTCACATAACCCTAGCCAAGGTGGAAAATGACAAATGTAGAATAATGATATGTAGATGATTCACGGAGATTCTAGTAAGGAAAATGAGAAGAAAAACCTCCATGCGTGGGTTTTTCATGGCAAGGGAATGAAAGGTAGTTATTTCGAAAATGAAGCGCATGCTTTTTTTTGTTAAGGGCAGTAAAAATGAGGGGTATTTTCATCCAAAAAATGGTTGTCGCTACGTACAAGTCTAAGTTGGTAAGTTAAGTTTTATTTACTTTATAAAAACCTCTGGATAAAAGGTGGGGCCAATATTGGTAAATTTCTCCAGCTAAATCAAAGCCCTCCTGAAACGGAAACGGATTGGCCCCTCACCCTGCCATCCATTGATGGTCGGTGCTCCGTGGGCCCCACCATGATGTATGTGTTCATCCATTCCGTCCATCTATTTTCCTAGATCATTTTATGTTATGAGACCAAGAATTAGGTATATCCCAATCTCAAATGGATCACATTACAGGAAAGAGTGTTGAATTAACGTCAACTATTATAAACTTTTTGGAGGGCATAAAAATTTTGGATCAAGCTGATATGTTTTTTTCTCTTCATCTGGGTCTGTATGACCCAATCAACAGATTGGATGTCAAATAAACAGTACAGTGGGCCTTAGGAGGATTTTAATGGTGGATATCCAATCACTATTGTTTTCCTGTGGTGTGGTCCACCTGATATTTATATCCCTCTAATTTTTCCAATCAATTTCTAAAATGATCCGTAAAAATGGATGAAACACATACATCATGGTGGGGCCCACAGACCACAGACCATCAGCCAGTGGGAGTAGCCAATCCGTTCTCGAAACGGAAACCTACTCAAATCTAAGGTGTAGAGTGTACTTGCGGATCACATGACCTAACTGTTAAACTTGAAATATAAATGTGAGCAATAATCAGCCCTTCGGATGAAAAAACAGGAAAAATTTGCAAATATTAAAATGAGAAAAACCAACGATCAGGATTCGACTTCTACGTATGGGCCACGCGCACCACGTTTGCATGGCCCACAAGCACCATGCTGACGGACGGTCAGGATTTAAGATACAGTAATGCTCGAGGGCACCTGGTAACTGCAGCTACCAACCTACCACCTTTATATGAAATCAGTGCATAAAATCAACGGACCCCACGTTGGGCTGCACCTGTCCGCGGCGATAAATGCGTGTCTGTCGCATGCTCGCCAACGCGTGGACCATTTTTATATCTATAAAGCGGTTCTCTAATATTTCGAGGCAGTAGCCTTTAGATATGCATTATGTGGTTATCTTCTACGATCCGAACCGTATAGAAGATGGATTTTAAGATTGATGTAAGATGTGCTTTGATAAAGTTTTCTCCATTGAAAATGGATTGTATCCTTACCCTTTGTTTTGTGGTTCATTGATGCCGATTCCGGGATTTTCAATGTTAAAGACTTCTCAGTCAACACACAACTTGTTGTGTTTGGTAAGATCAACGGTTTGGATCACCGGTTCAGGCACTAACTTGTCCTTGTGCAGTACGTGAGGATGGTCTTCCTGGCAATCGCTTTGGCCACGTCACATTCACGGGCTAATGGTTTTGGTACACCGATGACCGACACAAGCGTGCAGGTAATCATTGATGTCATGTCAGACTCGACCACAACGAATCCCATAAGAACCTGGATCATCGGCGCGGTATTTCCATTTCGGAGACGGATTGGCTACTGCCCCGACACCAGCCCCGTGGCTGATGGACGGTGCTCTATGGACTCCACTATGATGTATATTTTTCATCCTCGTTCATCTATTTTTACAGTTTATTTTAATTATTTATAAAAACTTATACAGATATATATCTTAGGTAGACCACACCATAGAAATACAATAATGACTAGATATCCATTATTAAATTCCTCCAAAGGCCCACTGTACTGGTTATTTGACATACAATATTTTGACTAGGTCATAAATATCCAAATGAAGGAAAAAAATAAATATAAGCTTGATACAAAACTTTTATGCCCCTTAAAACGTTTTTAATGGTCAATGTTCATTCAACACTGTTTCCTATAATATGGTGCACTTAAGATTAAGATATATTTCAATTTTTTCTTTCATACCATAAAATATTTATAAAAGTAGATAAATGGCATGGATAAAACAAATATATTATGATAGGGCCCACAAAGCACTGACCACCAGCCAATGGCGAGTGGCATGAGTGTAGCCAAACCGTCTCCCAAATTTTTTTATTTTTCTGCAATGTGATCAGAAGCTGTAAAGGTGTTGTAGGCACGTGACGAGCACTCGCAGCTCGAGCTGAAGGTGTTGCAGGTACGTGTTGGGCCAAGACGAGCACTGACGCTCCTCGAGCGAAGAGTTGTACGAAGGGTTTAAAGGAGATCAAGGTTACATGGCCCCACAGTTATGTATTTACCATATCTATATTATATCTATGCTGTTCATTTATTTTTAGAGATAATTTTATAGACTAAATCAATCCAAAGATCCACTGTACCACACCCTAAATAGCAATGGAGATAATGATTTTTACCATTAAACAATTCATAGGGATCACTAAGACATTTATTTTCCACCCAATATGTTTGTATGATCACAAAGACTTAAATTTCATATTTACCCAGAACTTGTGTGACTCGGAAAAGAATTTAAATGGCAGACATTTAATCCCCCACTATCTTTTTCAGCGTCGCCCACTTAAGTTATATTTGTCTTATTTTTCATCTCAAGCCTTAATACTATCTCCCTAAGAGAATGGACGGTTTGGATATAAAATATACCTTATGATCTCACAGAACTGGTTAAAAAGTTAAGAGAAATTTAGGACTGTGGACCCACCTTTTATCCAGCCAAGTTTTATGAAAGAAGACAAACTTTGTTTTGCAACTTAGACCTGCTCGTACGGACAGCAAATTTGAGGATGAAAATACCCCTCCCTTTCGAAGACGAGCGCTGACGCTCCTCTAGCTGAGAGTTGTACGAACGGCTCAAAAGAGATCAAAGTTACATGGCCCCACAGCTATGTATTTATTATATCCACAACGTTCATCCATATTTTGAGATCATTTTGGAGCATTATCCAAAAAAAAAAAATCATATCCAAAGATCAACTGGACCACACCACAACGAGCAGCAGGAAAACTGATTTTCACCGTTAAAAATTTTGTATGGCCCACCATAACATTTATTTTCCATCCAATCTATTCATGAGGTTACAAAGGCCTGGATGAAGAGGGAAAAAAAGTTTTCATAATGATCCAAAACTTTCGTAACCCCTAAAAGGGCTTCAATGGTAGATATTCAATTCCTGCCTTTTACAGTTTGGTCCACTTGATAGTTAGATCTATCTTATTTTTCGTCTCAAGCCTTAATATGAGCTCTCCAAATAGATGGACGGTTTGGATATAACATAGACATCATGACGGTTTGGATATAACATAGACATCATGATGGGACCCACAAAAGCAACATAACAAAAAAAAAAAAAAGATGGCCACGATGCTGTCTGTCCGCTACGGTTATAATTCGTAGCTAAAGTGTATCGTAAATTCCATATTTTTAAGGCAAACTCGCTGAATAGTTCTAAACTTTTTCGATAATATCGACATATCGATGCAATTATAGCTACGGTTATAATCCGTAGCTAAAGTGTATCAAAAATTGTTATCTATGACTAACGTCGATATATCGATGATATGTAGATAATATCTACAACTTATGTCGATATATCAATGATATGTAGATAATATCTACAACTTATGTCGATAATATTTACGATATATAGATAATATTGACGTTTGCATCTTTTGCAAAAAAAAAAAAAAATTGTATTTTTTTTTTTTTTTTTTTGAGATATAGGTTTAGGGATTTGAGAATACATTTAGGTTTTAGGTTTAGGTTATAGGTTTAGGTTTAGGTTATAAGTGTCGATTATATGTTAAGGTTTAGGGAACTGAGAATAGGTTAAGGTTTAGGTTTAGGAAATCGAGTTCGGGACCAGGTTTAGGTTTGGATTTTCGAGTTTAGGTTTAGGTTAAGTAGTTGATATTAGGATTAGGTATAGGTTTAAGTTTAGGGATTTGAGAATACATTTAGGTTTTAGGTTATAAGTGTCGGTTATATGTTAAGGTTTAGGGAACTGAGAATAGGTTAAGGTTTATGTTTAGAAAATCGAGTTCGGGACCAGGTTTAGGTTTGGGTTTTCAAGTTTAGGTTTAGGTTAAGGAGTTGATATTAGGATTAGGTGTAGGTTTAGGTTTAGGGATTTGAGAATACATTTAGGTTTTAGGTTTAGGTTTAGGTTATAAGTATCGGTTATATGTTAAGGTTTAGGGAACTGAGAATAGGTTAAGGTTTAGGCTTAAGAAAAAGGGTTCGGGACCGGGTTTAGGTTTGAATTTTTAAGTTTAGGTTTAGGTTAAGGAGTTGATATTAGAATTATGTGTAGGTTTAGGTTTAGAGATTTGAGAATACATTTAAGTTTTAGGTTATAAGTGTAGGTTATAGGTTTACATTTAAGTTAGGTTATAGGTTAAGGTTTAGGGAATTGAGAACAGGTTAAGCTTTAGGTTTAGAGATTTGAGAATACATTTAGGTTTTAGGTTACAAGTGTACGATATAGGTTTTGGTTTAAGTTAAATTATAAGTTAAGGTTTAGGGAATTGAGAATAAGTTAAGGTTTAGGTTTAGGGATTTAAGAATACATTTAGCCCTAAAAGGGTTTCAATGGTAGACGTTTAATTCCCCACTGCCTTTTACAGTGTGGTCCACTTGATAGTTAGATCTATCTTATTTTTCATCTCAAGCCTTAATATGAGCTCGTAAAATATATGGACGGTTTGGATATAACACATACATCATGATGGGACCTACAAAAGCAATATAGCCAAAAAAAAAATCAGTTTGCCCCGCTCTATTTCTAGCTAGAAATTGAGCGGGGCAAACTGAAAATTAAGCGAGAAAAACTAGAAATTGAGCAGGGCAAACTAGAAATTGAGCGGGGAAAATATGAAATTGACCCCACTGTCAAAATCTAGTTTGTCCACCTTTTATCCAGCTGCTTTTATGAAAGAATACAAACTTACTTTTGCAACTTAGACCTCCACGTGCGGAGACCCAATTTCAGGATGAAAATACCCCTCTTTTTCACTGTTGTCCACTTTTCCTCTCCCTTTTCACTGTTTGATTTTCATCTCCCTTTCCAAGATAAGGTTTAGGTTTAGGTTTGGGTTTAAGTTTGGATTTTTAAGTTTAGGTTTAGGTTTAAGTTAGGGAGTTGAGATTAGGATTAGGTGTATGTTTTACTTTAGAGAATTGAGTTTAAGTTATAGGTTTTGGGAAAGGTTAGGTTTAGGTTATAGGTTTTAGGATTTAGGAATAGTTTTAGATTATAACTATAGATTTAGGTTAGGTTATAGGTTAAGGTTTAGGGATAGGTTATAGGTTTTGGGATTTGAGAATGAGTTTGGGTTTAGGTTTAGGTTTTAGGATTTGGGAATGGGTTCGGGTTTAGGTTATAGGTTTTGATTTTGGTTTTGGTTTTGGTTTAGGTTATAGGTTTTGGGATTTGAGAATGAGTTCGAGTTTAGGTTATAGGTTTTGGTTAAGGTTATTGGTTATAGGTTTAGGTTTAGGTTATAGGTTTTGGGATTTGATAATGGGTTCGGGTTTAGGTTATAGGTTTTGGTTTTAGTTTAGGTTATAGGTTTTGGTTTAGTTTATAGGTTATAGGTTTAAGATAAAGATTAGGTTTAGGTTTAGGTTATAGGTTATAGGTTTTGGGATTTGAGAATGGGTTCGGGTTTATGTTATAGGTTTAGGTTTAGGTTTTGGTTTAAGTTATAGGTTATAGGTTTTGGGATTTGGGAATGGGTTCGGGTTTAGGTTATAGGTTTTGGTTTTGGTTTAGGTTATAGGTTTTGGGATTTGAGAATGGGTTCGGGTTTAGGTTATAGGTTTTGGTATTGGTTTAGGTTGTAGGTTTTGGTTAAGGTTATTGGTTATAGGTTTAGGTTTAGGTTAAGGTTAGGTTTAGGTTATAGGTTTTGGGATTTGATAATGGGTTTGGGTTTAGGTTATAGGTTTTGGTTTTGATTTAGGTTATAGGTTTTGGTTTAGGTTATAAGTTATAGATTTAGGATAAGGATTAGGTTTAGGTTTAGGTTATAGGTTTTGGGATTTGAGAATGGGTTCGGGTTTAGGTTATAGGTTTTGGTTTAAGTTATAGGTTATAGGTTTTGGGATTTGGGAATGGGTTCAGGTTTAGGTTATAGGTTTTGGTTTTGGTTTTGGTTTAGGTTATAGGTTTTGGGATTTGAGAATGGGTTTGGGTTTAAGTTATAGGTTTTGGTCTTGGTTTAGGTTATAGGTTTTAGTTAAGGTTATTGGTTATAGGTTTAGGTTTAAGTTAAGGTTAGGTTTAGGTTATAGGTTTTGGGATTTAATAATGGGTTCGGGTTTAGGTTATAGGTTTTGGTTTTAGTTTTGGTTATAGGTTTTGGTTTAGGTTATAAGTTATAGGTTTAGGATAAGGATTAGGTTTAGGTTTAAGTTATAGGTTTTGGGATTTGAGAATGGGTTTGAGTTTAGGTTATAGGTTTAGGTTTTGGTTTAAGTTATAGGTTATAGGTTTTGAGATTTGGGAGTGGGCTTTGGTTTAGGTTATAGGTTTTGGTTTTAATTTTGGTTTAGGTTATAGGCTTTGGGATTCGAGAATGAGTTCGGGTTTAGGTTATAGGTTTTGGTATTGGTTTAAGTTATAGGTTTTGGTTAAGGTTATTGGTTATAGGTTTAGGTTTAGGTTAATGTTAGGTTTAGGTTATAGGTTTTGGGATTTGATAATGGGTTCGGGTTTAGGTTATAGGTTTTGGTTTTGGTTTAGGTTATAGGTTATAGGTTTAGGATAAGGATTAGGTTTAGGTTTAGGTTATAGGTTTTGGGATTTGAGAATGGGTTCGGGTTTAGGTTATAGGTTTAGGTTTAGGTTTTAGTTTAAGTTTTAGGTTATAGGTTTTGGGATTTGGGAATGGGTTCGGGTTTAGGTTATTGGTTTTGGTTTTGGTTTTGGTTTTGGTTATAGGTTTTGGGATTTAAGAATGGGTTCGGGTTTAGGTTATAGGTTTTGGTATTGGTTTAGGTTACAGGTTTTGGTTAAGGTTATTGGTTATAGGTTTAGGTTTAGGTTATAGGTTTTGGGATTTGATAATAGGTTCGGGTTTAGGTTATAGGTTTTGGTTTTGGTTTGGGTTACAGGTTTTGGTTTAGGTTATAGGTTATAGGTTTAGGATAAGGATTAGGTTTAGGTTTAGGTTATAGGTTTTGGGATTTGAGAATGGGTTCGGGTTTAGGTCATAGGTTTTGGTTTTAGTTTAGGTTATAGGTTTTGGGATTTGGGAATGGGTTTGGGTTTAGGTTATAGGTTTTGGTTTTAGTTTTGGTTAAGGTTATAGGTTTTAGGTTTAGGTTTAAGTTAAGGTTAGGTTTAGGTTATAAGTTTTGAGATTTGGAAATAGTTTTAGGTTATAAGTATAGAACTCCCAATTTCCTAACAAATACAACCCTTTTGATCATTTCTTCACATGTACACTCTCGAAAAGGACATTATGTGGACTAGATTAGAAGGATCATTCATCCTAAATTAGGATGCATTTTTTGTCTCAAATATTCACTTGTAGCATACCATATCTCAACGGATTGACGTAACTTTTTTAAAAATTGAGAATAGGTTAAGGTTTAGGTTTAGGGATTTGAGAATACATTTAGGTTTTAAGTTACAAGTGTACGATATAGATTTTGGTTTAAGTTAGATTATAGGTTAAGGTTTAGGGAATTGAGAATAAGTTAAGGTTTAAGTTTAGGGATTTGAAAATACATTTAGGTTTTAGGTTTAGGTTTAGGTTTAAGTTTTGAGCGGAGGCAAACATGAAATTGAGTGGGGGTAAACTAGAAAATCAGCGGGGCGAACATGAAATTGAGCGGGAGAAATATGAAATTGAGTGGGGCAAATTAGAAATTGAGTGAGGAAAACATGAAAAATGAGTGGTACTTGTTTAATTTTGTGACATTATCTATCATGCCATTGAGCAAGGGGAGCATTATCAGTTTGAGCGGGGCACACATGAAATTCAGCAGGACACCGAAAATTGAGTGGGTCAAAATAGAAATTCAGTAGGGCAAACTAGGAAATGAGCGAGACAAGCATGAAATTGAGTGGGGAAAACATGAAATTGAGCAAGGCAAACTAGAAAATAACTAAGGGAAATTTGAATTTTGAGCAAGAAAAACTTAAAATAATGGATATCCAATCACTATTGTTTTCCTGCAGCGTAGTACATCTAAGATTTATATCCCTCTTATTTTTAAGATGAAGCCCTGAAATGATATTTACAAATGGATGAAAGAAATGGATGAAACACTTACATTATGGTGGGGCCCACAGAGCACTGACCACTAGCCACGGGGCTGGTGTCAGGGGGAATAGTCAATCCGTTTTCTATACTACATACATTCAATGTGGGCCCAACTGATGCGTGATTTCTTCCTTAGACTGACCATTTTCGGAAGAAGACAAAATACTGATAAGGGGGGTCCATAAAATGAGTTTTTTTTATCTTTTTCGTGGAACCGGGGGGTAGAAAGGGAGGTGAAAGCAGCAGTGGAAAGGGAGATGAAAATCAAACCGTGAAAGGGAGAGAAAAAGTGGACAGCAGTAAAAAGGAGGGATATTTTCATCCTGAAATTGGGCCTCTGCACGTGAAGGTCTAAGTTGCAAAAGTAACTTTGTATTCTTTCATAAAAACAGTTGGATAAAAGGTGGGCAAACTAGATTTTGACAGCGGGGTCAATTTCATGTTTGCCCTGCTCAATTTCTAGTTTGCCCCGCTCAATTTTCAGTTTGCCCCTCTTAATTTCTAGTTTGTCACGCTCAATTTTCAGTTTGCCCCGCTCAATTTTTAGTTTTCCCTACTCATATATGGACAGTTTGGATATAACACATACATCATGATGGGACCCACAAAAGCAACATAGCAAAAAAAAAAAAAAAATTCAGTTTGCCCCGCTCAATTTCTAGTTTGCCCCGCTCAATTTCCAGTCCCCCCCCCCCCCCCCCCTCCCTTAATTGAGCGGGGCAAACTGAATTTATTTTTTTTTTACTGTGTTGCTTTTGTGGGTCCCATCATGATGTATGTGTCATATCCAAACCGTTCATATATTTTACGAGCTCATATTAAGGCTTGAGATGAAAAATAAGATATATCTAACTATCAAGTGGACCACACTGTAAAAGGCTGTGAGGAATTTAACGTCTCCCATTGAAACCCTTTTAGGGGTTACAGAAGTTTTGGATCATTATGAAATTATTTTTTTCTCTTAATCCAGGTCTTTTTGACCCTATGAATGAACTTAGACGGGGAGGATTTCTCACAAACATCACAGTGGGCCTCCTAAAGGTTTCTAATGGTTGACGCTCATTCAACACTATTTCTATAATATGATACACTTGAGATTTAGATATATCTCATTTTTGGTCTCATATTATAAAATGATC